>VZSE01004306.1:1102331-1164390 GCA_013398275.1 Promerops cafer | reverse complement strand
GGGGAGGGGCGAAGGGGCCGCCGGGCCCGGGTTGGCGGCTGACGACGGCCCGCCCCAGCGCCGAGAGCCCCAGCCCGGCCCCCCAGCTGCGACACCCGCCACGGCCCCGTCCCTGCTCGCCCCACGGGGTTCGGCAGGCACAGGGCCAGCTTCTGATGTCCAGTTGGTTCTGCGCCTGCAAAAGATGCCACAAGCTGAGGGCTAATGGCTCCTTTCAACAGAAAGACCCCACAAGGTCTTCTGCATCCCTTTCAGTAACCCACTGCCCTTCCTAAACTCGCCCAGCGTGCAATGTAGTCCCTCCCGAGCTCCCTCCCCACGGCCGCAGCGGCGCCGGCTCCGCTCCGGGAAGGGCCGGCGTGGTGCCCCAGGCACTCAGACCCTCGCAAAGCTCCACGACACCCTCGCGGGGCTGCCCTGGCTCTGCCCTCACACACCTTTACCATGGATCGGTAGGGCTGGTACAACCTTTGAACTTGATCCCTTCGTGTTGCAGTAGATACTACCGCGATTTGAAAGGTTTGTGCCGTAACTGGGCACCCAATTCCGACCCACTGCAAAGAGAGCTCTTCTTCCCTTAATATTTGACCTGAAGAGACAACTGCAGAGCCGAACTCATGTTCCCAGTGGGCTATTCTCAAGCACTCCTGCTTCTACATCCGTGGCTGCTGACCAAATATTGCTCTGAAACAACAAATCACACCATTCCATTGGGTAGAAGTTTGGGGCTGGGAAGAGCGGTAGCAAAAGAACCACACACAAGGGGTGTGTTACCAGGACATAGCAGCCTTGAAAAATGAACAGCACAAAATCACTAAGGTCTTGCACCAAAACGTTTAATGGATACTGAAGGAGCGTACCCAGGGTTTTACGTTTCACCTTTCAGCTCCTCTGCCCAGAAGGCCTGAGGAATTGCTTTCCATTCCCCCCAACACTGGACAGAAACACTTCTGCTGCTGCCCTGCCTGTGAACAATGTTATCAACACTGCATACTTTGTGTGATGGGGAAGGGGATGATCCTAATCTTATAAAGGGGCCTAAGAGTGTCCTTTCAACACTTTAGGTGGTACAAACATAACGGCACATGTCAATCTTCAAAAATTCAAGTCAATATTGGAAGTACCACCCCGTTCAACCCTAGTGAGGATTAGTGCTGGCATGGGAGAAAGCTGTGGCAGGAGCTTAGTACCTTTATGTTTAACACTTCCATAGAGATGTAGGTCATGCAAACTAAACATGAGCCACAACAGCTTTCTGGAGAAGAAGCCAACACTCCCAGGTTAGCAGAGGGTATCAGACATTTCACAGGGATGCCCAACAGATCCTGACCTTTGCCAGCAGGAGGCAGGGGCGTTTTCTGTCGAAATCAAGAGCAGTGGGCAGGTGCAGCCTCAGAAAGCAGTGGCATGGAGTAGACAAGGGGTCAGTTGAGACGTGGCTTCGCTTCGGTAGCCTGAACTGTTTAATATCTGCTCCTGTCAGCTGGCTGACTGGAAGAAGTGCATTAGTAATGCTTCTGCCCATTGCCTCAGCACAAGCCTGTTCTGCTGTGACAGTCACGCCAGGCGCAGCACAGGGCCCCTTTTTAGGAAAGTCAGCAATGCTGATAAAGCACTCTGCCATCACGGATCTGGCCTGTTCTTATCCATGGCAATTAAATGAGTGTCTTGATGACTTCCTGTTAAATTAAATGCGCCATATGGGCTCATAAGCAACTAAAACTATGAGAGAAAGATTTTACTCTGATACATAAAACTACTTCAGTATAAAACAAAAGCACCTTGTACCGTTTCACAGTCTGACAATAAATCAAATTGACTTTTCCTGGCCAGTCTTTTTTTATACACACAATTATTCATAGTTTATTACACTTCTATAAACTGAATGTTACCATCGGGATGCCATTAAAAACCCTTAGTTTTCCACCTTTAACTAAGGACCCATCTACATGGGCAAGGAGTCAGGGTTCTCCAGAGCAGCTTGCTGAATAAACAGAAGTGGAATAACTCAAATACCTGCTGTACTATGAATTTACACACTAGCTATGCTGTCATAACTTCTATAGGACTTGCTTGTATAAATAAGCTTAAAAGTACTAAGCTCCTTGACAAATAATTCACTAACAAAAAGAGATGCTGAAATAACCCAAAAGATTAATTTACGGATTAGCATCAGTGAAGAAGGTTAGCTCATGGCATCATGCTAAAATCAACCAGATGCCAACAGAAAAGTTGCAGGGCTCCTCATGCCTTCAACACCTTCAGCTCCACCTTTTGTTTCTGTTCTCTTCTTTTGCAGCCCCTTCAATGGGTATCAGTTTTCTCCTTTGCATCCTCATATGTGTCTTTTAACATTGCCAAAACCATCACAACTAAGAAGAGGTACAGGAGCTCATGTTTCCCTGCACCTACTGGCACACAACTTCAGCAACTGAAGAAAGGTGACCACAGTAGAAAAAATGCTAGCTGGTTGCTAGCACTGCTGGTTTCCTAAAGTTTTAACTATTTTGAGAGCAGCTGCAGACACTGCAACAAAAGATTTTAACATGGAGAAATGTCAGAGTGAAATTTTTAAAACTCCTTTTGAGGACTATGGCCAACCATTGGTAAGAGTGGTTGTACAGGATGCATGTCACCTTAGTTTAGTTCACACTGTCTCAGTGGGCCTTTTTGAATCTCCCAGCTGCTAAAGAAGAACACAAATCTTAATTCTTCACCTCCCCTGTTCATGTGTAGGGACAACAAGTGATTTATTTGTGGCACAAAGCAGGCAGACAAAAGCTGCCAGAAAGCTGCGGTCTTATCTCCAAACAATTCCACTTCCTTCACACAGATGTTGACGGTAAAACCAACTGGCTATTTGTCACAGGCAGGAATTCCTACCCTCCCCTTGCCCTCTTAACCCTTTTTTAAACTTGCTTAACTCAGGTTGGGCTATCATACATAAAACCTGGGATTATACAACATTTTGGGTTGGATTTGCTTGTACCTGTTGAATTTGCTCTCCCATGTTAAACAATGAAGACAAAACCTCTTCTGCAAGTTTCATATAGTTCTGACATTTCTATTACTCAGAAAGGCCAAACTCATCTGTTGGCAGCAACAATGCACCACTGAAGCCCTTTATGGTACCACCAACTACAGAAACAGAGGGTGAGGAAAAACCCTCTCTCGGGACAGGCACAGCATCCTCTCCACTGACTGTATGCTCCCTAGTGTATTGAAAACACTTCAGGGAAATAGACAGCAAATAACAATAAAACTGATAAAGTCCCTTGAAATACCAGCACATACCGCCACACTTCAGCACCTACACCAAGGCAACACCTGTGATCAAACTATTTGATTTGTAAATTTCTTACTGAGTTTCAACAAAGGAAGAAAAACACTGGCCGGAACTAAATATGAATAATCACTTTTCTCCATCAAAGTTTAAAGAACAACTGCACGTTTGGAAAGGAAGTCTCCTGTCAATCATCGTTACAGAAGTGCTTTCTCCTCTTTCTTTCCTCTTCATACTTTGCTGCACACCAAGTAATTTTCTCAGCATATAAAGCAACAAGAGAAGAAGATCTGTGAGCAGCACCAGAGGATACAAGATACGTGATCTAAATAATGGATTTTATGAGAATATGGTTGTGTCTGCCTCCTGAAAAGCAGTTATCCCTTGCTTCACTGCACAGTCATACACAAATCAGATACTATTCAAAAATTAAAAAAAAAAGAAATTAAAAAAGGCAATCTTGCCTGGTCTGACAAAATCTGAGGGCTTTTAGGATGCTACTCAATACCATCAATTTATTCCCACAATGTTTACTAAGTTATGCAATATTTTCCCTCCGGCAGAAACATGAAATGCAAAGGAAAGATATCGCCAGACTGAAAATTACANGCTAATAGCCCCACTTGTTGCACTGCCCCGGCGCCGGGGCGGGCATCCCACTCCCGAGCGAGCATCCCCGCTCCCAGGCGGGGTCCGAGTCCCGGCTCCCCCGTGCCGGACAGCCCGGCAGAAGCCCTGGGCTTGCCCCGGCTGGACACGTACCTCTGCAGGGGCATCACCTCGCACGCCATGCTGGCCATGGAGCCGCTGCCCGCCCGGCTGCCCGCCGCGCCTCTCACTGCGCCCGCAGCGCCGCCAGCGCCTTGCCGCGGGGAGCGCCCGGCCNCCACTCCAAAAGGGCACAAACAGGAAAAAAGACCAACTAATACGTTAAAAACATAATTTAGTGAAAAGAGAATCCTCAGAAAGGTTTAAAAGTAGTAACGGTGACTTTGCAAAGCTGTTACTCAGCCCTGTTTCACTTTATGATGTTACAATGATTTGTAAGTAAATGTAAAATCATACTGGTGGTTATTTTTTTATGTTGTGTGCAAGCCAGCATTGAAACTTTCAGTACGACCACAGAAGAGCAAAATCTGGGAGCTATGTGCGAGATGGGGGTACAACATTGTGCTCACAAGCCCAGAGTGACTGTGTGGCTGAAGAAATTATCATCATCCTCAGAGACATCAACATGGGTATTACATCAAAAAGGTATATTTTGTCTGTATTTCCTACTAGGTTGGTTGCTACAAAAGACTTTGATCAGGTCAGGAACTCCCATTCCCAAGCAAGTTGAGAAAAACTGAAGAGTGCTAAGAGACAACCCATGAAGGGCACATAAAAACTAAACCCACACATTTAGTGCTTTTCAAAGAAAATCGTCAATGCATGCAGGAAACATTAATGCTTGGCCTAGTAATCACAAACTGATGAAGTCTCAATGGTTGGAAGTCAAAGATAGGCAAATTATGGCTAGAAATTAAGACATTTTATAGTGGTGAGAATAATTAACTACTGATGTAATTCATCAATAATTATAGTGAATTTTTAATGTTCTTACAAATTACAGTTTCCGCTGTTTAGGAACACCAAGCCTTATGTAAACTGTCTAGATGGAATTTGCAGAATTTTCTTACTTATTTTCATAACTGATACTCCTCTTGTCCAAAAGAGAAGCAGGTTGCTCTCAGCTGACTTCATTTTACCCCTTTTATTCTTTTGCACTGGCATAGAAACACAAGCCTTGTTGGCCTATCTGTGGAGAATATACTGGTTTTTGCACACTAGCTTTTCTGTTCCCTCCTGCAACTTAGAGGCCAAATTACCTTTGAAACCTTTTAATCTAGTTAAAAATCTGTTAAGGAGGAAACATGTTCCAGAACTGTTATTTAAACTTGCAGGGACTGATGCCTTGTCAAGGCTGACCTAGAACAGAGGCTAGGTGGAGTTAAGGAATAAAGTAGGTGTTTATTACAAGGCCTCAGTGGATGCACCTTGGGCAGTACAAGAGCCCAGCCAGGGTTACATCCAAGATGAACCAAAATGGTCACAAAATGGATGACCGGTCACGAGGTCTCTCACTTTTATAAGTTCTGGTCCATTAGCATGTTGGAGTTAATTGTCCAATTATAGCTTTAGTTATGAAGTCCCATCCTTGTTGTTTTTCTGTCTTCATTCTGCTGTTGTTTATGCTCTTGGGCCTGAGATTTGGATCAGTTGTCCTTGGTCCCCAGCTAGAGAAGGAATTGTTTTGTCTACCCACTCTGTGAAGAGAGCTTACTATCCCCCAATATGACGCTCAGAACTTCACACTAAAGCAGCACAGAATCTGAAAAATATAAAAGCTAAAACCTGAGGCATCAGGACAAGAGAAAATTATGGACCAAACTGAAAGCTTCTCAGAGCTTCGGGTTCTCAGCACTCCTGATCTCATCCAACAGAGAAGCACAAAATTTCATTTCCCATTGCAAGGGACACCGCATGCTCCCTGGAGACCTGGATTTGCTGCTGTGGCTTCCCTTCATTAAACAGCAGTGTCCTTTGCAAGCACTGCCACACCCACTTGTCTGCTGCTTTAACTTGTTCTGAAGGACTCTCACCCCATGGGATAGACCAGAAATTATTTCTTGGCCTCCATCCTGGAGAAGGGGGAGGATTGGGAGTAGGTTCCTAAAGGGTTTCCTGGGAAAACAACAAGTAATGAATGGTTGTGCCAGCTAATCTGCTGTGGGAACAGGGTAAAGCATGCTGAGTGACAAGGTCACTAGGTTCTTCATTTGCACCAGTTACTTCAAGTGCCAGAGCACGGGAGAGCAAGCAAACAAGCAGGAGTCCAGTCTGGCACAAGTTATTTTCAAAGCAGGCTTTCTCCAAAGCTCAGCTAACCTAATGAAATTCCTAAATTTCAGTGTCCAATGAAATTTCTCTCCCTCCTCTAAACTGTTGATTCTTTAAAACACTGAATTGTCATTTCTATAAAACTGCATAAAAGCTTTTTTTTTTGCATAAAAGCTTTTTAAAAATCCAGCTGTTTCAGACCAACAAAAATGTCATTGAAAACAATGAAGAATAAGCATTCATTTATTAGCAAAAAGGTTTAAAAAAAAATTTAAATGAGTCCCTGGTGCTGCCTCCATGATTTATATTACCTACCAAAAGTGTCACTGTTTTTACACTTTCCCATCTTCCAAAAACATCCTTCCAATCTTCTACAAAATTACTATCCTTTGAAGTCCATACCTCTGGACCCTTCATGTTCCCTGCTTCCTAAAGCACCTTCAAGTGACATGCTTGTAGCTCACACGAAAAACAAGGACATGGGAAGGGGCTGAGGAGAGCAGAGGAACAGCCACATCGTTCACGTTTGCTGCACGCAGCTTTTTACTCCACTGAAAGATGAACTGCTGTCCACGTTGGCAAAGGAGGCAGTCTGGCAGAGTCACCCTCCAGGAATAGCTTCCTCTTCTCCAGCTGATGAAGTGACTGGAAAGAGTCCTCCCTTTGCACCAGTGCCCCAGTGGCCGGCCCGGGTCCCGAGAGAGCTGGTGGGAAAAAGATGACTCGGCAGGAGAGATCGACTCTGGCTAGAAGTACTAAAACAAGAGTGAGCTGGGTGAGAATAACTCCAGCTCTCTGCCTAGACCTGCAAATTGCATCTGCCACAGAAGCAAGGGAGATCCTGCTAAAAGGCAGCTCTGACCAGACCCATTAAAACCTGACTGCATTTGAGCAGAACACAGCCCTCTCAGGGCAGCCTAGGGGCTTCTTCCTGCGCCCAGCTGTGTGTACAGCCAGAAACAACAAATGGTTGTTTATGCACAGCCAGATACAGCGATACTGGGCTTAATCAGCACAGCTCACTGCTGTGCCCCTCATTTGCAACATCAGCTTTGAGCCCAGCTGCTCTGTACGTGTCCAGGCTGCACAAACACACTTCTGTCCCACTGCAGGACATTCCTGTCAGGAGTGGCACAAGTGGATAGCACAGGAAAACAAGTTCAGCACACAAATTCATTATCAGGAACATTCAGAACATGGGTAAGGTCTGTAAGTTTTCAACTTCCCAACCACCTCTCAGAGTCTTGGGAAAAAACCATATTTTTCTACTCAAGGAGCATCCAGCAAAAGCCAACAAGATTTTAGAGGAAACTTTTTTTCTGTGATGCTCAATAGCTCTATTAGAACAGTGGTAACTTGAATTTTTTTTTTTTTTTGACACTTTCTGAAGTTTCAGGATGGGTTTTTTTTAAGAAAACATCTATAAATTTTATAAAACACGGTGTAGTGTTAGAAGTGCTTGCAATCATTTTACAGTGGCTAGATAGTTCCTAACCATAATGCAGAACAATAAAATTGTTATTTTATTAGATATGAATCCCTCCCTGATTGACTCAAACTTTCTGAATGCACAGAGCTTGAGACTGTGAAAGGACTTGAGGAATTGGTGGTGCAATCGTTTGTTTCCAGGAGTCCTGTCAAAGCCTTAAAAACTGGAAGTCATTAACAACCAAGCAGCTTTTAGTTTTTCTTTGCAACTGCCTAGTGGCCTCTCTTTGCAGGCATCCCTAGCACAAACACACTATTTCAGCAGGTGCATAATGAAAAGAAAAGCTTTGGTACAGGAACAGAACTACCTTCACACTTCCTAACTGCAAGCCTCTCCGGCCAGGAGGAAGGCACTGAGCCAATGTGAGAAGTGCAAGTTGTAGATAAGCAGTCAGCTTGGGACCATACTCCTGACAACAGATAAAATGAGAGGAAATCTCTCATGGCCACTGACCATGAAAGAGAAGGATTTTACAACACTGAAACAGCTTGGAGCCAAACCGATGCAAGCAAAGTGACAGGAGCAGTGAGTGACAACTCTGCTGTGCCATGCTCATCCTCTTCTTATTAGACAGCCAGCTGACCACTTGGAATAAAAATATGCATGTGTGTCATAGGAAGTCACAGCTGAACCCAGCAGCCTACGCTGCAACGTGCTGAACACAACGTCCAAACACAGCTCTCCCAGCTGAACCGGGAAATTGCAGCAGCAAACAAACCTGACGGAGAACCCGGTGACCTGTGCCTGCTGATCTTCCTGCGGGGACTGCCTGCAGGACACGGGCCCAGGTCCCCTCCGGAGAGCCACAGGGGAAGGAATACCTCACAGCCTCAGGTGGTCGAAAACTGCTGGCTCTGCAAAGCTAACGGAAACAAAGCACTCTGGGCTGAACCTCCCCATCTGAACAATGGACCAGGCACTGCAGCAGACAGCCTAAGGAAGTTACAGCAGAGGGAACTACTTACTTATTGAAGTAAAAATAAGTCAAGTCATAGTGCAGAGGCTTTGCTTCTTCCCTACTTGCTTGAAACTTGGGTTAGTGATAGGTGTCTTGGTTTATATACACATGAATATTAAAAGCACATAGATTTCCAAGGTTAGCCTAAACTCTTTATTATTCACTGTGTGTTCTCCAGTAAGAGGACATGTATCCTTTTGTTTAAAAATTACTTAAAAATCATAAAGATATTTGTCCTTTATTTCCTCAGCAAATCTATTACGTGACCCAGTTGGTATCAGAAAGCCATCACCTTCATGAGATGTAGGAGCTTCCTCCTCGCGGCAAAAGCAGGTAACAAAATAAAGAATCCTTCTAGCTGAGAGGGCAATGCCTGAAGTACAGAAAGGGAATAATTATTTTCCAGCTTTATTACTCAATTACTGTGAATTTACTGTAGTCCTTTTCTGATTTCTAAGGCTGCTGGATGCTGTCCCAGGAAACGGGAAAAGCTAATATACTTGGCTCATGGACTAAAAGAAGAACTTTTGTTTCCATATGCACATTATGACAATTAAAGTGCATATATGCCTTCTACCTCGAATAGTCACCAGATCTTTGTTTTATATATGATTCTTCTTGCTTACAAGATGAACCTCCACTTCTATGGCACAGGTCAGGGCATCAGATTCAAAATATTCTCCATCTCACAAGCCATAATTTGTCACCATGTAAATCTTGCAATGAGAGACAAAGATAAAATGGCTAGAATTATAAAGGAAAGTTAAAATAGTGTGATGGATAAAGCCTAATTTAAAGGAGTAACCTGTGCTGGGTGGAAGAGAAAGGTCAAATGCTTGGAAAAATACACTGAAATCCACCCAGGTGACTTGCATGGAAAAAATCTACATAATTACAAGTGTCTGTAACTGTTATTACATCTGGGCTATAGACAGGGGAGCAGAACCCAGGAAGAGCTCAGACCACTCCCTGATTTGCCATTCACAGTCACCTGCCTTGGAAAGACACAGAAATCACATGTCTTTGTGGCTGTGTTTTTAGAAAACTAAATGCTTTTCTTAACAACTCATTATGTAAGGCAGTTCCTGCTGCCAGCATCCCACAATGCAAGAAAGAAGGGAATTGATTGCATAGGAGGGTGGAGACAAATGTACTTGCAAAGTTAAATGAGTCAGCTTGGAAAAACTAACTCAACACAACCTAAAGAGAGAAAGTGGCAAAAAGCAACAACACTTTACATAAAATGTTCTCTCTGAGGGCTCAGAACAGGGCCTGCTAGAGGCTGCTGCATGCTGAATAATGCAGAAGGCAACTGTGCTTACCACCTCCCTACCAACGTTCCAGACCTTTACCCCTTTCCTGAATCGTTTTTTTTGAAGAATCCATGCCTGTTGGAGGGCAGCCCTCCCTGCTGCCTGGCTGCAATCCCTTATGTAAACCTGGCAGCAAGGCTCCTCAGTGGTAAGGCAAATTATAACTTTTGATGGGGACTGAATGTACTGGCATGACAGACTTCAAAAACAAAAAAACCCCAAACCTAAACAAAAATAGTCAGCTAAGCAAACAACACTAGCCCCCCTGTTTGATTTGTTCTGGCAAGAACAGGCCAATTCTTATCACATGCTAGAGAATAATGATAAGTTTTGGCTTGCCTCAGTTTTAAACCACAGCTGCTAAGAGGAAAGCCAACAAATAGGGCAAGTGTTTGTAGTAAGCACAAACTTCTCAGTGTTCAAATACATGTATGTTTTCATACCTCAATAACTAGCAGTGAAAATACACACTGACATTAAGAAGAAGGCACAGCAGGGTACATTAACCAACCCTTTATTTTAGGGATGCTACCACGCTACTAGGCATGTGGTCCCTTTATTTTCAGGACACAGGCCAGATATAAGGATTTTTTGTGAACAAAGGTTGATGTAAACAAACCTTCTCTTTGAGAACACGCACGTGTTAAAACGCCAGCACAGCGTATCTGTGCCGGCAAATCTCATTGCAGCTGTGATGGCAGTCACAAACAGGAATTTGTGATCTCTGGCACACAGAAACATGGCTACAAAATACAGAAGGCTGGCTTACTGAATAACTGCTGTGGTTGCTCTAAGCTGTGGCTCTGAGGAGCTGCACAGTGTTTTTCTGTAGAAATAAAGTCTGGCTGCCATACATGGCACCCATTCCCCAGCACCCAACCACTACTAGGCAAGGACAGGTACTCAGCTGCACTCCTTTGATATTTCCATGCACAGAGTGTAACAGCACCACAAACAGCAGGATGCTCTCCCACTGAGGGATCCCTCTTCAAAACTGTCCCAGGAGTGCAAAGAGATGCAGCTCCAGCAAGTGCTAGAATAGACATGTACAAAAGCAAAGCCTATTTCAGCGCCCTTTCCTGGACAAAAGATCTAGCACAATGTCAACCAAAGTCTGCAGACAGCATGCATCTCTGAGCCAGTATCAGGAAAGACATTTATGCTCACCATACTCAATCCCCTGCTTCACATTTTGACTGCAGGAGGCATTTTCCCACCTTTCTGAAGGCTCTCTTTTCTTTGCTTGTATACAAAGTTCAGCACAAAAGGCGAGAGAATTGCTTGCAAGAGGCCCTCCTACCTTTGTATCCATGTAAATCTTAATATATCTAACACTGAAGTAAAAGCCATTTGAATCTATTATTTGAAGCAGTTATTTGAAGTTTTAATACCTCTAAACATATTCAAAAGCGTGCCAATTCCTACTGCAGTTATGCATGAACCAGAGCTTTGAGCAGACTTTTTCCTTCTAGACAGAGAAAGAAAGAAAAGAGGGAACCAAACAGGGACTCTCAGCTTCACAGAGCTGCAAGCCCACTCCAGACCCCTCTCACTGAAGGTCTGGTAAGGCCCCAGGGTAGCCCATTCCCTCCAGCCCACTCTGCAGTCCAAAAGTTGTTGCCTTCCCCACCTCCTGAGTCTGCAGTGTCTTGTGGCTTTCATCCAGGTAAAGACAAAGGACGTGTGTGGTTCCCAGGCTCTGGAGGTTTGGCTGCCCTGAAGTTCTGCACAGGAACTCTTGCAAAAAGCAGATGAGACTCACAGAAGTAACAGGCTGCATACTGCCTAAAGACTTCAATCCTTTTTTCAGAGGACCAGTCTCTCCTCTCCTGCCCCTTCCCTACTTTCTTCAAGAGCTGCATTACAGGAAGGCTTTCTGCTACTGCATAATTAGCAGTTTGCCCTTGGCATACAGCTATAATAATGAGGCAATTTTCAAAACAACACATACATTATGTGCTAGTGGGGACTGCAGGTATGTAGAGTTAATCCACCTATTTTGTGCAGAAACAAAGAACATAACTTACAACATTTTCTTAAGATAACTGTTGGGAACAGAAGGTGATACAGATTTTATGCTCTGCAATGTTTTGACTGCAACTGATATATTGCATATTTCAGATGACAGCAGCACCTTCAAAAATTCCTGCAATGAGCAATATCATACCTGCAAGGAGGCATAACATGATTTTCAGTATTTTTAAAAAATGGTAAGTCATAATGGAAGACAGAGACACAAGTGTTGTTGCTACTTAATAAGTGGATCTTCATTTTAAAGACAACTGTATGAAGGCAGGTATTAAGAGGCATTTTAAATAGTATTAAAAATCACTGATCAACCAGAAGTCTTTTAGTTTCTCCCTGAAGGCTATAGTGTCAAATGAAACTGATTGAAAATTTATTAAAGATTGTAATCCTTGCTGGAGGGAGCCTTAGGGGCTTAGTGTATGCGGTTATTTCTTCACTGTTACACTTGTGAAGCTGCTAAAGGTGAAATTCTGTATCTACTATTCTGTGTAGCCCTTCATCCTCTTCTAATCCACCCCTATCATGGTATCTGAGCATGGAAAGGGAACAAACCACAGGCATTTTCATGTACAGCAAAAGATTATCATTGCCAAGAACCTTTATTCTTTTCTTACGAAGATCATATCATAGCTGAGCAGATAGAGGAGTTTCACTAAAACTTATCTGGCAATTACACATAATTAATGATAACATTTATTTTAGAACTATTGGTACTTTGTGACACAAAACCCCCCAACAAGAATAGCAGTGTGTTTGCAAAGCACTTTGTAATCTAGGTCAGATGCCAGAGTCCTCCTGCTGAAAAATATGAAAACTCCTAATAATAACCTTGCACTGGAATAACACCAGGTAATACTTCATTGTGGGCTTAAATTACATGGGAGTGGCACAAGGCTGCTAAAAGCATATTTAAAACCACTCCTGATATATCAGAGCACTACATTGATGCCAGGGATGTCAAGGTTTGTGCCCCGTGCACAGACAGGTGTCCCCCAAGCATGTTAGGTCTGCTAGATACCTCTCTCTGCTCTTGCCTTTGTCCAGGGCTTTGTCTCCATCCCATCCTGCCCAACAACCTGCCAGCCTGAAGCTGGGAAGAGAACAGCAAACACTACCTACTCCTCCTTCAGCAGCAGCATTAGACCACTGACAAAAAAGTACCAGAAGCAAACGGCAGAAAAGATATTCAACACAATTAGGTAAATACGTACAGAAGTGTGACAGGACAGAAAACTAGGGCGTTCGTGAACAAAATGAGATTACAAGAGAATTGATTTCTACAGCTAATTAATTTCCCAGGTAAAATCAGAGATGCAGACATCTTCTAACCCAAGGCCTGAGCATGAAGATCAGGCTTCTGCCTAGTTACAAACACATTTCATTTGTTGCTTAATGTCCTGTGCCAGCACTGACCCAGCTTGTCCCATTCTTCAACAGTACTTTTCCAAGCAATTACACATTGACAGGAAAGCAGGATTCCCTACAGCAAATAATTACATTGTTTGGGGACTGTTCTCCTAAAAGAAGGGCAGTTTGTTGGGGTACCTCATGAAGTACATCAGTCACACACACCTTCCCAGACGTGAGACCTGGCAGTCCTTTATTACAACCCTTGGGCACTTCATTTCCCTTTACACCTTGGAACACACACCGGAGTACAGGCACACTCTCTGCCAGGCTCCAGCGAATCAACACAAGAGGCTGGAACTTCTGCCACATCTCCACCTGCCTGGCCCTGTCTAGCTGCTAGAACTATATTGCCTTCTCCCATTTGCCAGCTGACCTGCTCTGATCATTGATTTCTAACTCATCTCAGTCAAAAGCAGCTGGATTGATGAAGCCATGTAAACAAACTTGGTATGTTCTGGCTGCAGGAATTTTTAGGGAAGCTTGGGGAGAGTGAAACACACAGCTAACATAGCTAAAAGAGCACGTGTGCTTGCCAAGGGCTAGAAACGAAATTCAATATCTATGCTTCACCTCCATTACTATGAATCAAAATCTGGTGTTAGTGCATAATTTGCTAACTTGTCTCGTAAACTGTCTGTCTGCACTGGTGCTGAGAATAGCACACATCTCCTGCTTACACAGTGAAGTCACTCAGTTACGTGTCTGGCAGCACTGCCTCTGCTTTGTGTTCCTGGTTGGTATGCTGGGACACTGCAGTGTTCTGTTTCATGACATGTGAATAGCACTACTTCCCACATCAGGCCAATTCCATATTTCGGTAGCACACTGCAATTTCCCACAGTAACCTGAATCCCTCATGTGCTGCACTAGACACAAGAGGAGAGAGAACGGCAGACTTAATTCAATATGCTGAGAATAATGAAAAGATCCTGGTTCAGCCTGATGTGCAGGCAAGGACTTTACAAGAAAGCAAAATGCCCATTACCTGTTCACCTAACAATCTGTCAGCAATCAAAACTCAAAATACTATTTTAGATAGATGCTTTTTTAATGTTTTACACCGATACTCTCATAGATAAATTCACAAAGATACTTGTATAGATACTCTACATATACTCTTCTATTCTTGTCTGAATGGAGTACTACTAGCAGTAGCACAATTTTTGCCAGAAAGAGAAAACCCTTCAAAAAAGCCCTTCTTTTGGATTTCAGAATGGGAATCAAGTCAGCCATCTGTTACGACTTAAACTGGCAGATCAAATACACTTGATTGTTCAAAAGAGACACATTTTGGTTGCATCTTGTGCTTGGTGTAATTTCTATTTGCCTGTCGATGAGACCTGTCCACCTGCACTCCTTCACCAAGCAGGCTACCTTCATATGCTTGAAATTTTATGTTGGGGAGGCAAACCAAAGCACACAGCTGGCTTTGGAGTGTGTGGATTCAACAGGAAAAGGCACATTAATTTATCTTACACCCCAGTATCCTGCTTCAGTGTTCAAAATGCCCAGAGCCAGAGATGCAGGTACAAAACAAACAAAGAGAAAAACACAAAGACAAAAAAAAGAACACTAACCTGGAGAAAAACACATCATTGTTAACAAAGGAGATTTCATCTGCTAAGTCCATCTCCTTCCCACATGAACCACTGTCTGTTAATCGGAGGCTGACTTGAGATACTCCGTCTGACTGGCCTGGTTGAGGCAATAGGCACATTTGGCTGGATTGTTCTGTTGGGGGTTTGGTCATCTACAGAAGCAAGGAGAGAGAAAATTGAAATGTGAAAGAAGAAAGGCCAGAACAGCCCTTTCACATAATCTGTAACTGAAAGACATTCTGTACCGGTGTACAAACAGCAAAGGTGACAAGGTGCAAAACAGTATTACAAAATACATATAAATCAAACACTCAGCTTGATAAAGACAATTTAAAGAAAAATAAAGGTGTGCCTATTGAAAGAGCAGGGGCAAGAAAAAAATTAGGAAAAGAAAGCTCAGTGAAATAAATACTTATTTTCTGTATCACAGCAGATTGACTAAAAAGTTTGCATTGAATTTGCTTCTTGACACTACTGGAGAAACAGATGCTAATAGCAATTATTATAGCTCTTCTCAACCCCCTTCCCACCCTTTTTAATGACAATTGATATCAACACGTGCCCTAAGAATGCTTAGGGGAGAAGACCAAGTTCAGAGGTCTGCCCCTCATTTTAACAGCAAACACTGAACCTAACCTTTGTGATTATGTTCAGTTTTCTCTTGTGTTCACTTCTGGTTTTAGCCTTTGCAAGATCCTATGGCTGGGAGTTTTGCAACATTGTTACACATTGATTAAAACTGATTTAAAAGTACTTCTATTTTAGTTATGGTGACATAATCTTTCCCTTGGTTGTGAACTATGAGAATTTGCCAGTAACTGTTCCTTAACAACCTTCCCCATACCAATCCTGACTTTATACTACTCCAGTAGTGGTCTCTAATCAGACAGAAAAATATGAGTTTATCTAGTCTCTCATTTTACAGAAGTCATACTCATGTGTTTGATCATTTTTGCTGCTTTTCTCTACGCCTTTTCACCTACTATGAAGTCCTTTCTAAAATGCAGTCAGAACCGCATGTGGCATTATATATGAAGGCAGATTTAGTGGTGGCTTCTCATGAAAATCTAATTTGCTTTCATGATTGCTTAATTTGGAGCTCATCAGTATACACATTAATCTGTGAGGTTTTGTAGACATAGTTAGCATATAGTGATAGAAACTCAGCAAATCAGTTTTTCACCCAATAAAGAGTAAATTAGAAGCCTTCTGAAAATCCTTGTAACCAGCTTTTAGTTTTTCCTACCTTGAATACTTTTCTATTAGCAGTACACTGAGTATTTTCTAGGTCATTAGGGAAGCAGTTAAATAGCACAGATTCCAACACAGATCCTAAGGGACTTCTCAGAAAACCTTTCTCCACCAATAAACCAGCCATATCTTTTTACTGCTTTCTAGTTATTAATCCATAAAAAGTGTTTCCTTCTGATCACACGACATCTTTGCTTCTTTAGAAACTGTTGACAATCCCATTAAAATCTAGTGCTCTATACTGGCTGTACTTATGCATATACATGTTCACAGGCTCCTCTGTAACAATTTTTTCTCTGAAGAAATAATGCTGGTGCCTCCTAATGACTCTAATTATCCATCTGTTTCTCAGTTCTGCTGCCTGCTGTAGTTGTTACAAATCTGCTGGACAGTAAATCAGAATTTCTGAATTCCTTTTCATACCTGGCTCACCCTAAGGTTTTTTTGTAAAATTTATTTTACTTCTGTTTCTAGGACTTCATTCCACTCACAGTTGCTTTCAAATGCTTTGTGCATGTTGAAAAGTTTCACGGGACAGAAGGCTGCTTCTTACTGAGCTTTGTAGAGAATAAAATGAAAAATAAAATATGTATCAGTGCAAAGGGAAATCAGAGGGAGGTGTTTAGAGAGCTTCCCAGTTTCAGCCTCTGGACTGCTTGCTCTGAGTAAGATCCTGACTTTGCTGACGTCAATGGGCATTTTGCCTGAAGTCAGGACCTCACCTTTGGACCACTGCTGGTTCCAGCAGCACTCTGTTAGCCCATCACCTGCAGCAGTCTCTGGCTGTTGGCACCACGGGAACTGGGCACACAGCACATGGGCACCAGGCAGTGCCTGCCTCTCAGCTGGTACAAAACAGCAGCAGTGCAGTGATTTCAAAGGGGAAAACCACGTCTGTGGGGAGGAGGGGACACAGGGAGCTACACAATGGCAATGTTACAGGAGAGAATCACAACAGGAGGCAGCAGCGCCTCGGGTCTGGAGGCACTGACAAAGAGACCAGAACCCAACTGGCTACAACCTCCTTTCAAGTACATGTAGAGAACAATGTCACCCCTCAACCTCTTTTTCTCCAGGCTAAGCAGGCCCAGCTCAAGAACATATGACCTGCTGCATAGTGAGATGGCTGATGTGGTGTGGCGTCTGTCAAGGCAGCATTTTGTTCCTGGCAAAATCTAACCACTAAACAAACACACATCTATAAATCTTTGTAAATACATACATAGCTTCACTTTAGAAGATGACACCAATAACTCCAAGGACAAGCCTAGAGAGTAGGCTTTGGCTGAAGAAAAAATAATTTGATTTTTGTTTCCTGAAAGTTTTTTCTCTGGTGAAGCTTTACCTCAAATTGCATTTGACGAAGATCAGACTCAGCCTGAAGCAGATATGTTGGGGGCTGTTACAGCATAGCTACAGCCTGTGGCCACTGAAAGCATGCACTCTGCTGAAGTCTGCTACTCTATAATTTAAAGTACACCTTCATTCTCAGCCAAATACAAGCAAAATAGCATCAGATGCTACTGACAATCAAAGGGACAAGAAAGTATAATAAAAACACCAAAGAACAGAAAACTAAAAGGAAATATTACACTGTATATCCTGCATTTGGCTGTCGAGCTTTATTGTCTCAAAGTTCAGATGCAAGGAACTGTGTTTGCAGTTGTAATAGAAACTAGTCAGTTTTATCACCAGTATAAACATGCATCATGATGGGTGTTGAAGAAAGTGCAAGAAAACCTTTTCACCTGGAGGCACAAGCTGACCAGACAAGTGACATCATCCCACACAATACCAACATCAAGATTCCTCATAACTGACTGGCTGCATCATAGGGATGTTTCATGTCCCTGTCAGGTGTCAGAAGCTCCTGGGTTCAAAGATCAAAGATAAAAATGACATATTCTAAAGATCTGATGTGGTATGGTGACTAATCTTTCTCTGTTCTTGAAGAACAGGAGCTTCTCCAGATGAGCCTGGGGAGCTCAGTGCATATGAATCAACATGGTTTGAAGAGATATCCTTAGTACAGCTAATGCAGCTCTTCTGAGTACCTCACTCATGTTCTCATGTCGGAAAATGAAAAACTTCCAGTATCTAAAGCTATGCATGAACATGTCCAAATAACTGGACAATTCATACCCATTTGAATTAAGTAATTTTGAAGTCTAAAAGCCTGACAGAGCTCAGGAAACACCACCACAGCCTCCATATCTGACCAAAGCCACAGTGAACAGCAGAACTGCTTAAATGCTTGGAAGTTAACACACATTTGGCTAACACTTTTGGAAGAAACTAGCTGTGAGTTCATATTTCAGTGTCATCATTGAAAAGATAATAAAGATATTTCTATAAGGTAATCCTCAAAAAACCAACCAGGTCTTTAAAACATACACAGCACATTCTTTTGTTTAAAGGTGTATAAACATAGTACTCTTCCAGACAAAAGAAACCTCCCTCAATAATTTGCTTAATACACAAATGGAATTCTTACAGTTGCTCACCAAAACAAAGAGGTCCATATTACTTTTTGAAAGGCTTCATACTTTGTCACCCTAGTTCTTTTTCAACTTACAAGTTGTCTATATCAATACAAATATCCCATGGAACAGAAAAAGATACATTTCTTTGGAAAAACACATGCATGGCTGATCGATGCATGGAAATTTGGAATGCTGGCTTCTTTTTCACTCTAGTCTCCATTTGGCTAGCTATCAGCACAAAGCTTTCATGTCAACCTATCCATTCATCAGCATTTCCTCTGCTTCCTGAACGACTGAGAAAGGGAGAGCATTAGCCAGCTGTAATTCACGCCTGACAGCCAATCAACCCGATTCAACCAGTTCTGTGCAGTCAAATGACCAGGGAATGAGCCACCTCCCAAAGTCACCCACACTTGGTATTTGGCCACTGAAACCTCTTGAACAAATATATCCCACTCACTCCATTCATATACAGAGCTTACAGCTCTCTGCCAAAGTTAATGGTAATGACAATGACAATTGCACCAGGCCTTGTTTGGAGACACAGATTTTGCCAGAGGGTTTAGGTCATCCTGAATTGCCCCAGAGAATCTGATGGAAAATCCTGCTGAGACAGCAAATCCCTTCAAGGCATTCAGTGAACAGACAAAGTATTTATGCTGTACTTGTGTTGTTCTCCAAAATGTCATACTGCAGCCAGTTCTCACACAACACCAGTTCCACCACCATTTTAATGCAGTAAAGGACTTCAGGGATGAATCTGGACAGGATAAATCTCCTGCAGCTGTGAGTACAAGATATATTTCAAGCCCAAAGGGCTTTCAAAGGCAGGGATAAATCTGCAGTGAGATTTTTCAGTTACATTCATCTCACACTTCTTACACTATTCTCTCACTTTCTATTCCTATACTCCTACTAAGGGTGTGATTACGTTACTGGCCATGGCACAGAATTTCTGTGTGTGAGGAGGCAAGTGCCAAAGTCATGGTTTGAATGCTATGTGGACTACACCAGTAGACAGGGACAAAGAAGGGACAAAGGGACAAAGAAGTCAGAGAGGCTGTGGAACAACATAATCCAAACAAACCTGAATTATTCTGCCATTTTTTTCCATAACAGTAGAGGTGAAGGCAAGGGAAGAACTGCAGATGTTATCTGCTGGACTTTGCAAGGCCTTTGACACAGCCCCCACCACATCCCTCTCTCCAAATTGCAGACGTAGATTTGATGGATACACTGTTCGGTGGACGAGGATTGTCTGGATGGTTGCGTCCAGAGAGGAGTGCTCAAGGGCTCAGTGTCCCAGTCAAGACTGGTGACAAGTTGTGTCCCTCAGTACAGCTGTCTTTAGCAGGGCTGCTGTCTTACTTACAATGGGCTCGTGCCCAAATGCTTCCCCAAAGCATAGATTCTATTCAGAAAGTAATGAAATGTAAAAATGTCACTAAAATCCACCTTGATTCATCACTTCACCCACCACCTACAATATTGATTTTAAAACCACATAGGCATATTACAGTTGTGAAGTTCTTCTCAAATTAAGGATGCCTCATCATCTCAAATTACTGATAATGGGAGACCAATAGGTCTGTAATTGTTCCAGGTTTAGCAAAGTCAACACATACTTGAGAAATAATTCAGTTATCAACTCTCTTCCACACTCAAAACCAAGCCTGAAATCCTTCCTTGATTAACTGCCATACTGAAACCATAAAATCACGATAAATGTGGTCATCTTTACAATACGTGCAGCTGCCATTGCCAAATTTGGATTTAGATTCTCTTACTCGTATTTTTAGGCACTGGATGACTAAAACACCTCCTCTGCACTCTGCTCTTCTCAGTATCAAAGTTATAAATTTGATGCAACCCTAAAGTGTATGAAGCTTTAAAGTTCAATGAAATTCTGATGTTTTATGCAAATTCAGATGTCTTAATGAGAACAAGACTCGTTGGAATCAAAGAGATGAGTATTATCTTCCTTTAAACCACATCCCAGTCCTGCTTGTCCAACTTAATTTCCTTTTATGACAAGGTAACCCATCTAGTTGATCATGGGAATCCTGTGGATTTCAGTAAAGCTTTCAATACTGTCTCTCACAGTATCCTGGACAAAATGTCCAGCACACAGCTGGATAAACACATCATGGGATGGGTGAGCAACTGGCTCATAGGTTGGGCACAAACAGTTACAGTGACTGGGGTGACATCAGACTGGTGTCCTGTCACCCGTGGGGTTACACAGGGCCCAATCTTAGGCTCTGTGCTCTTCAACACCTTCATGAATTACTTGGACGCAGGACTTTAAGGGATACTAAATAAGTTTGCAGAGGACCCTAAACTGAGAGGAGCTATTGACTTCCTCTGCAGAGGCCCTGCAGAGAGACCTTGATGAATCAGGAGTGGGCAATCACCAACCATGTGAAGTTCAATAAGGGAAAGTGCCGGATTCTGCACCTGGGATGGGGCAACCCTGGATGTAGGGACAGAGTGGGGAATGAAATGCTGGAAGGCAGTGCCATGGAAAGGGACCTGGGGGTCCTGGTCCATGGCAAGTTGAACTTGGGTCAGCAGTGCCCTGGCAGCCACGAGGGCCACTTGTGTCCTGGGGTACATTGAGGGTGGTTGGGTGCTGGAACAGGCTCACCAGGGCAGTGGTCACAGCACCAAGCCTGACAGAGCTCAGGAAACACCACCACAGCCTCCGTATCTGACCAAAGCCACAGTGAACAGCAGAACTGCTTAAATGGCTCAGGAAACAGCCTGAGCCTGTTCCTGACAGAGCTCAGGAAACACATTTGGGTAACACTGCTTGATTCCAGAGGTAAGGAGCTAGCAAATACTCTCAGAAAGCCTATGAAATTCAAGCACAGCTATGCAGATATGGCATTTCTAGCTCCAGAGGTAGTTTACTTGTCACTGGCTATGAATCCCATAATTTTGTTTCAGTAAACTCTCAGGGTCAGAATCATGTCTCTTATAAACCAAAGCAGATTCAGTGAACAAACTCCAAATTTTCCCTGAAGGCAAAACACTAAAACTGTACATTCCAGAAAGATGTAACCTGAACCCAAAGCTGTCCTGTCCTAAAAACATTCAAAATTAAGAAATCAACCCACTAGTAAGATTATCTTAACCTGTGACTCTCCATGGCACACACACACAACAGGAGGTTGTTGAAGTGAACCAGCAACACCTTAAGGCCCTTCTTCTGCAAGAAGTCAGGCACATTTGCCTAAGGGAATCCCTTCAGCCTCCTGCAGCTCTCCAGGCAGCTCTGTCAAAATGCTGCAGGAGTGCAGTCTGCATGGGATGTAGGCCAAAAAGCAACAAGATGTATGGGCCTCGAGCCAGAAGATACAACCAGCTCGCAGCGATTGCCGACTGCTGCCTGGCATGGCTCTGTTTGCCAAAGGAAAAGTAGCACAGGCAATGTTTTGAACTGAAGAGAGTTTTATCCAGGTGGAGAGGAAAGAGTGGGATTGATGAGGACTTTGAAGATCAGAGGTCATAGGAATCTCAGCAAAAGGTAAGTTGATGACTTAATTTGAGGTGGATTAAATAGAAAAAAAAAACAACAACAAAACCTTAAAAGCAAAACAAGCATGCATGACTTCACAATGGAGAGATGTGACAGCCCATTGTCTTATCATCTCTGTGCAGCAACAAGCCTTACAGCCTCTTGAGAAACCTAAAAATCCAGCCTTGGTCACAACCCTGAATGTATCCCACAAGGATACTGGAAGTTATTTGCATCTAAATCCTAGAGTTCTGACTACACTGCTGGGACACTGCTCCTCTTGGAGTAACTTCTGCCTTTTGTCCACCTTGGACTGTCTTAGCTTGAACAGATGATGCATTGAGAGTAAGATGCACAAATATGGCCAGATGATCACAATCACAGGAGAAATGAAGGAATGAACTTAGAAGGCTGACTATGTTGACAATTCTGCTCTCAGCTTCCCACAGGGCAGACGTTCTGCTCATGTCTGTATTCACCTGCCCATTCAGAACAATAGTGAGAACAAGAAAAATTATGGTAAGTGACTGTAGTTACAATGGGCATTAGTTGGTATTTCAGTATATTCTTAAAATAAATGTCACCTCCAGTGAAGGAATCCTAAAGCAAATGCTTTGTAACTCTCTGCTGTGCTGTTAAAGGGCAAATGTTTATGAGCCCATCAAAAGCCAGACAATAAAGGTAAGTCAGTGCAGTGCCCATTACATTCCTTCATCCTTCCTGCTGGCCAACTGTTTGAGGTGTAAACAATTAAGTGTTTGCCAAAGGATTTCTTCATTAGAAAAATGTGAAGCTGTGCCAAAATTCAGAGCTGTTCCACTGAAGTCCATGTAAGTAGGTTGGAAAGTTTAAAACAAGCTGTTAAGAAACCTTTCTCCATGTATGGTGCTTCTCCTGTTCACAGCATGACAATGAATTACACAGTAATGAAAAAATTTGCTGCCTAAAAGACACTGTTGGCACTGGTCTGAACTGTGCTGTATCCCATAAAGTGCAGGCAGATCCTTCAAGGAAAACAGATTAGTTTTACCTCTGTATTTCTCCTGCCCTGCATTACCCTATGGCCAACTCATTAACCAGGGAACCTGAACAACTGAAAAGACAACTGTAAATGCTGACTCCAGCTTCCACTCTTCAATCCCTTTTCCTTCTCAGCAATAAGGAATGCTGTTTACAAACTCTGTAATAAAAGCAGGTTCAGGCCTTAGGAATTTTGAACAGAGGTGGAGCAGCACTCTCATACCAATAAACTGGCACTAAACATGCCCAAGCTCATTTTTATGGCCTTCTGAATCAACACTGGGTAATACAGATAAGCTGAGACTCCACTAGAAATTCCACTAGACCACGTAACTATCCAGCAACAAAAGGACAGGAATGATCCTGTTCTTGGATCATTCACCTCTGAACTAGAAGAGGAGTTAAAAATACATCCTGTACTCTAACAGAGCCTCCAAGGTGATCTCATAGGTGTTTTCTATCTCCCATTTTTATGCCATTGTATCTTCATTACAACTACACCTGCAGTTATAAGTACAAGTCATCGCAGACAAATGACTCAAGTGAATCACATGTGTTAGATCAGATTCTTCTGTCACCTGATAGGAAAAATTAGAAATCAACATTCCTGCAGTTAATGTAGTGCTTGCCACTGACTGAATACAATTAAGTGAGCAAGCAATAGTCAGATATTTCAGGAATCATGCAGTACAATAATTTTTTTTATGATGTTGAACAGAGATGAAAAATGAGAGCAGAAGTGCATGAACTAAAAGCAGAAAAACCTCTGATAGCACACTCTTAACTGCTCCACCACGGATTCTGCAACAGCACATGTAGATTCATGTGTTTCAGTAGAGAAATGCATTTAATTTGGACAAAATAATTCTTCCAAGGGAGCAGGAGATCCATATACTGGGAACACAGCAAACAGCACTAGCTAATAACCTATTAAACATTAACCTCCAAAAGTCTGCTAAATGCAGGCTCTGGCAAGAGGTCTTAATTGCACTGGGCAGAATGCACACAAGTATATTTTTCTGATTCTCTAAGAAAAGACCTTATTTACAGTTTATTCCAACACTTGCAAATGTCATGTCCCTTCCCTACTGTCCTTTAATTCATGCTCAGGATTTTTACAAGGCAAACATTACTACAAGATTATACCACTCCTCCTATAAACTGGCTGTTTTTTCTAACTGTACAGCACATCTTCATATTAATTAGGACAAGGGGAAGAACTCACCACCATTAACATGAAAGATGCAAGCTGAAAGACAAAACCTTCTAGGAATATCAGGCAGGCCTAACAGTCACATTTTCAGGCTGCCCAAGTTCCTAGGCTACTTGGAAAACTTACAAACAAACAAAACCAGAATCTCACACACAGTTTAAGCTGAGAACCTGCTGCTGTCAAGTGTTGTGCTCTTGCATATTAGCTTGTGAAGGACTGGCAGTATGTTCGATTTTACCCTTTAAAATCCAGAAAGCAGAAAGAACATGCTCATTTTCAATAACATGTTGTACTTCAGTAACTAAGCATATTTTGGAATATATTTTATTTTTCTAAACATCCTCTGAACTTACAGATCAAAATGTCAAGTCAATTAAGATATTTTTGACCACAGTTAAACTGATTAAAACTGATTCCTAACTCTACTAGCATAGATTAAATAACTGTACATGTTCAGAAATCTGACTCTTGCTCTCAGAACACTCTTTAGTACTGGGATTCAATAAACCTAAAATGTAATTTTCAAATGCAAGTATTTAAAGTCAGGCACTTGCATTCCACACAAAGTAGTAAAACCGACATTTAGTCAGGTCACACTTGCAAGGACTTAAAGAGCACTTGTCTGCATTTCTGTTAAGGAAGTAAGCAATTACACCAACCTTTGTACTTGCATTAAAAAAATAACATTATTACATAACTACCTATATGCATTTCAGTGCATCTTTGAATTGCTGAAGCTTGAGAACTCTTTGAGATTTCTATTTATTCTGTTTTCTATTTATTCATTATTAGCATTGCTTGTGAAACTCCTGAAACAGTGGCATGAAATCTGTTGTGCTTTAAAGCCTGATTTCCCTTAAAACCCATTACATGGCTCCTGTACAACTGGGATAAATGAACTTGGAGCCACAAAATGACTAGCATGGAGAAGTACTACCTGAGCATCACTCTTCTAGAACACTACAAATCTCCAGAGAATGCTCTAAGAAGTATGGCTTATTAGCAATTGCATACTTTCCATTTTCATGGGAACAAAAAATCTCCAGTACAGCAGACTGAATACAAAACAAACTTTGTTTTGTTCAACTGTGTGTACTCAACAATCAGCATTAACTGTTTACACCTGGAAAGTTACCCAAGCCCTGCTTACTGTCAACAGCTGCCAGCAATCACCTCTCCATCTCACACTCCCCAAAACCTGCTCAAACTAGAGTACCTTGGGCCAAAGTAAATCATCAGCATCTGTACAGGACACTGTCAAATCCAAGTTTTGAACTAAGTTTCTGTAATGATTTTCATCCAAGAATTGACAAGATCACAGGGAAAGCCAGAGAACACTTGATTTCCTAACTATGACAGGCAATGTTTATTGGCAAATTGTGCAGTCAGAAGACTATCAGCACAAAGCAAAGCTTTCAGTCATTTCCTAAATCTGCAAAGGTGGCAAATTTAGAGACCTGCAGGTCCTCCTAACCTTACACTATAATAATAAACTGTACTGGTTCCCTTATGCATTGCCATTTTAAGAGGGATTCATATGGCATATTTGCATCTTACACTGTTACTTATCTTGGATAAAAACAACAAAACAGAACAGAATACTACCTTCACTTTTATCCTTTTCAACAAAATTTTGAATAGGCATAAAAATTGTTATGTTTCAGCCTCAGTCAACTGTAGTCACAGAGATACTGACTTGTGCAGTCAATTTAAAGTCTTTTGTATTTGTAGCATGCTACCACACTAACACAAATCTTTAAATGCAAGAGATTATGACTGCTTAAGGAAGGAATTAGGAAAAAACAGCTACTAAAAACAATGGTTATACATTGTGCTGTATTTTAATGACAACAGTAAACTTATTTGTTAATATTATAACATAATATTCCCAGTTACCTTTGGAACAATCTCATTATTAATGCTGTGCTCATCCTCTCTTTCCTGCTTGATTCAGTAATTAATCTGTTTCTGGTCTTGCATGCTGCATAATCAGAGAAAACTAGACTGTGGGTTTCTCAGTTCAACTTTTAAATGCTTCTAGAAAGCACCACATCTATTTCTTAGCTGTTAATACATAGAAGACCACTTTAATTAAAATGAACCTGAACTTTTATCAATGTGAAACTTTTTCTTAATTAAAGCACAGACTAGGTTTTTTAACAGAAACAAGGAGTCAGAGTCCCTTTTGCAATAAAGAATGTGCCATTCTGACTTCACCAAAATGTCATCCAATTTACTTCATCAAAGTATTTGGCCTTGTGCCCCAAAAGAGAAAAGCTATTATATGGGATTGCTCACTGACTCTGTGAAGGGGCTTTGACAGAAAAAATAATTGTTGTCAGCACAGTGATTAGGGTTGCAAATACCAGTGGTAATTCTCCATCAGGAAGAAAACCCCCAAACAGTATGGTAGCTTGTAGGGGTCATGGGTGGTGGAGATGTTTTGTTGGACTGTTCACTATGTCAGTTCAAAGCAAAAAAAAAAAAAAAAATCAGGTGACCTTCAAATGACACTAGTGAAAGCCCCGTTTCTAACAAACAAAAGGACAAAAAAACCAGTTCTTCATGAGAGAGGAAGCAATTTGTGGCACACTTTTGCAGATGATATGTTGGAAGCAAAAAGCTTACACACGTGCAAGAGAGACACAAGACAATTACTCTGGACATTACTAAATACAAAAATCCTATCAAGAGCAGGAAAACTTCCAAGAATAGTCATGAACTGGTAGAAAAAATGGAGGAAACACCTTGCTGCCCTATCCTTCTCCTCCCTTGTCATCTGCCTATGGGCAGTGCTGGAAGCAGCACACTGGGTTAGACAGATCCCCCGTGTGAGCCAGCACAGCCCCCCTTATGCACGATGAGCAGACATTAAGAGGATTATTCAGTGAATTCCATGCTGCAAATGACTGCAGGAATGATGCATTAGCTGATTGCACGAGGACAGACTGCAACAGCTGACTCTTCACTGGGCCAGCAGCTGTACAGCATAGAGGAGAGAATATTCTGCTTCCCCCCACGTAACACTTCAGTGCAGCCTTTGCCTCAGGTAGATGTCACCAGGGTCACACCTGTGAATTCTCCTAAGGCTACAACAGTGTTTTGCATGGAACAGTGCAAAAGGAACAGTGGATTTAAGAGTTCCTGGCTCTCCCTTCATTTGATGTTGGGAGTGGCAAATACACCACCCCCTGTACTAAGCTCCCTGGTGCACAGCAGGGCAGGCGTGACATGCAGCAGTGCTGTCAAGAGTGCCAAAGTAGTTACAGCAGTGCTCTTCTTACTCACAAAGTGAAGACACTATGGCATGTCTTCCCCTCTGTGACTATGCAATATAGCTCATGGCTGATTAAGGCTCCAAAAGACATGCAAGTTATCAAATAATCTGTATTTCTAAGGCTAAAATCGTGTGGCCAATGGTACAGAGATCTTCAAAGGTATTTTCTAATTCACATGGTCACAGGTATTTTCATGAATGTTAACTGGATGGAATAACTGATTTTTACTCAGTTATCAGTTCACAGAGTCATCATTCAGTGGCACAGATACCTTCAGGAAAAATATAGAAAATTATTTAATGTGAACAGTAACTAAAAAAACCAAAACCTCTCCACAATGTATTAGGCATCTCTTCCATTTTGTACCCAGAAAGTGATGAAAACATCATGGTTAGAAGGGGGAACAATGTCAGTAAATCATACTAAACAAAACTGGTAACAAACATTGAAACATCTAGTATTTATAAGTTAGTTTTTTGCCTTGCTATTAGCATATAAATACTGTGTCAGTTTCTTCCTGTCTGCTGTTCTGCCTTGCCATCATTTACACTATACTTTAATAACCACAGTTCAGCAAAGCTGTTTCAGATAGAAGTGATAAAAAGGAGAATCTCAGTGTTTGCAAAAGAAACGCATCACTGCTTTTCAATATAAAACTAATACCCTTTTCAGATCAGCTTTCATTTCCTTTTGTTCTCCCAAGACTATTTATATATATGACCTTTTACCTGAGACTGTATCTCTTAATAAACAGCTAAAAGCTACTCTGTTTCACATCAGTACAACCTTAACCTACTGCACTCATTGCCATAAAACACGTACAAAGGTCATGAGTTGTGATACGTAAGCAAGAGAGAGATGTGGAAATCCATTATTTTTAGAGAGGACTGCAATATGTGAAAGGAAATGACAAACATAGTAACAAGCCCATGATGCATCTCAATGCTACCAACTCCATCTGTGGAATATCATAGTATTTTCCAGGAGAAAGTAAAATGTGTTTCCAGCCATGCAGAAGGACTGAATGCTACAAGAAATTAAACTGGTAGTGCCAAGATCAAACATAATTCCAGAATTTGTAAAAGCTTACAAAGACTTCACTGAGGGAAAATACTCATCTTCCATGCCCATCCCCACAATCTGCAGCTAAAACACCCCTGTGTTATCAACACTGTTTCCAGCAGAAATCCAAAACACAGCCCCATACCAGCTACTATGAAGAAAATTAACTCTACCCCAGCCTAAACCAGCACACCATCACATATAAACTGGCAGGGGATTAAGGTGTCACTGACCACACCCCATAAGAAGCCTGTAGCAGAACTTAAGATCAAAAAAACCCAAATTAAACATTTACAAAGTGGCACAAGAAGACTCCTCTCTTGCTGGGTTTACCTAACTCTGTGTGTATGTGCGCAGATGTGTTCAGTAGCAACAGAGCTCAGATCGGTTCAGGGGAACATTTTATTCTACCTTTCAGTTTTGAAAACTGGAATCTGATTTATCTATTTACTGTAATAGTATTCATAAATGGAAAAAGGATGATCTAAAAGAGAGCTATGACCTAGATATGGGAAAAATCCAGGCTCTCCAGATCTGCATCTCACATTACGGTTGCTTAAACTCAGTCTTGAAAAAGCTAAATTGTATTTTCAGATCTAAAAATCAAAATACTCTCAAGGAAAAAAGTTTTCCACACATGGAATTTATGGAATGTTACTTTCAAAAGAAACACCTGATCTGCAGTAAATTAGGGAGTCTTATGTGTCTCTATATTGTTCTAGTTACTTGAGTAAGGTTCTCAGTGCACAAAGAACAGACCCCTTTCTTACCACTGAAACGGAGATGTTCACTGCTGGCAATTCAGGTCAAATGCTGCTGGGATCTGCTGGATATATCAGATTTTCAAGAGCATACATATCCAGACTTTAGGAGCATCTGGTCCCATGCATCACATGCTCCTGTTGCTTTCAGACTGCCCTGAGCCCAGCTTGTGACAACAAGCTTTGGGGCACTAAAAGTGCTCCAGGCAGAGCAGGGTGTACCAATCACCTTCTGGACAAACTGTGATCTTCACAGTACTCACAGGAAGGGTTTTTAAAAACTCATTGAATTTATACTGAAGTCAATGAGCATTTCACTACTTTTAATATGGGAAAAGGAATTAATTTAGTGCTGACTTCTTCTGAAGCTCCCACCTTCAGAGTTTTCCAGATGAAGCTAATGACAGAGGCCAGCAAGAATTAAATGCCACAGACAGAAAAATCTCTTACACTTCTTTACTTTAGATCAGTTCCAACTGCCTGCAATGTGACCTTGTCACAAAGACAACACTGGCTGCTGATTTATACAGAGAGGATAATGCTGATCATTTTGTGTAACCTGATTAACTGAATGACTAATTAAGGAGAAGCAGAATAAACACTGAGGAATCGAAACAGGAGGAACTGAGAGATTTGCCTTAGCTGAAAAATTTTCACCTTCTTGCTAATCTCCTTTTTCCCCCATGGGTACAGCAATGATGCTCAGCAACAGCTGGCTGCTGGAGAAGCTCACATGCTTATTTTACTGTACCCTGTTTCTTGGTGCTGACTTTGATGCCTCCCTTTTGAAAGATGATGATGTACTGTCTGAGATGGACTGCTCCCAAGTGCTAAATCACAAGGTCATACCCCTCCAAAAAAACAAATCACCAAAATCTCCACAACAAAACAAACAAAAAACAGCAACAACCTCAAATAAACACAAATCAATAACAGACGATGAATGAAAAACATTTCAAATAAAACAAGTGCAAGTACAGACCAGGACACATACACACATATGGATTTTATTTTCCCTATATTTTAGCTATGTGGAATTACCATGGGACAATGATAGTACCAATAAGTATTTGTTTCAAGAAAAAAAACTGTGAGAGAGCAAAAGCAAAATTCCTAAGCACCTCAACTACAAAATTTGTCAGCTATATTCAAACAATTCACAGTATACTAGATGTATGGACAGCAGGAGAGAAAGAGACATTTGTTATGTGCCTGTCTTTCCTTTATATGTCCTGAATCTTGGCAAATTTCTTCTCATAATGTGTTAAAATTAAAATATGGCTGGTGAAATTCTAGCAAAAGAAGTATCAGCATAATAATTTATTACAGAGTTTAGCATTAGCATGTTTGTGTAAATATTCAGGACTGCATTTAGTAACACTGCAAATGGCAGATTTATAATCCTGTAAACGCTTCAGTGAATTTCAAGAGCAGAAACATTCTGGTTTAATAACACATACACAGGGTTGTCAAAGCCAGCAGAGCTACAAGCACTGGAAAGCCATTTCAGAATTACACAAGGAATTGTTCAGGGTGTTTTTTTACTTGCCTTTCTGAATCACAGCCTAAACATAACCATCCTCCTCACTCCAGACTGAACTTCCTATAGGTGAAGAGTTTGCAGGCTTATAAACTTTCCCCTACAAATCTCATATTGCTCATTTCCCATCCGCTCACATCTTAAAATGTCATTCTGGCTGAATCACTATACACCCTTACTATAAACATGCCCATCTGCTCACTGGTGGACAACTGCAAAGTGAATTCTAGCTGAAGAAATACTAAACAAAAAAATAGAGACAGACTTCCACAGGTGCTCCTTCTCCTCGTGCACTTTCCACCCATTTTCACACCTCCCACATGAACCCACTCCTACTCTTGGGGGCTCCTTAGTCCACACAGGAGCAAACTGGCATGACTTGCCCAAATAAGGGGACGCTGCAGAAAATGGAAATGTTTGTTCAGATCTTCGGAAAGGATTTCCAACGATCCGTTCCTGCTGTCTCCTGATGGGAAGGAATTAATCCAGTACTGAAAGCTGACCATTAACACGATGCTAAAATGGTCCCAGACATGAAAGAAGAATAAAGGAAACTATCTCGACCCTGCAGGCTTAGCCAGGGCAGTGTAACATGGATTAGAAACAGATGACTTTTTTCCTGACGTAAATGAGGGGCTGCTCCTGTGTCTGCTGAGTGTGTAACCCTGAGGTGACAGGAAAAGGGACTTATTTAGAGGGAGCCCATTAGTCATGGAGTTGGTGGGTTCTCGTAAGTTTCTCCCAGATCTTGTCAAGGGATTAAAACCTCATGCTACAGCTGAAGAAGGGAAAGAAGCATCTATAAGTGAAGATCCTGATTTGCTCATGGGGGGAAATCAGCTGAAACATGTGGCATTGTGGAGGGGGAGCTTTAAACCTAGCTACAGAGGGACCAGTCAAGCCAAGATGGAGAACTTTGTGACAATCTTACCTTTCCTACCTCTCCTCAGGGACAAAAGGCTCAAATCCTACCTCAGTATGAATGACCTGCTCAGAGTTCAGTGGGAAGGAGCAAGCATTCCACTTTATGATGAGTTTGCTGGAGCACTCTCCTTGACAAAACAAAAATGCACTTTGGGGTCTTGCCTGGCTGGGATGGGCGCTGCACACTTTGCACACACCAAGCACCAAGAGGTGCAGCCGCACCTGCAGCAAGGGGTTGCCTGCATGTGAGAAATCTCAAAACAGGCTTGCACAACACTGTGCACGCACTTGTCCTGCCATTTAAAGTGCAAAAAACTACTCTCTCAACCCATCCTCCCCACTGAAGTGGCAGCTCTGGCTAGAAGACTGGAAACAAACAGGATAACAATGCAGGAAGGTAATTGCATCTAAAATAACAGTTCTTTTGAAACTATTTGTTTTTGCAAAAGTCAGCAGGAGACCAATTTCTGCAGCTCTTCAGGGATTGAAACCTGCCTGTTCAGAGGTCATCAGAACGCACCTACAATATACTCAAAATGGTAAAACTGTACATGTATTTACTTGACTTTGTAGGATCGACTTTCAATTCGATATTAATGTTATATTACCTCAATATTATTTAATGTTATATTAATTTTCAAAATGTACTTGCTTTTTCTTCTGCATCAGGTGAACAGGGTATGTATTCTACCACCCAGCAGGGGAGGAATGGGAAAAGCCTTTCGCATTCCTGTCCCAAACATGTGATCAAACCAGGAACAGCATTACATCCTCATAATGTCAGTGTTTGTGTGCCAGTGCAAATATTTATGTGCTCTGAGCTGACTGGTTCTTCAAACTAGAAGTGCTCTGTCAAGAAGGAATTGGAGGGAAAAGGTGAAAATACAACAGAAAAAAAAGATCTTGTAACCCTGTATGAGTAGGTAATAGAGTATATGTTTTATTTGAAGACAATACTGAGCTATAAACCATGCTATTAAAGGTGATATGTTTCACCTCAAGCCAGCAGAAGGAATAATTCTAGAAATCTCCCAGGAGCAAGTCTCATCATAGTTTGCCTGCCCAAATTTCCCTTGCCACTTGAAGTAAATAAAAATCTTCACTGCCTATCTTTGATCATTAGAGAAGCCTAATGACTGTTATTACAAGGTCCCAGTTTATTCCAGTTGTAGCAATACACCACTGGCTAGCACTACAACATAGGACTATATGCAACAACAGTTCAAACAGCAATTCTAGACCTCTGTATATTAAAGGTCCTTGTTCAAAATTATTATTTCTGTTGTTAGCATAGGTTTTGTAAACCTGTTTCTTCCAGAAGATTACAAAATTGGCAGTACTGCAACTCAAGACTGACTAATTGCTCATTACATGAGTTGTCACTCAGTTTAATAACACAAAAATCTATCAGGATCATATGGATTCACACTAGGAATTCTGTTCCAAAGCAAAATATAAGCAATGCTGTCTTAGGAACCCCTGACGCTTATAATGTGAAATGTACAATAGTGCAGATGTACTATCAGAAAATTAACTGTTTACACACAACACTGCCTAATAAAACCCAGGTATTTATGATCCTGACAACGTGGCCACAGAGCAAGCACCTAATCAGAACACTCCACTCCCTTTACCCATTTCTCTCTAACTAGCAGAGCCTATTGATCAAAACAGACTGAGACTCTTAAACTGTCTTAGGAAATTGAAGTAAAGCTTGGATTAAGGATTGCAGTAATAGCTGGCTGCAAATGGGACATGTAAACTCCAACAAATTCCAGTTTATTTCAGAATTTTAAAAAACAATAAATCAAACCCTGTAATTCTTTTATTATAAGGCATTTCCAAATATAGATGCATTTCTGAAGAAAGCACATGTTATACTTCCACCTGCTGGCCACCAAACTGGATGATCATCTGGTATCATTCTAATAGGTAGGAAAAAATCCTTCCAGGCAAGGTCTCATGAACCGGAACGTTCAATTCCCCATTCAAATAGAAACTATGCTAAGACAAATTTTCTTTTTTGTTAAAAAGGTACTTCTAAAAAAAAAGTAGATGTTTCCAAAGAAACACTTCCCATAATTTCAAATTATAATATTACAATATGCCTGAGCAATGAGCAAGAGGATGCTTTAAAGCCCTGGGAACAAAGCAGGGACTGGAATGCAACTCGCAGAGATTTCCAGCTGCCTTATTTTCTGAATTATGATCCACTGAGAAAGCAAGCTAAGAAATCTCTTTTACCTGGCACAACTTGTCTTTCCCAATGACTGAGCAAGCTTTGAAAGAAGAAATATAACTGGGATTAAGGTGTTCCTGTGCCTCCTCAGTGCACATACACAACAAGAATGGTAATTCAACTATCAACAGCACTACAAAATCATTTTCCCATCTCTAACACTAATTAATTTTCAGCCTCCTTAAAACATATTTTCTTTAAGCTGCCACAGTCCGTGCCTGATTCAAACGCTCTTGCTCCTTCTGGAAGCCCGCAGCATTGTGGATTTCCCCTAGCTATGACCAACACAGTAAACAAGATACAACTTCCTCCACTGGAGCTCTTTTTCCTTTCCAGTACACTGCTCCAAGAGAAGCCTGATGCTCACATAACTTCAAGTAATGATCCACATATTCTTGTTTTCATTTGACAGCAAGAATAGTGGGACAGGGCTGTGGAAATTCAGAGAAAAATGTAAACACGGAAAAGTGAGGAAGGAGTGAGAGTGAAGGCAATCATGGGAAAGGTAGCAGTGGAGTGATTCAGGGTGAAGTGCTGGCAATACAGTGAGGGATGTGGGGGAAAGGATGACAGAATACCCAACAAGGAAGTGAGTGAGGTCATCTAAATCTCTCCTCACCCTCTTGCTTTTCCCAAAACAGAAGCTAAAAAAGCCACTTAAATAAATGCAGGTGAGTTTGGTAAAGAGCAAGTCCACAGTTTCTTCACTTTCCTTGCCATCCTCTCCCCAATCCCAACATGGTTCATGCTTGAATGCAACACCCTTAAAAGCAACTGGGCCTCAGTTTATGAGAGCATTGTCCTGAGCATCCTACATTCTTCACTGCTTACAATAGGATTATTTGGAAAATTTCTATCCACCTGATGCTTTGTCAAGGCTGACCTAGAACAGAGGCTAGACGGAGTTAAGGAATAAAGTAGGGGTTTATTAAAAGGCCTCAGTGGATACACCTTGGGCAGTACAAGAGCCCAGCCAGGGCTACATCCAAGATGAACCAAAATGGTCACAAAATGGATGACCAGTCACGAGGTCTCTCACTTTTATAAGTTCTGGGCCATTAGCATATTGAATTAATTGTCCAGTTATAGCTTTAGTTATGAAGTCCCATCCTTGTTGTTTTTCTCTCTTCATTCCACCGTTGTTTATGCTCTTGGGCCTGAGGTTTGGATCAGTTGTCCTTGGTCCCCAGCTAGAGAAGGAATTGTTTTGTCTACCTGCTCTGTGAGGAGAGCTTACTATCCCTTAATATCAAGTTCATAACTACACACTAAAGCAGTACAGAATCTGAAAAATATAAAAGCTAAAACCTGAGGCATCACACCTGCCTGTAGATATATCAATAGCTTTTCCAGAAGCAGTAGTTTTGCCTACAAATAGCTTGCTGTTTTCTGGACACTGTGACAGAGGTCATGACAAATAATTCTCTGAGGAATTTGTTCTTGTATAAAACAGACCGGCTTCTACTGTATGTAATGGATCATGCATTAGCAATCTGGCAATCACTTTTCTCTACTGAATCTCATTATTTCTTGGTTTTCTCTTCAAGTGTACCATCTCTAGTTTATTATACAAATTGGCTAGGATACAAAAAATGTAACCTTTGAGAATAATATGAAACATCCTTTCATAGAACCAGCTGACAAATTTCAAAAGAACCTTCTTAGTATCTTTGCTACATGAAGTTAGATGATTGTACTCCTTGTGTTTGAGTATGTACCTTGATTAAACTAGAAACTTCCCACCCAAATCAGGTGGACAACAAGCAAGGTCAAATTTTTGCAGCTGGCTGCCAGCAGAATTTGGAAAATATCAACAAGGTCCAAAGATGCAAACACAGTGCGAGCCCTTGTATTTAGGCATGGCTCTCTCAGGCAATCATCTGTCTCCTGAGGCAACGCAATGGACAACACTTCCCATCTTGCTTGAGTAATTATATCTTTTAGTGTATTTTGTTGGACTAATTCTGGTTGTCACCATGTAATTTGATAGCTCGTATCTCTCAACAGCTGTGGGAAATTTCCCAGATCTCCACCTTCCTGCAACCCCAATTACCACTAAGTCCTTAGAACTGAAAGACTATCTCGCCTTTTGGAACTGGCTGAGGCTTGGAGGAGAAGGAAGTACATCTGAAGCCTTTCTTTTGGGCCCTTCTTTTTTGGATGGAAATATGTTCATTCCCTGGTTCTGTTGCTGAAGTGACCATCAGTGGCTAAACATCACTGTCACTGGCCAGGCAGATCACTTCCACTACCCAGAAGTTACTGTGACCCTGGAAGGCTATCAGTGATTCTGTCTCCTTCCACAGAAGCATTTCAGCTGAGTGCTAGTAACAGCTAAAAGACAACTAAATACAGCTAAATACTTCCTCACTGATTCACCACGTAAGAAAACCAGCAACCAGCTAAAGGCAGCTGAGCCCAGCTCATACCAGTTCAGCAGAATGGCAGAACCTGGGCTCACACCAAGCCTCCTGTTCTGTCAAGGTCAAAGACACTAATATTTTGATAACTTATTTTCTGACAACTTCTATTCCAGACAGTGAAGGCTAAAGTGATTTTATCAGTGGGTAAAACCCTGCAATGGAAAGGCATGTAGCTCAACCCTCCCAAACTCAAGAATTCACACCCTGTAAGAGAGTAATTTTCTGCACAGCTAACACACAATAAGAAATGAGGCAACTGCAAACCATCCTCATGACCATTTCCTGCACAGACTTGAGGTTGCTTCCTGTGATAGAGACAGCACAAGCCAGAACAAGGCACTTTTGGCTGCCCTACTTGTTAGCTTTTGAATTTTAGAATCCTTTGATGTTACACACAAGCCCTCTTCCCACCAAAGGTGTAATACTCTAACTACATCACTGTTCTTTAAGAGTTCCAATGTACTTTCTTCAAAGAGTAACTCTTATTTAATGCTTCTCTTCAAGTGCATTCAGAAATGGCTGAGTCAGAACACCTGACTTTTAAACTCAGGTACATGTTTGAGACAGGCAGACTTCACTCAGAGGCAAAGGCCAGAAACCTCACATTGTCCTAGAGTACCAAAGTTCATCATCACTGAAGTACACCATAAATGATAACCATGTCAGAAACTCTGAATGCTTCTTAAAATTATTCTGCCTCCTCATTTGAAAACATTTAAACTTCAGTGAATATATTTCCTGCATAAATAAGTGTGTAGCCAACAAAGAATAAGATGTTTAATAAAATGAACTTCCAGACTAGTAATGAAAATTAGCCTATCAGCAGAATCAATGTGTAAACTGCATACCAATCAATAACACAGAACATTATTACAAGAGTCTGCCTTCCACTTATCTAAAAGATTTCTGAACTGAAGCCTGAAATAAGCCTGAATTATTGATTTGCTGGGAGAAAATGAAATATCAGAGATACTCACTTTTACCAAAATTATTCTTGCCAGCTCTTCACATACAGGCTTTTCTTCATCCTTCTTCAAGCCTTCTAATTCAAACAAGGTATTGTAATTTTCCAGAATTTTTGTCATTATCTTGTTGCAGATCTCCTGTTCCTTTATCCCTTCAAATCCAGAGGGCACGCTAGAATTGGAGAGATGACAAAGCAGAGTGTTATGGGGACTCAACATACAAAAGGTCCTGCAGAGGGTCTCTGTAACATTTCATTTGTGGATACAGGCTGGACAGCAGGCACAGGAAACTTTGTCTTGGAAAGGAGGACTGTGCCTACGTTGGTAACAACTATCACAGTTTGTTTGCAGTTTTTCTTATCGATATTAAATACCAGACCTGTTAGACAAACTACCCTCTCCACAGAATCCAGGCAGGGACAGAATTGAGACAGCCACCAAATGAGGTGCCACCAACTCTGCTGTAAGCTGGGTTTCACAACCCACAGTGCAGACAGCTCAGGCATTTAGATGCTCTGAACTGTTAATTCAAGAGTCAAATTCCTCCAAAACCTGGTTTGTGATAACCTCAAAGGTACACAAGAATGATAAGTGAAAAAAATTAAGAAATCCCACATGCTAAGCAAAACACTGAATGTTAAACAAGGTCTTTGCCTTCAGATGACCCAATGCTGTACATTAGATTGTGTAATGTTAAATTTTTTAATCTAACTTTTGAGTTCCAATTTCTTTTGAAAGTAGGGTCATGACTCAAAGGGCTTTCTAAAACATGGAGATGGATGCTGCCTTTTGCAGAAGAGCCTAAAAGGTTAATACAAAAAATGGCTCCTAAGCTCCATTTTCTGGGAGACTAACCAACTGCTTGGCTGCTGAAGAAGCAGCTTCTTTCTCTCTTGAAACAGGCCCCTTTGCAGCTTACCACAGACCTTAAAGGCACGCAGAAGAGGGAATAGGTATGTATCTGCATGTTTCCTTATGTATTTCACACAACTCTCTCATGCAACTAAAAATGCATGTCACTCGCAACAGAGCTCATAATTCTTTGAAGCATCCAGTGATCACCTGCTGGGATATAAACTTTCTGCACACTGTATTGGACATTTTGTTGGCCCCAAACTGACTTAAATTCCATTTCAACGCAAAAGTACAGTATCTGAAGAATCTTCTTCTGCAATCATTCAGTATTAACTACTGTACAGTATTTCCAGCAGACACAGGCGTCTTCTCAGTAAGCCACAAAGTGGCTGCATGGATGTGAATTTCCTAAAGACCTTATAAAGTGACAGAGACTGATGATCAGGAGTGATGAAACACAGGAAAGACTTACAGTGAAGAAGCAGAGAAGCCAAAACATAAAAAAAGTTTCAAGTACCTTTTGGCTGAAGACAAGTGGTTATGTGAGAAGAAAACACAACCCAAACCCCCAAAAGCAAAACAAATTCCCCCTGAGCCATTTTACAGGGATGTAACTTGAAAGTAAACCATTGCTTACTGCGAAGAGTAAATAAAAATTTACAAATAACTACCTACCCTAAAAATGTAACTGTAGTTTATTGGGGCCAGATGTGCATTTCAACAAGAAGGCTCTGAAAGCTGATGCTCCCAGAAATTTGTCATCAAAAAGTGCCTTCTTTTAGGGGCTATTGATCCTTCTCAATGCTTTATTCTCTGCCATACATCTACGTGTCAACAGGGACAGTAACCCACTGCAGCAGAACACATCTTTGTAAACTCCAGAAGAGAGTCTTCATTGCTATCATTTCAACATTTAATACATTTTAGAGAAGCAGGACCTGAATTTTAAAAGATTGAGTTATTTTACACTGTAGAATACTGGCAGCTGTAAAAATGTGTCAGTCTCAGCTGACTGATTTCTTTAGTGTGGAAGCTGGTCTCAGACAAAATAAAGAACAAGTGGGACAACTTCTGCTGATGGATGTGCATGTACACTCAGGCCAATTCCCACTGAAGAATGTCACATATTCATTAAAACTTAGTAAGTGGCCTAAAGAAAGTGTATGTATGCAGTAGGCCCATGCAATTATCCTGATTGAAAGAAACCCCTCTTACCATGCTAAATGATGTGCTCCAGTGTTGGCATGCTGTAAAGCCTGCTTGCTTGCTAGTTGAGGCAAATTCTGACTATTAGCTTCCTGATTTGTTTCTTCAAAACAGAGTACATATCAAATAATGGCACCCCTATGAATCTCATTCCCAGGAAAAGGACTGAAAATGTAATAGAGCACATGCAAGCCAAAATAAAGACTCCAGATAGCAGAATTTTCACCTAAACCACTTCTGCTGGGAACTACAGCTAACAGTTCCCTACTGGCAACAGCTAATATAAAAAAACTCTACCTGGTTGAAAAAACAGTCCAGTCTATAAAGTTTCCACAAAGTACAAAAACAGTACTTAATTTCTGCCCAATTCCATTACTTTCTTGCCCTCCCTCCCCCACACTACCTTGTCAGTTAAAATTTATTAAATCAAACCTGTGAAAAATCCAACATCCTATTCTGAACAAGTCTGTACGAGTAGGGTGAGATACATATGCAAAACACAAGGCTAAAGCTTGTGGCTTCAATCTTTTTTAACACCTCTCTCTGAGTGTAACTAAGCAATGGACCATGAATTGATTTATTTTGATGGAAATTTCACATATTTTATTCATTGCCACCTCTCTTCCACTTAAACAGGCATATTTAACAAAGTTTCTAATATGTTTCTCAAATAACTGCTATTATTAGACCTCAATCACGATAAGGACTATTACACTCTTTGAGCTCTCCATGGTGACATTTTCCTTTCACCAAATATATGCTGAGCTGAAGATAAGTTTATATTATGAGCACACACCACCCTGCCTATTTATACAAAGTAAACCCCATCTGCTGCCACACTGCATGATCTACCAGTTTGACTAGACTTTTCTGAAAATGCATGTAAAAAAATAGCATTTTACTTTAGCTCTTCTTGTTCTAAAAAGTCATGACATCTACAAATGTCACTTAAACTGACTAGAAAAACCCAGATCTGTGAGAAAATATTCTCTCACACTTCCACTTTCCCGATGCACACGCTACTCCTTGGAAATTTTTCATGATCATTTGTGAAGATCTTGTTAAAACATCACAGCATAAAACTGTTCATAGTCATGGTTCCCTTATGTCTATTTTCATGTTAATTAGGCATTACAACTGTGTTGCTTTGAGTTAGACACACTATTTACTCCAGTTACAAAATCCTCAACAGAAGGACTTCATCCCCTTACAGCCACATACGTACAAATTACTTCAGTAGCAGCACCAGAAGCATCAGTTTCACTACCACAAACACCAGAAGGGTGCCATAAACCTGCAATTTCTATGGTTATTTCTAGAAGAAAAAGTGTTGATAAGTTCAGATCTATCTTAGCAATTTGAGCTGGAAAACTCCCACTGAAGTTATCACACTGGCTTGCAAAGTCATCAACAGATACACAGCATAGGCAGAGCAGGAGCAAATTCCCTAGTGTCCCCTCCCTCAGATTCCCCAGACACCTGCCCTTCCCAGAGAGATGCTCTGAATGATCTGTGTGCAAAGCACACCATGTCCACATTAAGTATTTGGAAAAAATGTGCCTTTTCTAAATGAGGCACCAGCATTAACAGTATCTGACGCAGTTAAGAAGAGTCAAGGGCAAAGGTGCATCAGTACCCACAAGTTTTGCAGGATATTAAAACCAGAAATTATCGGTGAAGTCATTTTAAAGCAGAAAAAGCAGCAGTCCTCAAAGTACATTACTTGGTAATCGGATCAGGCTGTCAGCTCTTCATTTCAAAATCTGATACCCAGCAGCATTTCACACTTGTGCACCATGTCCCACCAGCGTGGCTGGCCCATGCAGCACAGCTCCATGCAGCTCCTGTCCATGCAGACACTGCACCCGCAGGTTCTTTGGGTTTTCCAGACTGAGTCCACGTCTCCTTCCACAGGGACGCTCAGGAAAGCTTGTCTCAAAGGGTTAAACCACAGCAAGGCTCTGTGTCACAGCTTTTACTCAGAAGTAAAGTGACCTGAGGTCATATTAACTCACTGTGAAAGAATTCCTTCCATCTCAGGCATTTAGTTAAATGAATTTACCTCAGGGTCTCTGTAAACAAGCTGTAACAGGCTGAATGCAGAGTGGGCTTTCCAGACAGTGAACCTGCAGACTCCACTGAGAGCAGTGCAGTGACACACACAAACATGACTGCATGTGGCACAGGCCAGGCATCACTACAAGGCTCTGTCACCATCCACCATACCTGGGAAACTTGCTTCAAGCGGCCAGAAGGACCTGGGAAGTAGTCATCTGTCTATAAGGAGCTGAACTGAGATCACTGAACTGATTTCCCCAGGCAGCAACTGCTGACAGTTCGCTGTCACAACTGAGAACCAGAGATTTCCATGTGAAAGGGTCATCTCATTACGAATTCCCAACAGTGTTTGACCCCATCCTGTCTGAGATGAAGGATGCACATTACCATTTCCCCAAGCGGCTTTGCAGAAGCAGCTTGCATGGAATGGCAGCACTGTAATCCTAATTTACAATCACATCACCTAAACTACTTTTGCTGCTTGTACAGTACCTTTTGTAGAGAAGCACCACAAAGTCACCTTATCACTCTCCCAGGGAATCCTGCCAGAAATGAAAGGACTCAAAGGACAGGAAACACTGCGTGGTTTTTTTGCTTCTCCAGCCCCGGCAAAACATTTTCCTTAATACCTCAGATGCCCATGAGTCCCTCAATAAGCCCAACTGGAGATTTTGAGAGCAGAGTTGCAGTAATTTGTAGAGGTAACAGCTTGAGGCAGTCTGTCCAGCTCTAGGTGGACTTTACTGTGTCTGTAAGAGATGCAACCTCGTGGCCATAACTCGTCCACTTCAGCAGATGAAAGGGATTTGTCCTAACACACCAGGCCACAAACTGGTGCAGCTGAAAATTCATTTCTGCAGACTCTGCTGCAAGATCACAGTCTAGTAAGTAGCTAAAGATAGAGCAACATTCACATGAGACAGGTGTTCATCTCAGTCTGTGTGACTCGTTTACGTGCTCTGCATCATTTGCAGGCTTATGTCTCACCTATTTGGGTGAAATGCAATGACAGATACAACTACTGAGATTTTGCAGAAGTGTTTTAGCTCCTGTGATACTGGAGAATCCTGGAGAGTCAGCTCTGGGGCATGTACTTGCCTGCCTGTTAAAATCTGTTCCAGATTATTTTCTCTAGGATCTATTAGCCTAAGTCAACTCAGTAATTCAGCTCTATCAGCATTGCTTGCAAATAAATAATTCATAAAAAAATAATAGCACAAATAAATAATAATAAAACAATAGCACATCATGAATGATAATAATTAATAATAAAATGCAGGCAACACAGGTAACACAAAGCAGTTAGAGCAATGCTGTCACAAAGGCTTTACTGACTGGCTTCATTTATATGCAAAATCTTTTGCTTCAGCAAAAGCTCCATTTTTCATCACAAAATTACAATGACAGTAGCTATCTTAGAGAGTGCAACCTACATGAAGGGGGACAAAGGGTAGTCCATAGCCTAACATCCCCCTACAAAGTACATTGCTCCCATCTCCAAATATTTCAAAGCAGACGCTCTTCAAAAACTCTCTCTGTGATTATATTTGAGCTGTATTGCTCAGCTCAAATATTCATGAGTATTTAATATGATTATAGATGAGAACATTTATAGCCTTGCTATATTATGCTTGATGTTTTAAACTGTCATTATAGGCTTCAGCATACTGAAAAATTCCTTTACAGTGCTGGAAAATGCAGTATTTAAAATCTATATGAACTCTCTAAGAAAGGTTACAGCTGCATGCTCCACTTTGCAATAATTCATGTTTAAACAACAATATTCAGTACTCAGTTTGCCCCTGATCCTGGATGCACATTTGTTTTGAAGACTGATGCAGGATTGGAGCTGGACTGCCTGAAAATAAAGCCCATCCACATAATGTTGCGAAGGCCAACATTACTCACTAAGGTGTATTAATTCAGCCCCTCTGCTTTCACATCAGTTTCCTATACCCAATCCATGCAGGCTCCAAGGCTGCTAGAAACCAAGGCAAGACATTTATGCATAACTTCAGATTTTAATTCTTTCAAATTCAGCATCTCTGAAATACCTACAGCTACCCTACAATCTACCATTTTCTCCATATCCAAAGATAATATACTTTTCTTTTTACCCTTCATGTTATGTAGTCATCATACATAAATAACTGCATCTAACACCAGCATTTTAACTCGACACCTGCATTTGCCAGCCACTTTTGGGGGGATGGAGCAATCCCTCACAACACACTTAATCTCTGTTGGAATGAAACATAACCAAGTTCACGAGGGCTTGAATGATGGAGGCCACACACAGAGATCACTGTTTGAGAGAGAGCTGCAAAAAATGGGTGCAAATGGATCCTCTGATTACTCTGTTAGACCTCATGTCTTACCATGCCAACCAAAGCACAGGATAAGGGCAGCAGCTCCTCTGATGCCCAACTCCTGGAGAACAGAGAGGAGGAGAGAAAACCCAGCTGGTCCTCTCCATTTCAGCACAAGCTGTTAGAGCCAAGCAGAGCCCACACAGGAGGCCTTAACTAAGACTATGTCTCTCCAGCAGCTGAAATTCAGGTCAATGGACAATAACTTCCTCCAAGAGTAACCACGCTGCAAATGTTAATATTCTACACAGATTAGCCCAGTGACAGAAAAGACAACTATTTTTGTTCCTTTATGCTCATTGTTCCTCAGGGCTGTATTCCTCAATATACTTGACCTTTGCCTTCCATCACAATAAATCTGAACAACCCAAGTTGAGAGAAAACAGTGAACCAAATCTCAAATCTTTTTTTGAGCTGTTTGACCTTGCCCTTTGCGTGTTCTTATATCTTACATCACACTTCATTACAAGGAATGCAAATAGCAATTTTTTTCCCTTCTATTCATTAGAAATACAGAAAGCACAAGATAATCTTTCTTAGAAAAGCACCAGTGCAGTTTGTCAAACAGCAAGTAAGGAAGCAGGGGAAGTACAGGATAAGATAAAAGCAATAAGGGCTGTAGGTTTAGGAGATGGGATACATTAGAGAGGATATGATGTGGAAAAACAGAATGAGATTAAGAGAATTAAAATGAAGTCTAAATATCTGGAAAGTGGCCAAGCAGCATGATTTATTCAACTGTTAAACAACTTCGGTTATGGAGTAGGAGATACTATGCTTAAGTAGCTAAATTGTCACTAAAAATACTTTGCCAAAAGAAGTCCTTCACTATCAGCAGATGGGCTTTATCTTCTCTGACACTGTGCATTAACTACACAGACTCTGACATTAATTTTAGACATGAGTGTGAATTTCTGAGAGAAAAATCTCAGTTCTCCCTGCTTTGGCAGTGTAATTGCTGGCAAGTTGGATGCTGAGCCTTCTTTCCTTGTCGTGGAGAAACCCCCAATGCACTGCTCTGAACAAACAACGCAAAGCGAGAGAAGCGATCGCTTCAGCCTCCTGCCAATATTTAATTTCTGCAGCTTCTCCATGGGCTGCCTGCAGCCAGTAGAGAGAGACAGCCCTTGCCAAGCAGGCTTCAGGCAGCCTTACTGTGTAGCTCTGAAATGTGTTCTGAGGATCTCCTTCTGGATGCTTGGCCAACCAACCGGTTAAGCCAAATACCTAAAAACAGTGCTGCAAATTCTTCCCTCCCCCTATCAAATCTTTGTTGGGACAGATAATCACAATTTCAGCAATATAAGACTGCATCCATTAACACAGGAGAAAAGGGTATTTGAACTGTTGCTCACAATTTTTGTGTCTGGACCACAAGACTGGACTTCCTTCAAAAGATCAAAATCTGATGAAACACATAGCTGAAATATCAGATGGTGAAATTCAGTTTAAATAAAAATCTACATCCCTAATTCTAACCTATTTGGGTCTTTAAAAAACACATTAGCCATTTGGTAAGTCTCAAGCCTTGCTTTCAATGCCTCTTTTGCCACTGAGCAATGAGCATTTATTTCAACGTGTCACATCTGCTGGGCTGGTTACACTCACATACAGACTCATGAGCCTTTGTTTTTCCCCTGCAGTGAACTCTGCCTTCCTCAGTCTTCTGCAACAGAATGAGGTGTTTCCATCTCTGTACCTTACAAAAGCTCTTAAATCTTTTCCATGCTGTCTTAGGAGCAGAGATCAGTTGTGGCAACAACTATAGAGCTTTTAACACATACACTTTGGTTTAATATTAGGAATGCCAATTGCAATTCTGAACTGCAGTTCTCTGCATTCTACACCAAAAAATATGCACAGCTAATTTTTAAATTCTCCCGAAAGAAGTGATGAGTAAACTCAAAATTATTCTAATAGGAGCTTGGGAGCTTGAGTCATAGAGATTTAGCCATTGAACTCAAATTCTTCTAATTACTTTGTTTGTTCTGAACTCTGCTAATACATTTAGACAGGAATTCCCAAACTACCTATATGAATAAAAGCTTAAAAAATTGTTTTGCTTTTCCTTGTCAGAAATCTGAAGTATTGTGCTTCCAGTAATTCTCATATTCATGCATTCCCATGCATACTACTGTCTTTTGAGCATTTTTTGGAGAGGAAAACAATTATTTTTAAAATATACTTTATCTTTTTGTACTAACACAGCAATTGCTTTAATCCTGAAATTCACCTTCCTCATCCACCAGCAACATCTTAAGATAAGGCAGCTGTGTAGTCACTAGGACAAGCTTCAGTTTAAGTGTCTCATTCCTGTATGTTCTCTCCCTAATCAATGGAAAAAGATATGCTCCTTAAAAAGACAGCAGGCAACATCTAGCGTAGTACAAGGAACTGACAATATATTACAGGAACCTAATTTCTGTTTTTTCTCTTTAAAGAAAACTACTTCTTTCTGAGAGGAAGCTCAGGAGGATAGATTAAATTAATTGCTTTATGAGACTAAGTTTTACTAGACAACTCAGTATTAGTCCAGAGTGATACTTTAAAAAGATCAGTACAAATGCAACACTGATACACTTGTCTCTTCTTGGTGATATCACACATCTTTCAAGACTGATGACTGAACTGCTAAGGTGTCTCCCATGTCCAAGATCTTGGATGCCAGCCAGTGGGCTCATTGCAGAGGTGAAGGTGCTAACGCTGCACTGCACCACTGCAGTGACTCAACTGAGAAACCTTCTCACTCCAGAGTGTTCTTGCACCTGGAAATAACTGTTCTGGCTGCTGCTGCAAGCTCCACCAGCTCGTAAAACACGTCTTCAGCACAAGCACCCAGGAACTGCGCCTAGTGAAAGAACCCAGTAAAACTCTCAAGTCCAGTAAGCAGTTTTAAGAGACCAGTGGATCCCCACAAGCTCCAGTGCACTTTCTGAATACACTAGAAGGACAGAGAGCCCAGAATCATCGGCATCTGAGGGCAGACACCAGATCACAAGGCCAAACGTGCAGACAGTATGCAGTATCCATCTCTAGATATTATATAGCACCTGGGTGCTGCATTGGAGTCCTTTTCCACCGAGGATCCTTTCTCAAAGCCTTCTGGAGAGAAGTAGTCATATTAACTGAGAGTAAAGGAAGAAACCTGTATGAGCACAAGCCTCCTTGCACTGACACAGTCTGAAGGCCTTTCACTGTTACACTTCTGCTCTGCTACCAAAGCAGCAATACAAAACAGTTTAGCAAACAGCAAGAGGAAATGGGAGAGCAACTCCACTTCCATTTGGCTCAAAAATAGCTTTAGCATTGAAGTTTAACACAGAGCCCCAGTCACTGCCTCCATCTGATCACCCTGACAAATGAGATTTCTGACATCTGCATTTCCGGACACATGCCAGCAAACAGGGAAAAGTAAAAAGCCCAACTTACTGAAAGCAGTTTGGTCCAAATACAGTAGCAAGATTGCAAAGATTCATCCGGTTCTCTACATGATGTTCAGCAACCTTTATCAGGAACTGGCACAGGTATTTCAGAAGGCAGTAATGAGCATCAGGCAGTTCTTTAAGGAGTTCTTTCAAGTAACTTTCCTTCTGTGTGTCGTTTCTAGAGTCTAGGAAAAAGAAGAGAAGAAAAAACATATGTATATGGTTTTCTTCATTGCTGCCAACTTAACTACATGGGTGAGCAAGCAGTGGGAGCTAAAATTCACTCCTGCTTCTGCTCAGAGACACACAACTCCTCAGTTTTCCTCACAGAATGTACATGTTTCTCCTGAGGCTCACCCTGGCTACCAAGGGCACCCTTCCATTCTCACCTTTATGCCATAACCTTTTTCCTGAGCAGACTGAGCAGTTACTAACAGTCAGCTAAGAGCTTTAGGGTATGTTTATCCCCACCTGGCACAGCTAAATCTGCTTTAACTCCCTCTCTACCAGATCTTCAGATTCCACGCTCCTTCTGGATGCCATCCCTACTTCCCAAACCCTTCTCATACTATTAGTTTCCCTTCCGATGAAAACCTTCAAAAATAAGAAAGCAAGAATGGTAAAACAAAGAGTCTCCTGAAATGCACAGTGTTATAACAGCACTACAATACCTTCTGTGGGTGACAACTCTGCTACATATTCAGGAAGGAGTCTTCCTTATGGGAAACAGACTGTTCTGGGCACTGCCATACTCCAAAATAAGTCAAAATGTGGCCTCGTGTTAGAGAGTAGCCTTGTTGTACTGTACAATCTTCTAGAATTTAGGTATGGATAAAAGTTTTCCATATTGAACTGAGTCACATCCAAGTATTAAAGTAAAATTGCATGAACTTCAGAGATACTATGTTTACACAGACCCAGCTGGTGAACACAAGCTTGGCCTCACACACAGCTTCTGCATAATTGTGTCCTGCTGCTGGAATTCAAGTCACATGCAAAATCTTTTGCTCCCCCCCTCCATCCCATAAACACCTTCCAAGGAGTCATTTGCACCCACCAAAATCTTGGATTTACATGTCAATAAAAGCAAAGTTTTGAAAACAAGTCAGTATTGCTTTCCCTTTATACCAGAACAGCATGCTTTAGTCCTTGCAAATATTAATTTTTACTCTCCATGAAAGTGAAAGGTTACCGAAACTTTCACATATGCACGAAAACCCCAAGGACTCTGTAACATCATTTTCAGACAGAAGACCTCATGCCCTGCAGGTTTTCTGCACCAATCTGATTATAAGCAGTGTCCATTAGCATGAGGCCATCTGTGCATTTCTAGTACTTTTTTCCTTATTTATCTATCTGCTTTACGGGTTGCTGGTGCGGCTCTGCTGTATGCCATGCTACCAGCACGCAGAGAAGACTGGCAGGAAAACATCCCACAGTTTGTGTTGCAAGAAGAAAAAGAACATTTTACACTTGCTCCACATTTTTTAGAGAGCAAAAAAGGAGAGGAAAACAAAAATCTTTGAATACCATTTAATGTATGTATAAACATTTCAGAATGTCTTTATCTTTCATTCCCCAGAAATATTCCAGAGCTGGGCTGAACAGTATTTTAGGAGTAGAGCGCTTTGAAAAGTGGTTAGCTGTGAAAATTAGCAGTCTGTATAGAAATATATGAAAGTGATTCCTGAGAAATCAGCCACTGGGTTGCATTATTTCTATTGCCACTTCATACAGCTGAAACTTGAGGGACTTTATCTGCTTCCAGGCTTAGGATTTCTGCCTTACCTGACATACCTAATACTATACATGGCAAGAAAGCCTTTTTAAGTTTTATATGCATGGTGAATTCACTTTTATATGTCTGTTTTGGTACCACAGACTTAGTATGAATTCTTTCATCACAGCAGACCAAAGCTTAAAATGCCAGTCAAATTACAGGACCAAACATTTTAACCAACTGATTAATTATATCCTTTTCTTCTACAGATAAGAAATTAGCACCTTCAGAAAAGTCAAGTATCAAATATGCATGAAGCAGATGAAAAAAAAATCTTATTTGCTTGCTTAACACAACCGTTTTTACAGTTACAGAGACGCAAAAACCATCATGACTTTGCTACTAGCAATCAGCTTGGCAACAGCAAGAAATCTTATCTATTATTGCAGCAAAATTTCAGGAGGCTTCTGAAGGCAGTATTAAATGGAATAACAATAAGGAATTTCAGTGCATTTGTATTTGCACTGATCAAAGTGGACTGTACAGTCTCTGACTTGATTACTAATTATCTTTTTATGAATCTTAAAAGACAACAAAACACAACTAATTTCCATGTAGCCAAAACATTAAAATTCACCTCCTAACATACTTTTCTTTAGATAACAAAGCAACTAGCACAGTGTTTTCTACTAGAAATGCTCGCAGTTATGATAAGGAAAGCCAAAGCCATCTCTCAGAAAAAATTTACCTCTTCCATCACCATCACCCTGTAATCTAATTAGGGAATGCCCTTGATAACTAATTGCCTCTCTGAGTCTCCCACTGGGACTTTAGACTGATGGGTACTTTTTCATTTACTGGAGGAATTTCCATCCCTTCCAACCTAGGAAGATGCTAATAACCACCACAAAACATTCCGAACACAGGTTTGCACTCTGACAACAAACAAAGCTATTGGGCCCGTGGCCCTAGTAGTATTTTCTGGGTAGGATGTCCCTGTTCATTAACCATGATGTTTTATGGGGTGTGAATCAACATCAAGAATGTTATTGCTGGGCACAGGCAAACCTTGGTTCATTTCTGTACTTTCAAGAACAGAGACAGATACCACATCACAAGATCATAAGAAATTACCCTAATTGAAGGACGTAGAGACACTGAGTAACATGAGGCAGCAAACCCCATTTACTGAGCCATCAAATTCCTTCTCTTTGTGAAATCTAAGAAAGAAAATAGGGCTTTGATCTCTGTCCTCCAGTGAAAAGAACTCAAGTTTCTCTTCCAAAAGAATCCAAAAATAAAAACTAATTTGTTGATTCTTCTGCAGATAACATTTCATGGATTTCAGCTTTATTTTTAAAAATGCCTTTTATAATTTGTGGTGAATCTAGACAGTAACATGCATACTTAGTACTCCATGCAACTTTGTACAGTTTTCAGGACAAGTCTGCTACTTCTATCCATGACTGTATTTCTTCAAATACAGCTTTTCTACTTATTAGAGAGCAAAAACTGTCTTGAGTCATAACAATAACCCATTCTTTGGAGCATTCTTCCTCTTTTTCAGTTTGTTTCAAAGTCAGTCACTAAGGTTTACTGACATGGTAGTGACTATCAGAAAAACATCAGAGCACCAGAGTGGTTTATGCTATTCATGATTTTCAAGCACACCATATCCAGCCCTTTGGAAAATTTTGCCTATGAGAAAGGAGGAAAATAAGAATGAAGGCTAAGAGGAAGGTGCTCTCAAGGCAGACATTCAACTTTTTATTTTGGAAGCCTTCCAAAAGCCATGTGCAAGAGACAGCATCTCAGCCAAGGCCTGCAAGAGAAGCCTAGATAGATGTGCAGTCAGGAAGGGCTTGAAACTAAGAATGAAATAGAGGGGATGGGGCTGAGGAAGGCAACAAAACCAGCAGCCTCAGGCCGTGTCTAGGCTCAGCACACAGAGGACACAAAACACAGAGGACCAAGGAAACCAGCAAGGGCAGTTGGCACCTCAAAGCTGAACTAGGGACTCATTACTGAGGAATGAGTCAAGGAGACAAGTGAAAAGGACAGGCAGTCTCTCCAAAAATGTTAATTAACTAGAAACAGGAGTCTCAACAGTGTAGGAGGCACAGACACATTTGTGAGGGTGTTTTCAGTCTCATTTAATTTCAGCATACACCCACAGCTCACAACAAGACGGATATATTTTCCAATAGTTCATGCTATTTCTGAACATATTGAGTGTCTCTGACATACTAGATACACAATTTAATTCCCCAGCTCATCTCTGTTTTTGTTACTCCTTCATGCTGCCTGAACTTCACTAAAGATACAGAATTCCCACAACCAGGTGTGCGTAATTGTTTTGCTCATCTCAAATGGTCTGACCCCAAACAACTCCAGTCCGGAAGCACTGAAGCCACATTACCACAGTGCCCTAGCCAAATATCTGTGCTGTGAGGTGGGGAAGAGAGGCTAATGCTCAGTGTCAGGCTACCACTACATAGCTTCCAGCTGCCTTGCATGCTACCAGACTGGAGGGCAGACAGAAAAGCTTGCATCTGTCAGCAGCTCTCAATGTGCCCTGGGAAGCTGATCTTTGGCACAGAGGCAGCAGGTTGTGCATTGCAGCACCATGGCACCCACTGGGCTGTAGGAGGAATTAAGGCATTTCTTTCCACCTCCGCAATCTATGGGAAGTGGGACTCCAGTCTCTCTCTGCCAAGAAACAATCTGCTTCAGACACCATCCTTCAGACATGATCCTGCCCCAGAGGGAAAAAAAATCATGCCTTGTTGCCATGAGGAGCAGAAATGTTGTAAGCCCTCCTCAGAAGAAGGCTGTCATCACAATCCAGCTTGAGACACATGACTCTCTATCATTACAGCACTTTGCAGCGCTGGATTTATCCTTCATTCCAACATACTGGAGAAGAGCACACTTTTGCAACTCTGGTGAGTGTTATCTGCATAAAAATCCAGTTCCAAGAGTTTTTACTGCATAACGAACGTCATCATCATATGGAAAACCGAAGTTATTTCTCTAGCTTGGAAACAGCTCTGATAACACTAAAATTACCATAAAAGCCAAAGGAAAAGGTTAAAATCATATCACAAGAGCCTGGAGAATCACAGGTATTTAATGAATCAGATTTGATGAACTGCTGCAGTTACCATGGCGTGAGAAACGATGCTCACTTTTAAAAATTTCAAAGGTTTATTAAACCTTAACAAAATACAACAAAGGACTGAATAAGCAAAAGTTACAGCGCTGGAAGCAAGGGACTAAACAGCCATGTGCCCACCCACAAAACACAAAATGGCTGCTCTGCCTTTCATACCCCTGGGGGGCTACACAAGGTAACCCTAGCCCCTCCTAAAGTCTGCCAGTCAACTCTTCTTTGCTGTCCATTGGTGAGACTTCCTTGCAACTCTGCTGGAGGTCAGCTGTTGTCACCACAGGCCTCCCAGTAACAATCCTGCCCTCCTCCCAGCTGCCCCATGCAAGGGGCACAGGTTCACGCCCTCCATCCACATGTTCCTCCTGCCAAGGCCGTCCAGTGGCAGCAACACAAGGGGGAGGGGAAAGGGGATTACGGGGAGAAGAGAGGACATCCAAACAACAAATCACAGTAACATCAATAAAACTTCTCATAACATACACATAATATCCATCCCTTAATTGCAAGAGCCAACCATCTCATGACCCATCTATAATAATGGTTAAAAGGTCAGCTCTCATCTATTCATTTTCACAGTCATTGTTCAGATAGAAATATGACCTCTAAATTTCCCCAACACAAGCTGTATTTTTGGTTCTGCTTGTTCATGTAACTCACACAGCTGCTGGCTACTAAGTGTTCTGTAAACTGACCTGTTGATCCAGAATGGAGCTGCTCCTTCCCTTCCACTGCCTCCCTTCCCTCTCCCTGAAAAAGGCAAAGCTGTTTATGGGCACCAGACAAAACCATGCCAGCCATCACAGGCTGTGAGCAGAAGGAGGTATGTGAAATAGAACTCACACCTTGCTGCTGTCCTCTGAAAAAATTTAAATTCTATAGGATGAGCAATGTCAAGAAGCCAGAGTGACGAAATAGCATTAAACTTAATTAGACTGAGTAAGAAAGGAAATACAGTCTGTATTTCACTGTACCTCCACTGGAGGAGAGAGTGAAACAACAACAATAAAAAGAAATTTACAGTACAGTAGCACTTTGTCTTGATGAAAGCAAGTGACCCATGAAAGGGGTAAGAGCAGCGTGTACAGTTCCGAGTATGTACGGATGTCTTAAGAGTCAGTGATCACGATACAGAAGATAAGGAATGAAAGGCCAGAGGGAATAAACAAGCTCAGGCAAGGATTGCTGTATGGGAGCTGCTAATTTCTGGCTGAGGTTTCTCAAAGTACAGCCCATTTCGCACGAGTGGGTACAGCTCTGCTCTGCAGTGAAGCCTTGGCCACAAAAGAGATTGTGATGGACATTTTTCACCCCAGAACTCCCTGTAAGGAGCAGCCTTTATTTGTTAGGCACTGTGAGGAGACCGGCCGACACCAAGGTCACTATCAGTGTGTCCCTGGCCTGTGCTTGCAACACACATCTCTGATCAACTTTGTTTACAGAGAGAGGCCCTTCCCATCTCCCACTGCCACTGTCCTTCTCCAAGGGCACAGACAGAATGCCAGGACACACCACAATACACTACATGATGTTTTATGGAACTGCATAGTCTTGGCATTACGCTGAATATTTATATAAACAAAATTACTTTAGGATTTGAGAGCAGCATGCAGAGCTGTGTTTCACACAACACTGCACAGGCTGCAGACAGCAATGCCACACCAGCTGCGTGGACTTCCTGATCACCAACAGGACAGCTTCTCTCTTTCATAATAGGGCAGATTATTTCTCTTTGATTTGGTAACACATTTGACAGCTGGAATTGAAAAGGGTTACGGCTACAGGTAAAATTTGTAATTTTCAGTCCAGCTATTTTTAACTAGAGGAATAATTCTCTAATCATTTTATAGTAAGGAAAGTAACTATGTGGTCTTCTCAGGCCAAAATCTCAGCTGGCTTAAAGAAATGCTGGTAACAATACCTAAAAATACACCAAAAGAAATATAACATAATCCTAAGAAAACATTTCCCATGCAAAGCTTCTACAGGAGGGAATACAGAGGTTGTGACAGAGCTTGTATTTGCCTTCACTGTAGACGTGTTGCAAAGTGGCTGCAGACTCAAAGTTATTTTTTAATAACCTGTTGACTCAGAAACAGTTTGATCTACTCTCTTCACAGTTTACAAAATGAACACCCAGGCATGCACTCTCCTGGTACCATTTTGCAACCAATACCCTTGCACATACTTTGATAAGTGAACAGATAACTCCTGCAATCCTGCACAGCTGGTTGATCATTTAACTGCAAGCAAATGCCCACCTACCACTTAAGCTAATCTGAACACGATGAAACTAATCAGTGCCCTTCATAACTAGTCATTTATGCTGTATTTTCTAGGGCGTGAAAAACCCTTCAAGTTTTCTTCAAACTTTACAAAAGCCTTCCCCTTGCCACAACAGCCAACAGGCATTTTTCAAGTAAGACTTTTTATTCCCTAATCAAAATTATAATGGCACTAAGCTTGATCTTATTGTGAAATACAGGCAAACTTAGCTATGAAGACACAACACAGTTAGATGGATTTTTGCAGAACTGGGTTCATAGGTTACACCAGTGACTTTATTTGGAAACAAGAAACTTTGGTGAGTAAATCTGCTAAGTAACGATATCCATCTCATTTCCCTAGAAAGTACTGGGGGGATTTTGCCTTTCCTGTAGGAGACAGAACAAACCAACCTTTCCACAAACACCACAAACTGCAATGTTCACAAAGGACATCAGTAGTTCCTGGTACAATACACCAATATATGACCTTTGTGGGGGCAGAGATATGGAACAGCAAAGGTGTGACTTATTTATTTATTATTAATTTACACTTAAGCTGTGATTTATGAGAAAGAACATAAATACAGCTCATGAGTCAGACCAGGTGAAATCTAAAAGTCCCCAAAGGAAGCACAGCAATGACCAGAAAAAAGGCACTTTCTAAAAACAATAGCACCTTCGCCACAGACAACTTTACTAAATAGGGAAGGTATTTTACAGAGTCCACATACAACCTACAGCTGAAATGTCTGCACTCAAGGTAAAGCACAAAGCTCTTCTCTGGTGCACCATCAACACTTTCTATAGCCCACAAAACAAAAGGAAGAAAGAAAACACATGACACTATTCTCACTCCTCTTGGAAATGGCTAAACCTCCACTGAAGGCAAGAAAAGTGGAAGGGAGACCTCAAGACAAGTGTGAGAACATTGCACCATCTTCCATGAGGGATGCACGTCAGAGAGCATGTTCCTCCTCTGCATTCTCCAGTAACTTTACCCACTCACCTTGTAGCTTCTTAGGAAAACATAAAGAAGAAATGTTGACTGCCTGTAGCAAGAGAGATGAACTGTCAGTGACCCACACGGTCAAGGAACAGGGCCAACCACCACTTATTCCACCTACCACCACCAGAGATTGTCAGATACAGATGAATTAGATTGAAACTTGCGTAACTCTCTTTAAAATGATTTCTCAACTTTCCACTGCAGAAGTGTTGTTCTTTCCTATAGTTGATCCATTACTTGAAGGTGGATCAGGGGGTGTGAATAAAAGAAAAAAAGAAATCTTCCAGGTTGCGTGCTATGACAGGGAATAAAACATAAAGTCTGCTGTTACTTGCAGACTGGGTTTTTTTTTGATGGACAATCACGTTACTTAGTGAGAAGCAGAAACTTTGGCAGTGTATGCTTTCAGCCCAATCTGACAAGCAGATGAAGTTCTCACTTCTCAGTGTCCATTACAATGAAACTGCCAGAAACCACCCCAGCGAACAGAAGTAAATCTATGTCCTAAAGAGACTGCAATTACTGTCTACAAGCATACCTGAAAAAAACAGGTGATCATTTCACTTTTTATTCAACAGATATAACTGGATTAGAAAATCATAAATAATCCAGACTTTACCAAATACATGAGAAACATTTTTCTGCCTCATGAAACTAAACAGCACATCTGGGAGCAGGTAAGAGCTGAAGCCAAAGGAAATGAGGAACCAAGTAAGTAAACTAAGAAAACAGTTATCCAGAAAGTGCACTGAAGGACGAAGACTTTACCTCTCACTTACCCTGGTAAAGCTGAATGAACTTGGGATGTAAGGCAGACGTGATAATTCCATCTGGCAACTCTCTCAAAAACAGTTTCAGCAGACTGGCTGCTGAGTACACATCACCATCTTTAACGAGTTCCACCTTCTCCCCTCGCTCGTACTGCAGACGCAGCTGCTCCACCATTTTCATGCTGCCATTCACTCTGAAGAGACCTTCCTGTGTCATACCTGTAATTATGTATTAAGATTGAGCTGAACCACCACATCCCAGTGACATGATGAAACAGATACTCTAGTTTAAATAACACAAACGTAGTAATACAAACAAGGGCAATTAATACACTACAATATAAAAAAAAATACTACTTTGTCCCCAGAAACCCCCTCTAGTCAGTTAGTTAGATTATGATAAATAACAAATACTAATAACAAGATCTTGAGGCCTGGGATGCTGTTTTGAGAACCCACAATAATGCAATGACACTGAGTGGTCTCACACCATGAGAAACCAACTGAGACAGACATTTTCCATTGGTATATTTCAACAGAAAAGGATCCTACAAAGGACTCTACAAAACACTACAGTTGTTACATTTTTGTAAGTAGCCCATTACCTTCAGCAGGACTACCATACTCACAACATGTGATTACTTCCAGCTTCATGTTCAAGGGTAACAGGTTCTGACCTGTGACCATCATGAGGCAAAAACATCTGAATATGTGCTGAGTGCAGCAGTAACTCCATAGTGAGTTCTGCAACTTCATGGTAGTAGGAAATCTCAATAAGCAAATAATGTATCATGGACAGCACAAAGCATGAAGTATTTCACAATGAAAAAGAAATTGTATCAATCACTACAGGCCAGACACCCCACATCCAGTAAAGGAGATGGACAAAAAGGGAGGCTTCAACAGAGGAAGCTCGACTAATCATACTATATTGAACAGCACTTTCTAGGCATTTATTAAGATTCAAAATCTTATGTGAAGACCCTAAATCTGACCTCTGTAAATTATTTTTTCTCTAGAACACTTTCACTGCAAAAATTCTGCCTAATACTGTGTCTAAAGATCTGTTTGTTCTTCCTCAGAAGCGTTAACACTAGGAGGATCAAGTATGTATTCTTTTCATCAGTTCAGACTAGACATCAAGGAACTGCAATCTGACAGAATGCTTCCAGTCCAGGAAATCAATTCTGAGGCAACAGAGTTTGTAGACAAAAATAATCTCTTTTATTGGACTAGAAGACAAACTGCTCTAGTAAGGGGAAGAAACGGACAAGCACTCAAACATTTTACTTGACTAATATGAGATACTGCTGACAGAGTTTGTATTCCTGCATTCACAACAAAATGCATTCTCATGTGACGTGCTGTGCTGCCATCTCGAGGGCAAAAAACACCTCATCTCAATAAAGATTTTCGTTTTTGCAGCCCTAGGTGAGCAAAGGCCACAGCCCCCACACAGATCAAACTGCCTTCCCCCTCTCTCACTCATTTATGGAAATAAAGAGAGGCTAAGACATACTGAAAACAGCAATTAGAAACTACTAAATACAGTACAGGGAAATTTGGCTTCATCTATAAATTTGGAAATAGGCAGCTTAATGCAAACTTAGTTTAAAGATATAGCTGCCCAACATTCAGCTCAGCGTGGGTGTGTGGGCCTTTGTTAAAAATGCCTTCACAGTTAACATCGCCATTAATTCACAAAACAAACCTCACACAGACACGGGACACCCATTTCAACAACTTTCCATATGAGAGGGTATCTTTGAGATCTTGCCTGCATTTTTGAGAAAAAGAATGGCCTTTATCTTTATTGGGGCCAGATAATTGACTTGGCATTCAGAAGCCCAGCTAATCTTGCTACAGAGTAGAAAACTTGGCTTGTTTAGTCCATATTTGGGACGCAGTTGTGTGGGATTCCAATCTTTTTATGGAACACAGAGCACAGCCCACAACTTGCAGTCAAGAGTGTCTGTCAGTTTCTGGTTTTGATTAAACCCTAAATGATGGAAAGCTTTTTCCATTCTTTCTCTTCCAGTGTTCTAGCAGGCCACTTTAAGGCAGGTTGAAGTAGATCAAGCAAGATGCTGCTGTGTAAAGGTAAGATTATGTTTTAAATTTGCTCTGTACCTTAATCCAAGCTAATTTTCAAGCCATGTTTGCATCTATGAGCTTCTGAGGATCTATCAAGATACAGTCATAGAATCTAAGCCTCTACAGTTGGATTATCATTACTGAGTAGCTAAAGGAAAAACCTTAGGGTAAAATCAGATGCAGCTCCTTAGAAGATGAAATTACCACCACAAAACCTTTTCCACTGACCAAATGCCATACAGGACATCTGTGCACCAGTGGTGCTCTAGGTTTCTGCAAAGAGATGTATTTCAACAACAGGAATTAAAGTCCCATTAAATGAATGCAAAGCGAAGCTAAGAACTGAACACCTAATTCCTTGAGGGGATTAATAATAACTGGAATATATCTGAAAACCTGTAAGAACTTGTATTCCTTTCCAATAATATTCTCTGATGGGGTGGGAGGGCGTGGGTGTGTGGGTGTGCCTGTGACTATCCCTATACAGAGGAAGTGTTAAAGATAAATGTTTTGCAATTGGAAGATGACACAAACCTTCATAAATGAAATACATTTCATTTATAAACTGATCAGCTTGTTTATGAGTGTGCTGCTACCTAACACTGTAGTTCACCTTTATAACATACTAAAAAGTAAGTTCAGCATCAAGGCAGAAAGAAAAAAAAGAAGCAAACCACATACAGTAACATTCTTTGCATGTGGTTTGTGCCACAAAAAAACCACATTCTTCCCTTTGAAGAGTCTTACATATAGAGTGCTACTAAGGAGCAGTGACTCCACTAAGCTTACCATGCTGGGTGAGGTACTCCACTATATTGCACACAACTATTGGGATTCCATTTTTGCTCAGTCCCTGCTGCTGGAGCTCCAGAAGACTCACACCAAACACCTTTGGACAGGTTGTGTCCCTCTGCTTGTTCAGTGGAAGCACAGCTATCTTTTTCATGTCCTCCTTCAATCTCACAGCCGATTTGCTTTGCTTAAATGAGCAGAGGGGAAAAAAAAGTGCATTAGTCACATTTGCTGCAGAAGGCTGTGTGGTCACAACACCAGCACATCGACCAAAACTGGCTTTTAGGCCCCAGCATAAGGGTTTGGCCCCACTTCATTTTAATCCACAAAAAACGAAGAGGAAAAAACCTCTGTGAAGTAGGAAAGTAAAAATAAACAGAGAAAACACTAGAAGAGGAACAAGGCTGGAGAAAGGCTTTTGCAGACAAGCTTGTTACTAGAATAACAAGTAACTGGGAGTAAGTAGGCAGGAGACTGCTGTTGTTAATTCACAAAAAATCACATGGGTTACAAAAGTAACTGGACAAACACAAACAATCCAAACATCAAACACAAACATCACCTCTAGCTCAGCTTGTCTCCAGGATGCCTGTCAGGGCAGTACTCTGGAGAAGGTTCACTACACTTTTCTTCCAAATACTGTTTCCTAGGGATTCATTTTGGCTACTGTCAGGTGAGATGGATCCTTATGAAAGATTTTCTGTTATGTTTAGTATCTGCTAAGTCTGAAATTTAATTACTGAGGTTTTAAGGTTAGAAAGGGACTATGTAATCTAATCACACATACCAAGGGGGGTGGAAAACCCACTGCACAATAAACCCTTAATCCCACAGGTTCTTCTGGAGGCACATCATTCTCACAAGTTTTGAGTTGCAGTGACAGAGAAACCATTGGAGGATGGTTAATAAAACCCAGGGGCATAAAACAATACATGATTAATTTATACAATTGATAATAGGCAGAAATCTTAATCAGCTTACAGGATTGCACATTTGGGAAGACAGTTCAAGGCAGAGCAGCAGCATCACCCACCACAGTTGCAATCACACTGCAGGAACTGGGAGCCACTGCTACCATGGAGATCAATCTCTTTGTTTAAGAAGCCCACCATTGGCATGGTGCTTAAAAATAAACTTATTCCTACTGTGTTTCATTAACAAACTGGTAGTAGAAACTGTACACATAGAGAACACTGTATAGTAACAAAAAAAATTGCTCAGATTCTTGCCTAAGTCTTGACACTTCACTGCGTTAACACAGATTTTATCACAGCATACATATTTTATTTTATTTTAAACCTTTAAAATCTCTTCATTTGAGACACAAGATTTTTTACTGTAGTCTGTAAGCAACATGAACATCTGCTATGTTGCTATTAAGCATGACTGTCCTTTCAGATATAAAATGATCTGGCAGTTCACTCACTTGGCTGTGCTTTTCCCACCAAACAGTTATTTGAAGCATATGTGTGCTCTGCAGTCCCAGGTCCTACACAATACCCCTGTGATATTTACGAAAGATATTGCTTATATAAACATCACAAGTATGTTTCATTATTTGTGAAACAGAACCGCAATATTGCATTATTGTGACCATCTTCTAAATATTTACAATGAACAGTAGATGCACCAGTGTTTGAACTAAAATTCGCCTAACATTAAAACATCACATCTCTTTTAAAAAGACATGTTTCCGTTCAAGATTAAATGAATAATAGACAATATTTATTCCAGGCAGAGACATAACAAGAGAAAAATCATGTAGACTAGGTTAAATTCAGAAGACAGCAAAAATCCTTTGAGCAGTTTCTGAGCAGCTGTGATGCTTAGGGAGCTTTTCCAATTAAGGCCTTCAATTAGCCTCACAATCTTGCTCAGTTACAGGTTTCCAGCCTGTTTCAACATTTGAAAACCTGAGTCACTGAGTTGGATTTTCTTGGGGAAAGTCACTATTTAAATCTGCATGAGAACCGACAGACATTTGCCATGTCCACAGAAACAAGAGGAAATTTTTCAGCTTGTTTCAGGATCTGAAGAGGCTGCACTAACTAGAAACAAAAAATTATTCAGTTATCCAAAATACACTTCTAACCAAAATCAAAATAAAGCCATCCCCCCAAAAACAGCTCTGAAACAAAGAGTTCAGTGTTATGTTGCCTTATAGATGGAAGATCTGACTTTACCCAGGGCAAACGTGTCCAAGTATTAATGCCACTGTTGCTGATTTCCAAGACTGGGAAAGCAACTTAATCATCCCTGCACGATGCCGCCAAAAAGTGCCGCCCAGACACTTGGAAAAAAAGCTATTTATACGCCACAGGGACGCACTTTTACAGCTCATCCAACAACTTTAACGCAGGGAACGCGGCAGCACAGTTGCTCTCTGGGTTTAAAAAAAAAAAGGGGGGGGGGGGGGGAGAACTAAAAGAAAACCGCCTGGAATCGCCTTTACGAATCTTTGCCTTTCCCAAACGAGCGGCAGCTGCCGAGCGGGGAGGAGAAAGAAAGAGAAAGAAGAGAGAAGGAGAGGACAGACGGAGAGCGCCCGGGACGAGGAGAAGGCGCCGGGCCCGGACCGGCCTCCCTTGCCCCGGCCCCGCGAGGGACCCCGGCGGAGGGCGGGAGGAGGAGGAGGCTGAGCCAGCCGCCATCCCGCCGCCCCCGCTCCCGGCCGCGCTCCGCCGGCAGCG
>VZSE01004306.1:1037484-1102266 GCA_013398275.1 Promerops cafer | reverse complement strand
GCCCCGGCCCGCCCCGCAGCCCGCGGGGGGAGTGGAGCCGGGCCCCCGCCTCGCGGCGGAGCGGCCGGGAAGGCTCGACGGGGGTAGGTCTGCCTCGCGGAGCTTCCCCGGGTCGTGGCGGGTGGAGTGAGGGCCCCGCTGCTGCACCGGGCGGCCCCCGGGCATCACCGAGGCCCCGGGCCGAGCAGCCGGGACCTGCCGCTCGGTACCGGGCGGGGAGCGGAGCCGCTCCCCTTGTGTGCGAGCGTGGGCTCGGGCAGAGCCGCTGGAAGTGTCGCCGCGAAGCCGCTGAGCCCAGTAACGTTAGCGGGGTGCGGGGGAACCGCAACCGCGCCCGCCCGAAGGGCGCACGGAGCCGGGCAGCGTGGCCTGGAGACCGGGCAGCCGGGCCGAAGAAACCCCTCTGTGCCACGGCACTGCCACGGCCCCGCAGAGCAGGATGCGGTGCAACACTTGGCCTGAGTCTGGAAAGTGTGAAGCAGTCCAAGCATTGCCCCCCGTTATGGTTTTCCATCTAGGGCTATGTTGGTGAAATAGAGAAAGGTTAAAGCGAAAAGTGGACGGGAGGACACCCCACACAGCTAGCGACTGCCAGCCGTCACGGCGTGGCAGTGGCGGGGAGAGGAATGTATTCCCCCAGTGCCCTTCTCCCGGTCACTGCCGCCCGGAAGCAGTGTTTGTCCTAGAAATTCAAATTACACTTCGAACCAGAACTGGGAAGTTGTGGCGTTTGACTTTTTTTGTGGGAGAAAAGTGCAACACACACGTGCTTATTTCTGTATCTGCTCAGATGTACGCGCCACTGAGCAGGGCCTGAGAATCAGGGTAGGAGGGAAAGTCTTTGGAAATTGCCTCTCAGAAATACTTTACTCTGGCACAGGGACAAAAGGAAGTCTAGAGTAGAGAAAAGGAGAGAAAGAGCAATCTCTTTCATGTTCAGTTTCTGTTTTCCTCTCTAAGCCACTCTAACCTGAAATTACAACTTTCCCAGTTGGTGAGTTTACAAAAATTAGACTTAGTTAGCATTGATGTTTTAATTTCACTTTAAGACTCTCAGAGTGAATTGATATAACATCCTCCCTCCTCTATCCCCCTTTTTACTGTAAGCCTCTAACTTACTTTTCACATGAATCACACGCAGCCCTTTTCTTCTTAGTCCTAATTGCAGCTTCACCGGGAAAACCACTGACGTGCTTGAAACTGTAATCCAGAGAGGGAATGATGAGAATCTGCAACTCCTTGGAGACTGCAATGGGGGGTGAAGAGTTCAAACATGAACCCACAGCAGTGACCGGCAGCTATGGCATTAAGGCTTTCATAAATGTGAGAGGTAGTAGGTACATGCTCATTTGATAAAAAGCAAGACCAGAAATCAAGCTTTAGCATCTGTTTATGAGAGTTTAGAAAGTCACACTTTCTGTCAAGCCACTAGAGCACTTAGGACTATGACAGGCTGGTAACTTTTCTCTGTGTTGATAAAGATACTTTGGGACTGGCTTAAAGTCTTGAGAGAGCTGAAGGCCAGCATACTTGTTTCCTGTGTGGCAGAAGAATCAAACCCAGACTGAAACTTCTACAATTGCCTTTGTCCCCTCCTGACCAGGGCCAACAACCCCTGTGCAAGGCAGAGGAAGATTTACCTGAACTTTTCTTAACCCCAGCCTAGAAGTAAATGGATTCCTTCCTGTACCTTCCACCCTTCCCACAGAGACATGTTTCTGTAAATCCTGATCTCCTCCCTGCGCTGAAGCACCGCCCTTCAGGGTGACTGTTCAAAAAAAAGGTGTGATGAATGGTGAACAGCAGTATGTACTTCTGCTGCCACAGAAATCAGCCAAGATGCTGTGGTATTTGACTCTAGGTTGCACGTTACTCAGGAAGCCTTCACTATTTTCCTGCAAAAAATTCAGAAAATCCTTAGAAAACAAAAAATCAGAAGCAGTCATGTCTATCACAAAGGAGCAGAAAATTCCACAAACACATCAACAAAAAACACACCTCTGTATACAGCTCCCTTTATGCTATTTCATGTTTTCTGGCTAAGGTGTTGCATCAAACAACTGTCTCTTCCCTTTCCTACTCTTGAGAAATGTAACACTGCATGGACAGAACAACTGCTCAAATCTGAGCAAATGCATTGTGAAAGACTGGTGAAAAGTCAGTGAGACCCACAAGTTGTGTGTAGCTGGCTGTTATCATAATCATGCCCACCTACCTTGGGTCACACACTTGGTTCCTGTAGTTCTCAACTGTATTGTTATATTTGCGTAAGAGTAGCTCGATGGCTGTTTAACATGCCTGCCTTTTCAGGACAGCCAACAGAATAAATTCCCTAGTGAGATACACCCCTCCATCATCTTCTCTCTACTTCCACGTAACTGCTAAATGCTGATGTAAGAGCATTGCAAAAAGTCAGGCTAATCATGCAATGAATCAAAAAAGGAAAAAAAAAAAATCTTTCTTCCCTTCTACTTGTTCACAAATAAGGCATTTAACCTCAGATGTTGAAACAACATTCCCAGAAGGGAAGAACAGCTGGGGTAGTGTTAGAAGTTCAAAGGAACTGCCTCACACCTCTTCTGTGAATGATGCAATAAATTGCTTTAACCTGATTATTATTCATCATTTCCACAATGACAGCAGAATTCAACGCCCATTTCATAAGAGCCCACATAAAAACAAGCTGCTGTGAAATAAACGATTGCTGCCAGCTCTAGCATCCTTGACCATTACTCTGTTCCCTCCTGGCTAGCCCAAGTAGCCAGCCACAGGACACTTGCTATGACCTTCCAGGGCGGCCATGGAAGGTCAGCCCAACTAAACACGGGGCATACTCTAGTGAGTAACACCTGGCAGCTACAGGCGAGAGCAAGAAGCAAAACAATAATCCAGAAGCAGCTGGAAATTGCCAGACCAACTCATGAAGGAGAGTAGGTTTAGATTAGATATTAGGAAAAACTCTTTACCGTGAGGGTGTTGAGATGCTGAAACAGGTTGCTCAGAGAAGTTGTGGTTGCTCTATAGTCTGAGGCCAGGTTGGATGGAGCTCTGAGCAATCTGGTCTGTGAAAGGTGTCACTGCCCATAGCAGGGATTGTTGAAACTATGTGATCCTTGAGGTCTCTTCCAACCCAGGACATTCTATGATCTGGCTGAGAGATTAGTCTGTCATCGAGTAAGTAACTGCTTCTCATCCAAAAAGCAATAACAAGACACCTTTTCTTAGAGAAAAAAAGAAAAAGGGCATGCAATAAAAAGCATGTGATTCACTTCAATCAAGACATCTGTGCAAAGGTTTTGGAGTCAAAATAAGGATGACTTTCCCCAGGATGTTGTTCTTGTAAATTAATTAAACATTTTAAATATCTAAAACTGGTATTAATAAGGGGTGGTGGTAGGGGTGGTTGTGGTTTTGCTTTTATGAACAAATACATGGCTACCTTGCACTTCTGCATGAAAACGAGAAAGTGAAAGGGACTAGAAACTATCTCCTTTCCCCTTCATTGTGTTGCCCAAATGAAAAAACCACCAAAATCCACTAGGCAGCACATGGAGGACAGAAAATTAAACCCAGCATTTTTGAGAGCTCTGTTATTGAAAGATGGGGCAGGGGTTTATTGTGTGACTCTCCTCCAGTACAAACCCTACAGAAATGGCAGGTTGAATTCTTAATGTCTTCACATCACCTTTGCCCTTCAAGGCAGGGGAGGATGTAGAAGAAGGAGAAATCCGATTCAACAGTTATAATTCTAAAGTAAGAAAACAAATTGTTGTTCTTGAAACACAATTTGCAATTTTATCAAGCCTGAATAACATTGTTCTGTTGCTCAGTGTTATCTTGTTAGTTACGACATGCCACTTTATTTATACAAAATTTTCTTTAGAAAAGGCAGAATTTGTTGGAGGCACTCATTACAAGTGACCTCTCTGAATGTTGAATACTCTGAATGATGGGTCATCACAAACAGTACTGGAAAAGGAATCAGTGGTGATAAATAGGAAAAGAGGATTTATAAATAAATTACTTTTTATTGCAGGTCAACAACAAAAATGTACAGTACCTACATTTTGAAATGGTGTTGGGTGCAGGGAAGAGTGTTTAGAGCTATTCACAAAGATATCAGTGGTCCCAAGTTGGTGGTGAAAGGATGTATCACCTCATAACATGGATGCTGAAAAATGGGATTTTGTGGGCTCAGGTCCCTTTTATCCTCCCTTTATGTGTGCAAGACTGAGTAAATGCTGGCTAAATAAAGGGCTGAGTATGCTGAACACTTATCTATAGCTCAGAAGGAATGGGAGGCTTCCTTACACCAACATACAGAAAATAGATATGTATGTGACATAATATTGCCTACCAAAACCTTTCAGGGGCTGCCCATTGCTACGTTACAAAATGAAGCCTGTTAATCATTTCAGCCAAGCTGCCAGCACTGCCAGCTCAACATCCGACCTGCACATCTGCAGGGCCTTCCCTGGCCACATTTTAGCCTGGATTTCTTCCCTTAGCCACTTGGGATAGAACATTTGTAGATATTTGATGACTCTTGAAGTTGAAAACAGAAAATAAAGCAGCTTATAGAATCAATTTAATGGACTAAATCAATAGCCAGCTATTATATGACTAATCATTAGCTCACTAATCTCTACTTAGTGACACACAGGTATTTTTAGAGAGAGGTTTGCCTCTTACTTTTACTGCAATGATTTAAAATTTGACATGGATTTGCAGAAGTTCAAATTGTTTATGGCAAACTACATCACAGAGGTGTTTTAATTTCAGCAAAGATAAGAGTTTTTTTCCAGATCCCAGCATCCTTCAATAATACAAAATTATTTAAGAATTTACATATCTTGCGAGTTTGCAGGCTCTAAATAATAGCGACAAAAGGAGGTCCCTGAGCGGGCAAGGATGATGGAGATTCATTCCAGCGGGAGAAGAAGCGTGTTCATACATGGCCTAAACTCGGGCTTGCATCCCCACCTTGTGGCAGAAGGGTGCAGGGAGCAAGAGGGAAATCGCGCCGTGGCCGAGGGTAACCCGCGGTTTCGCCGCCAGCCAAGCAGCGGGGAATGCATAGGGAATGTCCTCGGCTCGGAAAGTGCTGCCACGACGTTTCTAATCTCACGTCTCATCAATACCCTGCCCATCAATAAAAGAGACTCAAAGAAAATCCTGTCCTGGTACAAAAACCAAAACAACACAAAACAAACAAACAAAAAAAATACCAACCAAACAAAAACCCAATCACACACACACACCAACCAAACCAAAAAAGCCCAACCAACTAACAAACCCCAAAAAACCCGCACCCCAAACCAACACAGGCCCACACACCAAAATACTTGTTTCTAAAATCTCAGCACAACTGCATTCAGAAGACTGTCACTTGGTATAGAAAGTGTTTCCAGCCCAGCACTGTGCCAGCCAGAAATGTGCTTGCCATACTTTAGGAACAGCATCCTCTACTCAATCCTGTTTTAGCAGGGGAAACCCGAACTTAATTCCACTAATTTCACGGACTGCTGGTAAGTTTTGGGTCAGGTCTGTAAGTAAAAAACAAGAAAAAACAAACAAAAAAAACCAAACCCCCAAAAAACCAAAAAAAACCCCAACCAAAAACCCAGCAACAACAGCAACAACAAAAAAAAACTCAACAAGACACGGGAAGATCAGAGTGCCAGAAATTGTAACAAACCTACAGCAGAATAATAAGACTTCACTAGAAACCCTGTGAGAATAATGACGAGCTTTACAAGCAGATAAGAAATGTTTATTCCCTCTTTCTCTCCCCATCTCAGCCCCTACCTCAGGTTGTGAGTCAACCTTAGCAATTAAACTGTTAAAGAACAGTAGTTGTAAAAGAAAAGAGAACACCATTTCTACCCTACCCCACAGTACACTACACTATCCCAAAAATTATCCTAAGAATTATTAGGATAATAAAAATTATCCTAAAATTATTTATTACCCTAAAAATAATGTGAAATCTGCAGATATTTTTAAAACCAGGCAGGTCCAGGCAGCAGCTGGCAGGACTGCAGCATGCTCAAAGATATGTAGGAACTCCATGAGACAAGGTGAGTGTGGCAGCCTGTGCTGCTGTTCAGACACACATCTGGGAATATTAATGGGATGGCTACACTATTCAAAAAACCCTCAAAATTTTTAGTCTCTGTTTCCTGGCCTAGAAAACCAACATCATCCAGCCAGTGTCTGGCTACACCTCTGTGCCTAGTGCAGTCCAGGAACCCTGATTTAGATGGATTGAGACCCCACTAGACTCTGTCTGCGTATGGAGCAATGTTGTGTGAGCTCAGCTAACAGGCAGTAATGAGGCAGCCTTAGCCAGAAGTGAAGATTTAGGCTTAAGTCAACTGTAAAGAGCATCTGAGCTCTTGAGTCTGGGCTTGACTTCATGAAGATGTTGCAACACAGCCCCCTGTGTTTGGGCTGCTGCTGTTTGTAGAGATCCAGACACTCCAGGCAACTGTCAGGAAGCAGGGAAGAATTTCTAGCATTCCCCAGGGAGATAAATGAGGTAAGAGTAATAAAAAGGGGAGGACAATAAATGGGGTTTGTTTTACTATCACATTTGGGTAAAGGAAATCCCTTCAATATTACACATCAGAAAAGCTTTATCTTTCAGTGCCCAGCTACCCATGACAGCCCAGGTTTTCTTTTTTTTCCCCCCTGAAATATTTTTTATGTTTAGGAGCTTAATCTTGCCGCTTGTTTCAGGAAGAGCTGACAGCTGTGTCCCCACTGCTGCCTGCCCAGGGCATGGCTGGCAGCAAAAGCAATACAAGGCAGTTGGGGCCAGCTGCTCAGAGCAGTCAAGACATTTTGCTCTTCAGTAACTCTTTGTTTCTCAGTGCCTCTCTGCACCACAGATGTAATAGCAATTTTTGCAATGAGGGAAATATATCCACAAAACATAGATCTTTGCCATGATTGTTGCAAATTAACTTGGTGGCCTCAAAGATGAAGTACCAGCTGTCAAATTACAGTCAGTCATTCACCCCCTTTGAAGTGTAACTGGGAGGAAGAAGTACCTTGTGCATGTCTCCCAACTCACAATATTGTGAAGTCCTACCCACTGTGGACCATGGCTATGAGCATTGATTCTTTTGTCAGAAAACTTTTTTTTATTGGCTTTGAACACTGCAAAAGGTGCAATATGAGTAGAAGTTGCCTCTGAAGAGCCAAGACAGAAGGGTAACTGAAATCATGTCCCTCATTGCAGGGTAAATTGAAGCATGATCAATAGGAGGGAAATACGTAGGCTGGGACTAAATAAAACTTCTCTACATTTGGCATTTTGTTGCCTTGACAATACAAGTCTGTGTAAATAACAAAAAAAAATATCTCTGAGTACCAGACTGGATGGAGCCACATCTGATGCTGGGAAAGGATCCTGCCCATTAATTTGTATGAGCAGAGAAAACTCCATAACAGGATTTGGGCACTGGAGACAAACCACTCAAGAGGGAATTTGCACTTAGGCTCCATCCTGCAGACATAAAACACTTGCAAATCTGACCCTGCTGTAGGAATTTCTCCTCCATGAAGAGTTTGTCACTCCCCACAAGGAGGACAAAAGTCATCATGCACAGTAAAGCTCTGAGGTCATATTTTGGCCACCCAGCTGCTTGCAGAGGATAAGAAGGAAGATCTTGTGTCAGCTGTAGTGCCCTACAAGTTGGTTTTAATTATATTTTTAATTTAGCAGGCCTTTACTAAGTGTGTAAAAGAATCACTTTGACAGTGAATGGCATTTTACAAGTTGATTTACTGCAAAAATCAGCATCCCAGTTGAAGCCAGCTCAAATGGCCTTCCGAAAGCAACCTGGAACAAAGCCATTGATTATGTGTTCTGGTTGGAAACTGCGCATCCCGGAGCCAAGAAAAATTCAGTCACTCCACATTTTGTGAACCTTATTTTTCCCAGGTTTTACAGGCCTACTTCACTGCCTGGAAGGCTAGTGCCAAGGAGAGATCTAGAGCTCAGGAGAGTCTCAGCAGGAAAAAAAAAATAGTTTTCATCAGAAGAACTTTTTTTCAGTAATATGTTAGCACACACCATTTTGTCTGAAAATCTATTATTTCAAGTCTGAAATTGCCCCACCATAGCTCATGGATGTTCCAGCCAGATGATCCCTGCTCCTATCCTTTTCTTTAGCTCAAACTCCAGGGTCTGTTTTGGCTGTAGCATGATAGTGAATCCTGATGAAAATCCTATGATCTGTGATGTGGTGTGTTTCCAGCTGAATAAAAGAAATATCAGTTGTGCTGCTTGAGGTATGGCCATAAGCTCACTGTGTTCAGTCCTGCTTCATGAAAGGTTAATCTGGATGAAGTTAAGAGCAGAAAAGAACCAGTGGGATCAAACAGAGAGGAGAAAATTCAGTTTGATATTGGAAAATGAAGACTGGAAATAAATATGATTGTTTACTGCTACAGTATAATAAACTCCAGAGAGAGGAGAGAGTTTGAATTTATCTAACAACATTAGCAAAAAGTGAAACTGGTTTATGTGGCTTGTGAATGACTTTAGGGTGGAAACAAAAAATTATTTAAAACTAGCCATGTTCTGGAGTAGCCTTTTGTATGGAGGAATAAAGGCCAGAAACCTAATTTGGCTGAAGGTGGATTATATGATGGGAATGTTGCTGCAGTAGGAAGCAGTCCTAGAGACCCAGTAGATTTTTTCCTGTCCATGGTTCAAGGGGAGGCCTGATAGGGAAGACACATGATATGGCAAATTTGGGTCACACTGTTTTACAGGAACTGAGTTTCCAAATTGAATTTTTTTTTTGAGTTTGGGACTTCCCCTTTTCCAGCAAAAGAAGACTTACTCATGGGAAGCAGACACACTCCACAAACATGCTCATTTAGTCAAGAAGAAGTTTCCCACTGAGAAATCATTCATCTGGAAATTTTCAAGTAGCCCCTGCACTAACATCTGCTTGGATTTAAACCCCTTGGGCAATGGCCTCCTCTCCTTGTTTCCTCCGTGTCAAACATCCTTGGCAAGACAGATAAGGAATGACCAGGCGAGGAAAGTAGAGTTCTGCCATCTCCCCTTTCCCTGGGCTGTCTGTGAGAGGAGAGGGCAGGGAGTGACCCTGATGCACTCAGCAGCTGGGTTGGAGCAGGGAGTGCTGCAAAGATGTAAACCATATGATGAACCTGACCATGACTTTGCAATGCACAAGGTCTTAATGAAATAAAGCTGAATGAAAGGCTAAAATAATAAATAACAATGAACCGTAAACCGGCCAACTGTAGTGTCAGATGAAACAAGGAGGCATCTCAGGAGCCCAGGCCATACTGAAAATCATGTAATTATTTGAAAAAACAATTATATTCCAAGAGAAGAAAAAGTTGGATTGAAAAGCTTGGGCTTTTTTCAATTATTCCATTACAAAATTGTTCTATTTAAGAAGAATTCAAGTGTTATCCAGTGCAGCTGAACCGTTCTGTCCTACCTGCCTGTTCTCTCATCCTGTGAGTCACAGAACTCGGTATATCTTATGTATGTGGAATAGCAAATTTTCTTCCTGAAGAATATGAATCCTTTGTCAGGTCCTCCACATTTTTACCACCTACAAGTCTTTTGGGGAATGCTGTTCAACAAGCTTGAGTTAGCAGAGAATTCAGCTCAGCTCTTTCACAAAGCTTTTTAAGAGCTTGATTATCAGCAAGATGTGCAGGGGGTGCTCAGCCACATTCATTTCATCATCTCACACTGCCCAGAGCTCAGGAGTTCTGAGTACTGTGCATAATTTTGGTTTGTACCCCAGCTCCTCTGCAATGTCAGCTAGCCAAAGAAATAAAAGAATCATGCCCACATACATAGACACACACACAGAGTGTTGTTCTTGCTGCAGAAAGAAAGGATTCTCCAAGCCTGGGAGTTTCTGTGGAGAAGCAGTGGAGACAGCAGCTCTCCTCCAGTGTGTCCTTGCTTGTCACAGCGTGGCCAAACAAAAAAGAACGTGCACAGATCTCACTCAGACATGACTGATTGCTCTGATTTACCCTTGTGGATTTTGTTGCGTTTTAGTTTTTTTTGTTTGTTTGGGTTTTGTTTTATGGTTTTGTTTTTTTTCCCACAGCCTTCTTTTTCTGCTGTAGCTGCCAACTGACCAACTGATTTAGTGTTTTTGCTGGCTCAGAGGCTGTGAGGTCATTTTTACTGTATGGCTCCCACACACTGCCTGATGATTTGGAGTCACAGCACCCTTGCCTATAAAAGGGGAACGTAAAGCAGTGGGAATCACTGCCACTTGCTGGGCCTGTCCTGAGTGGAAACAGGATAGTCTCCATTAACAGGTAATCGTGTTTACATTTCACAGCCCATTGGGGTATTAAAGGTCATACAGGCACCAGACAAGGTCAGTGAAAACAGCATAGTTTGGAGTAAGTGAAACAATTGTAAAGCCCAGTTTGCTTGAGCAGTTGTGTTGACCGTGACAGGAGTGGAGCACGATCCCCATTTCCCGGTGAGGGTATGGACGGATCCTGCAGCGCCCTTCCGGCAAGGCCTCCGTTAGCTTCTTTTGCAATTTTTGCTCCCAGAAGTGTGAATTCAAGTACCCTGTAGATGCATATAACACAGCACTTCTGGCACTGGGAATGCTAAATCAAGAGTGAAAAGCCAACACAGCATACAGATGTACCTAACAGCACAGGATCACAGCGTTGATGTGCACTACTCACTCCTGTGTGAGGACTTCACCGCACACTCACCCTGCCGGGATCTGTCTTTGTGAATCCCCTTAGAGTAGGGTCAGGATTCAGAAGAGGGGAAAGCAGCAACAAGGTGATTTTCATGGCCCTGTCCTGCTGTGAGTACTTGCTAATAACTGCTTTCGTTGCAGAACACAGCACACGGTGGCACATCTCATCTATCCAGCCTCATGGGTTTGCCCAGTCCATACTGTATGCTCTCCCTGCCCAAACAACTTCTTCCTTTCCCACTGTTCAAAGTGGTGTGCAAAAAAAAGTCACTCCCTCCTGTCAGCACAGGGGTCTCGGAGAAAATTTACAGGGCACTGCCAATAGACTGAAGACACTTTCACCTGTCAGGAGTACAAAGTAGAGGTTTGGAGTTTGCCTTGGAGCAGCTAAGCTGATCTTTGCTGTGAGTTGCTTTTTACAGAGTTTGGCAATGGACAGAAACAGGCACCCATGAGGAAGTGAAAGCAAACCCTCTCCTGAGGAGAGCAGCACCAGGGCTCTGCCTGCCAGCTCAGGCCACAGGGAGGAAATCCCCTTTATCAAGCCACCCTGATTCATGGGCAGCCAAATTAATGATGTGAAGGCTAACAGGTCCTAGGATAATTCCAATTAAATGCACTTGTGTTTAAGGACCTCACAAGACAACACCAGAGGGACTGGAGAAAGGTACTGAGCTGAAAAATAGGCTGTGTATGCTGGTAGGGAGGAAAGGGAGGTGCAACATGGGGAAGCAGGGAGAGTGAGGTCTTGCCAAGCCCAGGAGCTACTCAATGACAAAATTTCCTCCTCTTGCCTACAGTGAACATCTAAGTGCTTCAGCAGTGCTGAAATACTTCACAAGCACTTGTCAGTGGCTTAGACGTGCTGAATCATAGGTTAACCAGTTAATTGATGAGTACAAGTAGGATCCCTGACCTTCCCGAGGTGCTTGTTCACACCATCACTGCTGCCCCATCAGACTGCTTCGTAATTCATATTCAGACATGGTCCTGAGTGTCTTGTAAGCACCAGAATTTTTGTCTCCTGTTTCATAGTAGATATGAAGCTGTCTAATCCTGAAATCCAGATAGAACTAATATGATCTTCAACTGCTTGATGATTTTGCTTGGATTTGCTTTTTCTTTTTTACGTTCCTGTTTAGCAGATCTTGAAACTGCTGTGACTTACTGACGTTCTTGTGGCATAAATTTATACAATACCCCCAAATTCTGCAGCAAAAGAACACTGTTTCATCTGCATCACTCAGAACTGAGGAGGAGCTTTAAAGAGGGATGTCTGCATGGCTTTAACTTGACCCCAAATGCAGATGCATCATTATACAGTCCTTAATGACACAATTACACAGTAATTTTCTTCAGAGAATCCCTTGGCAATTTACCACATGAGGGGTGTTTTCATCTTTGCTCTGAGTGTCTCACCCTGAGCCTTGTGCTGGACGATCAGGCTGGCATATTTCCTGCAGAAGATTCAGTCAGAGGAGCAAAAGGGACCAACCCCTCTGTTCACCCCACCCCGGCCCTTGCCCTAACCACAGTCATTGCTGAATCCAGTCATTTGTTTCTGCCAGAGTCTAGGGAGCCTGAGAGGCATTAGGTTCCTATGATTGTTGGCTGAGGAAGGGAAAGAGGTCATTTTCATGCCCTCCTGCAGGGTTAATACGCCTGTAGGCTCACACCAGTATCTCCCTTAAAATCCATGTCCATACCCCAGGTGTCCTTGGCTCTGCAGTACTGGAAAAAACTGCTTTTTTCCTGGTACTCATTCCCATGTTGATGCTGGCCACTTATAATTATTCTGTTTCCTTGCCTATGATTTTTTTGTTTTTAAATCTTGCAGTTCCCTGGGGCAGAGCAGTGGCTCTGTGAATGCTGGAGAGCAACTAGCAGAAGCATGAGAAATTGAATTCCTTGTAAAAAAAAAAATTAGATTTCTAAGTGAGACATCCTGTCCTGGGACAACAGGAAAAAAAAAAAAAGCCAAACAGAGGAACAAGAAAAGTTTGTTCTTTTTAGCAAGAGGGTAAAGCTGGAGTGCATAATGAGGTGGCTCCTTTTCAAAATCAGGGATGGGGCTGGAGCATCCAGGCACCTTCAAAACACTCTCTTTGGGATAAAACTCCCTTTTTGTGGACTAGAAAAGGGATGATGACTCTGCAGAGCCAAGAGGTCCAAAGTCTCATGGTGTCCTGGGAGGGGAAAAGAAATTAAAGATTGCATAATATGCAGATTGCCATTAATCTGACCTGTGCAAAGGACAGGGATCTTGTCCTCCCCAAAAGTTCAGGCAGCTATTCAGACTGTGTACTGTTATAGTCTCCTATTTAAACATGTAAATTGCATTGTTAATAAAATGCACAAGGGCTTGTATCAGCTCATGATTATAGTCTGGGTTAGTTGATGAAGAGATTCAATGCTTGAAGAGATCTCTGTCTCCTTATCTGGCTTGGTGTCCAGGAACATCCACTGCTTGTACCTTGGGGATGGGAGAAAGGAAATGTTGTGAAGGTTTTGCAGAGAGGCAGACACAGTGGGTTGGCAGGGAGGATGAGAAAGTGATACTGGCCCCCAAACTGGCTTAAGGTCTAACAAAGGTAGGTGGAGAGGACTGGAAGGAAGAATATTCCTGGTATTTGTTACCAAGTCAGACAGGATGCTTTGGTGACGCACACTTGAAAAAAGGGCCCCAACAGCTTTGAAGCAGATCTGCAGAGCACTGATGAGAGACTGGCCAGGCAGAATCACAGCAGATGGCCTGCCTCGAGAACACGGGTGGATGCAGTGCCTCTCTAGCATCACTGCTGCCAGGAGATGAGGAGAAAAACCTCTTTAGGTGCTCTTTTCTCATTTTACTAGTTACCTCTGCTATTATAATGCAGATCTTGTGTCCTGCTGTCCTAAAAGCAGTAGATGGTGCTATTGATAGCACTGTTAATGCATATGTTAATCAAGTAAAAGGATCCCTAGATGAACAATGCTAAATGCTTGTGTTTTCCTCATATTCATCATCTCAAGGAACCTCAAGGCACTTTAAATTTAAAACCTGCATTTTTATGTCAGTTCACATTCAACCTCAGTGCAGCCACCCTTGTGTGAGCCCACAGGCCCTGCTCCAGAGAGAAGACAGAAGTTAGCAGACTGATGGTAAGTGGCAAAGAGCCTTGCTACTCCAAGTCCCACTGAGGCTTGAAAGATAATTTCAGGAAGAAGGATGTGAACAAGCGAGGCTGGAATCTGGCAGGGCTAATATAAATCAAACTAATCTCTCAGTTTTACAAGAGAGCCCTTAACAACTTGAGGTCAGGTTGTCATCTCCATTATCTCCTGGGAAGAGCTGTTCTCAAAAGCCAGCACTGATTACCCTGTTGGCACATGGTAGCTACTCTGCTGCTTCTCAGAATGGGGACTTGTGATCTTGGTCCCATTACAATAATTGGCTGTTATTAGTCTCAAAGTAGCAGCTTAGGCAAAAGCCACGGTTCCCAGGGGGAAAGATGATGCAAAGATACAGCTCTTGCTCAAAACAATTTACAAATGCAACTGCTCCACCCTGAGAAATTAAATTACATCAGCAGTATCACAAAGCTGACAACACTGATTTCTGACTCCAGATCAGTCATATCTCCAGGAACAAACTAAACTCCTTTTGCACCCTTTACAAAGTTGTCATTACAGTCACAATCCATGCATCCTAACAGAGATGCTAACAAAGGAACAGGCCAAGATACACAGCAAAGTGCCCCCAAGTTTGCTGAACTGGCCAACTCAGCAAGACACTCAGCAGTGTGCTTGGTGTTACCAGGCTTTGTGGAAAACATCTGATGCCTTATAAAACCAAGAGTCAAATTTCTATAGCTGAATGTGTCAGTGCTCATAGGAAAGACAGTTCCTTATCTGTGAAAAAGAGGTGCTCAGAACCAAGAGGAGTTTAAATTTTTCTGCATATCTTAAGTCCTCTGTGTTTTAAAATCCATGTTTCAGGCTGTATACAGCTCTTTTCCGAATGTATCCAAACACACATCCAGCTCTGCAAAACACATGCCAAGCATGAGAACATCAGTCTGTTCCAGCTCCTGGTCCACTTTAAAATCTCCAGTATTTTCTATAATTTTCCTTTGTCAGCAGCAATTCTTTATATTGATCTTTTGAATGTGTACAATTTTTTACTCTGTAGATGTCTCAGAGAAGAGTTAAATAGCAGCAGATTGCGTTTGAAGCCTTCCACATTGATGGAAATTAAAGGTCCATTTCCCAAAGCTTTTAAATACTTGCTTAACTTTGGGCATATGAGCAATGCTACTCAGCAAAGGGATATTCATGTGTTTTGCTGTACTGCTCCACAACAGCTGGATGACAATACAAAGTGACATTCATGAGATTACATGTTTTCTTAAAAGAATAAACCCACAAGAGGAATATTACTTGGCAACACGTTTTAGGAAGGGAAAGAGGACCTGGTGACAAAGAACACACAACCCCGAGGAACAGAGTGTGTTTTGTCTCACTCTTTAAAGGTTTGACCACCCTTAAATAATCCAAGACCCTGAGACCTGGAAAACTGGAGCAAGGCAGACTTAGCTGTGGTGGAATAGGATCAGGTTAGGGGATATTTAAACAAATTGGACATAGATTAATTCCCTGGGCTCTGATGGGATGCACCCACAAGTGCTGAAAGCGCTAGCAGGTAGTATGACAGTGGGGCCACTCTTTGTGATATTTGGAAGGTTGTGTTCCTTGGAGGAGGCTCCTGAGGATGGGAAGAAAGAAAATGCTATTTCTGTCTTCAAGAAGGGCAAGAAAGGGGATCTGGGGAAGTACAAGCTAGTATCCCTCACTTTGACCCCGGGAATGTGATGAAGAAGTTTCTAAATACACGAAGGGCAAGATAATGGAGTAGTCAGCAAGGATTTCTGAAGGGACCAGCATGCCTGACCAACCTGATTATGAAGAGATGACTGGTGAGGGGAGAGCAGAGCATTTTGTTTATTTGTTCCAAGGACTGTAGTAGGTTTTCAGTACTGTTTCCCACAACACCCTCAGAGACAAGCTGAAGAAGTACAAGTTAGGCAGTCACTTGAAATTGGCCTGAATTGCCAGGCTCAGAGTCATGATCACAAAATCCAGTTGTGGCATGAAGCCCAGCTGGAGGCCATTCACTGGTGGTGCACCCCAGGAGAGGGTGCTGAGGTCAGTACTGTTAAACATTTTCATTAAGGATTTTGATGACAGGGCGGAGTTCTACCCTCAGCAAGTTTGCTGATGGCACAAAACTGAGAGGAGTGGCTGATACTCGGGAGAGTTGTGCTTCCATCCAGGGGGAACTCAACAGGCAGGAGAAATGGGCTGAGCAAAGCCTCATGCAGTTCAACAAGGCACAGTGCAGACTCCTGCAGCCCTACACATCAGTGCCTGGTGGGGGCCAAGTGTTTGTAAAGCAGCTGTACAGCAAAGGACATGGGGATCCTGGTGGACACCAAGCTGACCATAAGTTATCATCGTTCCCTTGCAACAGGGAAGCCCACCCAATTCTTCAAGAGAAATTACAAGGAGCATTGCCAGAAGGATGTGATCCTTCCTCTAGCACTGGTGAGACACATATGGAGTGCTGAGTCCAGCCCTGGGCTCCCCATACAGGGAACATATGGATTTACTGGAGTGAAACCAGGGGATGGGCCAGAAGATGATGAAGGGAATGGACAGTCTGTCATACAAGGAGAAACTGTGAGCTAGGACTGTACAGCCTCAAAAAGAGACAGCTGAGGGAGGAGCTCATCAGTGTGTAAAAATATCTGATATGGGGGGAAGAGATAGAGAAGATGGAGCCCAGCTCTTCTCAGTGCTATCCAGTGACTGGACAATAGGCAATGGGCACAAATGGAAGTACATGAAATCCCATTCAACCATAAAATGAGACATACTGTTTTTCCCCTTCCTGTGAGAGTGGTCAGCACTGGCACAGGTTCCCCAGAGAGGTTGTGACCTCTCCATCATTGCTGGTACTCAAAATCCAACTGGACATGGCCTTGAGAAAACTGCTCTAACTGACTCTGTCTGCTCTGAGCTTGGGGGTTGTTCTCAACAAATAGTCCAGCAGCAGCTGCCACAGATCCCATGCTAAATTCAGATTTACATTAAGATTTTTCATCTTACTTTTTCTGGTGAGTAAAATAAAACTTTAAAAGTATAGAAGCCTTATTCAGCTCAACTATGAAATAATGGTCATTCCAATATACTCAAACTGAAGGCACTAACAGCCAATTATCCTACAAGTGGTGGTTTTTGCAGAGCTAACCTTTTAGTCTTTACTCTGTCTTTTCCAATGCTACTGTGCTTACATTAGAATCCAAATGGACAGTATTGGTTCAAGTCTAAAATGTCTAAATAAAAGATACAACCTAGCACAATGGAGTTACGTCTGCTTTCTCTTTTTAACTTCTGCCTGCAAGGTTACTGGAACACTAAAAACACCTGCTCTCCTGCAAAAGTCTTTTCTTTTGCCAACTGCACTAAGGCCTGCTCCATTGTTTCCTCTTTTGTCACAAAAGCAGCAAATGCATTTTAAACTCATAGCACATGCCAGTGAAACAACTCCTGGAACACTTATGGTTCCTCTAGTGCAGGCTGAGTCATATTAGCACCAAGATGCTGGGAAGCCTGAAACACTCTTAGAAATATTGACTCTGTTGGTGAATCAAAGACTGGGTTATCCAGGTCTGACTAATTGTCAGTCTTCTGCAGACCGAGGAGATTCACTGACCTCCCTCACCATCCAGGGGAAGTGTTTAAATGATCAAGTAACCCAAAATTGCAGGAAAGAAAAAAAAAAAGGAAGGTTGCTGTGGAAAATAACCAAGTATTAGTATTTGACAGACTTTAATGACCATCAAACTAATTTCAGCCATATTCCAGTCGTGCCAGTTCAGTTCAGACCTTAATTCTAACATCTTCCTGGTTTAGTGATGGACTTGGAAGTACTAGGTTTACAGTTGGACTCTATGATCTTAAGGGTCTTTTTTCTTTAAATGACTCCATGATCTATAGTATAATAAGTGCACACACACGCTATTATTGTCAGTGCTAAAGTTCGCAGCAGCAGAAGCATCAAACTAGTATCTGGGCAAGCCCTGCATTAGCAACAAATTACCTCAATCAATATTTACTTCTCCAAGAATCAAATCCAGAACTTCTACAGACCAAGGGAAAACAAGAAATGTTGGTAATGTGTACAGAAAAGCCAGTTACTAGGGAACCATAGGAACAGCTTCATTTTCCCATTAGGACCTAACACAGGAGTCGTCCACCACTACTTGTTGCAGAGTTGCTCATGATTTTGTTATACTACAGCCACAGAAACCAGATGCTCCAAACAGCAGCTCTCACTCTTACCCTATGGAGATGACCATTCTACAAGGAGGACACTTCATCTGGTACCAGCAACATTGGTTTCTTGTTTGGAACCTTAAGCAATTTTGAGATCAAGTCAGTAAAACTGGTTTTTCTCAGGCCTTGGAGCTTGCACACCAAAAACTGAGTTGCTGTTTCAAGCTACCTTTGACTTTAGAAAGTATTTATTGTTGTGAACGCTGTCCTCATTTTCCACTTAGTTCAAAAGAGGTGAAAATTTGGAAAAACTTCTGCCAGGTTTAGTTTGCCTTTTTTTTTTCTTCCCTTCTACATTCCTAGGGATAGAAACAAACCAGAACAAAAGGAAGGGCCAGGCCGAGCTCCACTCTTGCAATTGGCACACAAACACGCTCATTAACCAAATGCATTGTAGCCTGACTCTGCTGACAACACAGAGCAGAAGCTGAATCACAGCTGAGCAGGGCTAGACAGAGCCTGAGTTTGATGTAGAAGACATTTGTGGAGTCAGTCCAGCAACATAAAACCTATTTTCTAACTCTGCATGTCAGGAGTTAACAGTCTGAGAGGAGCAACCTGCCAGGTACTAAATGAGAACACTACTGAGGTTCACAATAGCAAACCAACAAAACTTCTGATCAGTACAAGAATATCATTAGTGTGTTTCTGTACCCCTTGCTGATTTGTCTTAGAAAGTTTTTACCTAATTTTCAGCTGGTCATTTCTGTAGTAAGAAGGGTAGGACTGAAGTTTCCTACAGTGAATGAAGGAGAGTTTAGAGAAGCATTACAGAGCCCTGATGTCACCCTTTCACAGAATACAAATAATGATTTGACAGAATTTGAAGTGTTCAAAGTGGGTTTTCTGTTACATACAGTATTTTACCACATCCTAATTACAAGTTTCTGAATCACTTAGCTAGTTGCAAAAAATGCTAGAGGCATAAAAATCCAAAAGCAGAGGTAAATAGTTTATATGTGTTGTCATGAAGATGATGGCATTTTTGGTGATGTTTCAAATATTTCAGATAGGCAGTACTGACACAGTTACTCAATGGAAAACAAACTAGGAATAGCTCAGATTATTACTTTATATACCCATTGGACACACTTCCCACTGAACCATGAAGTCAATCTCTTCTTATCAATGCTGATTTATTGCCACTTTTGCCTGCAAGAGCATATGTATAAAACATTAAATCACAGTAATATTTGCCCTTTCAACAGCCAAACCAAGGGCCAAAATACCAGGTTTGGATGACACTGACCTCCCACAGCTGCTCTCAGGTATTGATGTTATGTGAACAAAAAGAGAACGAGTGGGGAGTGAGCAGAACCTCTATAAACTTGGAGAGCTTTTGCATCAATCACTTGACAATTTTAAATGCCAAATGTTTAAAAATCAGCAGTGAAGGTGTTTACACTCCCACCCCACTGCAGCCAGTGTCTCTGTGGCATAGTAGGTAGGAAGAAGCTCACTATAAAAGCACTTGGAACATGCATGTAAAAAGTGACAGTATTTACTTAAGTTAAAATGTTGCCTCAAAATGCTGCTGGAAGAGCACAGCTCTTGTTTCCAGGATTGGAGGGAATATTGAAGCACCACCAGATTGCACCTGTCGAAAATTTTAGCAGTTCTTGATATCTTGTTTGTGTAACTCATTTACCCGTGGCTAGAAAGAAGAGTTCCTAAACACCTGCTAGCTGTTCAACATTTTCCTGGACTGGCTGGTTTGGTAGCATTTGCATTCTGCAGTCAAATCATGCTTCTTCCGCTAAGAAACCCTCCAACTTCTGTCTACTTGATTTGTGTAAGAGATTCTATTGCTAACACATATGGTCTAGTTCAAATAGAAGTAACAGGACTTCTAAGTCCTGCAAACCTTGGCATTAGAGCTAAATATGTCTTAAAATCCTTCTTGGACCAGACCTGAAAACCTGTAGAAAGATTTAGGAAAATCATGTTGATGGTAAAACATCGTAAGACATCAGGAAGGAGTAAAGAGTCTGATTTGGTGATAATGAGAGAAGGTCTGAGCTCTATTTATACTATTTAACTGTATTTAACTCTACTGAGTTAAAATCATAAGAGACTTTTAATTTTGCTCTGGCTTCCTCTATCACAATAAAACGTTTTGTCTGGTTTCAAAGGCACTTCAGATACAATAGTGGACAGGCAGTGCTGATAGATGGCTCCTGTGCTATTACAGGACATCTGTCACATATATACCTGGACTGTTTCTCACTGCTGTTTCTTTAGAGATGACAGACAGGTTCTCATTCAGAAAGGCTGTCTATTTATATCCCCTTAACACAGCTTCCTTCACTGCTCTGTAGAAGCTTTATCCAAACAGGAAGGAGGCCAGTGTAATCTGAAGGCTGCTTTGAAATGAAATGATTGAAATGATGAATTCAGGCATGTCTGCTGGGGAAGGCACAGGGGGCACATGGCTGAGCCATGAGTGTTGTTCCCAGCTCCCAGTTAGCTTAGCCATGCAGTTTTTAGCTGGGGACACACATGCACTTTGCCAGAAACAAAGCACTCAAAGTAGCATCTACATACCTAATGGTTTATAAACATGTTCCAAGAAACTAACACCAAGAGAGAAAATCTGCTGGGCGCTTGGCAGCTGCTGTCCAGGAGGTTGCAGGGAAGAAGGAGGATGGAGTGAACAGCAGATGAACAGTTCTTGAGTTAACTCTGTCCCAGCAGACAAAGGTGATGTGTGCTTGACACATCTAAAGACAAGAGCATCACAACATGCCCAGTCACCAGAGTAACCCCTTATTTGTCAGGGGTGTTTCCTCACTCTGAGCTTTGTGCTGGATGTGGAGGTGTCTGAGGGGTCCTCAGGGACCACAGTGATGGCTTTGTTGCTCTGGGACCCAAATGTTGTTCAGGCTAGCCTGCTGCTGGAGGAATGTGTTACCCAGCTGATGTGCTGCTGCCCACCGGCTCAGCCTGCAAACACAGCAGGACAGATACCTGAAGATTGTCCCTGTAGGATGCTCCTTACAAGGTATCCTGCTTTTTAGCTGGGCCTCAAAGTTGGCATAAACTTGTTTCTGATGGGGTTTTTNTGCTTTTTAGCTGGGCCTCAAAGTTGTTTCTGATGGGGTTTTATTCTGCTGGGAATTTAGAGGCAAAGACAACATGCTCCTCAAAGAAAAAAAAAATCTTCTGAAATCAATATATAGATATAAATACTGAGCAAAATGTTCAGGTCACCCCTCTTGTATCCATTTCTGACCTTTCAAGGCCCTACCTACCAGAAAGAATAACATTACAAAATAATCTAAATGCAGTTGTCTGAGACCTCAGTTTCAGCATAGTGAAATGCTGCCTGGTAAAAATGATGGGCTTGCTGTTACTTATGCCCTCCTTAAAATTGCTATTTTCATAGTACAGTTTCACTGCAAGACATTTATTCTTTATAAATATTTGGCAAATAGGAACAAAACTAGGTATTAAAGCACTGGGATAACTTCATTAATTCCCTGAAGGGAATGGTGCAGAGGAGACCCTCATAGCTTATGTTTTAAGTCCAACACTAAAAAGACAGTCTCAGCTTGTCCTTTAAAAAAAAAAAAAAAAAAAGCTAATTCACAATGACTTGTCAAGACTCACTGGCCTTCTTTTTGTTCTTCTCCTATATCCCTGAATCTGGGTACATCTGAGAAGGTAAAGATATGCTATGAAAGCCTTAAACTAGCATATGTTCACTCATCTAATTATTTCTACATGTAACGTAAGGTGCAGTTAACAGTAAATTTAAGGAGAATTTAAGGTACTGCTTAGAGCTATGGCAGAAGAGCACTTTTTCCTTGTCATTGAAAGAAACTGCAAAAAAGAGGACACTGATGATCAAGTAATGTTTGATGATCAAGTAATGCCACTGCAGAGTGGCAGTATAGTTCAGCCATGAAATACTCTTCCACATATCATCAGGGATGACAGCCACTTCCCCTGTAACAAGCTGAAGACCTGCTGTAAAAGTCGGGAAGCTTTAGGAATCAGAAAACAGAAACTAAGAGATACTGAAAGAGCTGCCAAAGGAATGCTCGACCTTGAGACAAGGATGACTTCTCCTGATGAGGAGCTCTCTTGCTTCCACATGCACAGTCCTCTAATTGCTTAAACATCCAGACCCTGAGCACTCATCCCCTCAGGGCTTAGCAATGCCAATAGAGGCCATTACTCCCTGTATCTCGAGTCGGGAGTAAAAAATACCCAGGAGACAAACCCGGAGCTTTAGCATCTTCCGATCATGCTGCATTCATAGAGACAAAAGACCCACTGATGTAAACTGCTTGCCCCATTCCTCCACCCGTTTGAAGTGACTGCACAGGCGATGCCAGCTCTGCCTCCACAACTGGGCTGTTTCTTTTCAGTCCAGATGCCTCAAGCTGTTATTAGCTATTATGCTATTGATCATCATTATCTCTCAGACACATTGTCAGAGAGATGCTTGAATTTGCAGATGCTCTCTGCCTCCCAAAGCATCTCTGCTTGAACAGACCCATGAAATCTGGAATGTCAGATGCCCATTACCATAGACTTTCCCTACAATTAACCCCCTGACGACACAACAGGTGGTGAAGGGAATGAGCTGCCCTCAGAGCACTGCTGGAGATGTAATGTGCTCACCCAGAGCCATGGACTGCCAGCTGAAAAATTAACCCGAGATACATTCATGGGAATGGGATGAAAAGGTCATTTGATGCTGATTAGCAACACCCCAAGCCTTCTGTTCAGTGTTATTAGCAACCCCATTCATAGCAGCTATGAGGAGTTTCCTCTGCCTTCCTGGTAGAGACCACATTGCTGGACTGAGTTTACACGGAGAAGTGCACATGTTAACCAGGCACAAAAGTGCCATCAGGGCTGCGTGTAAGAGTGCAGCCTTCCCCAAAGCAGAGGGGAAGCCACATGACCCCATGGCAGCAATGGTTTTGGGCCCTGCATGCGCTGAGGAAGGAAACCTTCAAGAGACTCCAGGAGCCAGAGGGAGCTCAGGGGACAGGCTCTGGCTCTGCCAGCTGGGGTTGAGAAAGTCATATCCAGATGTGGAAACAGCTACAGCAAACAAGAAACTCCCCCAGTCACTCCTAAATATAAACACTATGACAAGGAAATGACTAACTAAATCAAGGGCACCTCAGTAGAGGCTGGCATTAAGCTCTGTCAGCTTCCCATGAGTGACTCTGTGTTCAGGTAACAGCAAGAAGGTAATTCAGGAGGAAGGAGCCCCTTTACACCAGGCACTGTACACCCTGGGGTGGCTTCCCTACACCTCTCCAAATCTGCAGTTCCAGGAAGACTGTAACGAAAGAGAACAGTGAAACAAAACAACTTGGGGTGAAAAAATAGTCAATAAATTCAGCTCTGTTAACTCTGAACACAGAATTTCTGACAAAGGCTCAGTTAAATTCAGCCTTAAGATGTAACAGTGTCGTATGCCTAACCTCCCCCAAAATGGACAAAGCTCACTCTATCTACAGGACAGCGGTCAAGATTCAGACCTTAGGTGTATGGAGTTATTCAGATTCAAAGTTAATTCATCGGCAGCTATAAGGCACTGATGGCTTTGTTGAAGTCAATAGCACTATGTTCATTAATTCCAGCTGATAATCTGGCCCTTAGGGTTTGATTCAGACACAAATCTTTAATCAACTAAATGCCAACATGAGAAGCTGCAGATGCATTTGTAGACAGCCCATTGATTAGAACAGGAAGAAGGAGGTCATTTTTCCACATATGTTTAACAGCTATGCTTTTTTATTGTTTTCAAATCCAATTCAGTCAGACCTAATATGACTCTTCAGAGGAACCTACATAAACTAGAGTCCCTGCCCTTTGATATAAAAGGACAATGCAGTGCAGCTGAGGAGTATGATGTGAATTATTATTCTCAATACGCTGCAGTCTCATTACATTCCAGGGCAGTCGTCCGAGTCGATTGCAATGTCCAGAGCGCTGGCAATTGCAGTCCAGGGGCTGGCTGAACTAAAAGCCAAATAGGATGCTGAAGAATAGGTAAATGCAGATTCCCTCTGCCTTTCAAAGGGGATTAAAGCTCTTAATTTTGTTTCCTGGTAAGAATCTCCCTGCTGAGCAATGCTGCTGTGCTCTGGTGCCCAAGGTTCTCCTGGAGTGCCCGCAGTTCAGGAATTTCTTTAGTCTTATCAACCCTGAAGGTTAAGGAGCAGAACTAGAGATAAGACTTGCAGAGGGAATTCTAACTGAAGAGGTAAAGCAGAGGTAGGATTAAGCCAAAAGGAAATCCATTCTCTACAACCCCCACATGTGATCTGAGGAAGAGTACCACATTAACATAACATCAAGCCTGGGCTGGACAGGAGGGAGCTGTGGTATCTCAGGCAAGGCAAAAATCCCAGGCAGAGCTGGCTGCTGGCCAGCTGCTTTGTCCCTTGCAAAGGGACAGCTTGACCCAAAGGCCAACATGGAGGCAATAGGACATTTGCTCCAGTGGGCTTCCCCCAGCCTTGCCCTCTGTCAAGAATAGCCGTGGCCACCTCCTTTCCTAGTGATCCAGGCAGGAATGTAAGCTGACATTGAAGAGTAACCAAAGCATGAACTGCTTGAGGGCAGCCTGGGCTGTGCCTCATTCACCCTTCTGCAGAGGACACACCGTGCAGTGTCCCCACACAGCATCAGAGGTGGAGAGGTGCCACTGGGCTGTTGGTGATGCTACTGCAGGTTTGTATGGAAGGTGCTTGGGCAAATTGAAAGACAAGCATTGATTTACACATTCTTCCAAGGAAGCATCATTACTTAATGCATTTAATCAGCAGAAGTTCCCCATTCATTCATTTTGTCTACTTAGAAAAGGGATGCCAAGACAGTCAGCCTCCACTTACTGGAGATCAGCCCGGAGGCCTTTGCTCCCTGTTGAGCCCTGTGGGAGGTGAACAAGCTCAGCTTCTGGAAGGAATTATTTTCTGTAAGATTGTGTCCTTTGAGACATGAAAAACCCCAGAGACAAGAAGGTCTTCTGCAGGTTTAATCGTCAGAAGGCACCGTCCTAGTCACCTGAACAGATTGTTTGCCTAATATATGCCAGAAAAACATGTTAACTAATTTCTGCACCTGGCTGACTGAGCTGGAACTCACTGGTCTCGTATGAAACACTCCCAAGTTATTTAGTTGAAGAATATTCCTGGACTCTGCCACTGACACTATTTGACAGCCAGCATTGTCTCATACATTGCACCTTGTCCAGGCCATGAGCTGATGAACAGCTGGTGGCTTTAAAAAATCCAAACCTGAGCACTTCCCACGTTGAAGGGAATAGAGTTTTAATGCTTGGGCTCAGTACAGAAGCTATAAAACGTCCTGCAGTGTGACTGCAGCATTTTCTGGCTCCCCTGCTATCAGCACATCTGAGAGAATAATGTTCTCTTAGAATAGAGGAAAAAAAGGCCTGCACCCTCTGTAACAAGTGACATGGAAGCAAAGACTTTCTCTAAACATGGCAGGTAATTAGAAGATTAAGAAGCCTCTCTCTCTCTCAGACATTAAGGGCAAGGCTTAGAAGACCTGTGCTGGGGTGAATAAATCATGAGCTGAAACCTACCTACACAGTAGTCCCCAAGATTCCCTGATGTCCAACGGCTTCGGAATACCCTACAATGAAAGTGGCATCTAAGCAAGTGAGAGTTAAGATTGCCTCCACAATTGACAGGTTGGCTATTTTGAGGGGAATTCATACAAGGTGACACAGTCCTGAAACTAACCCCTCCGTTGCTGGTTCAGCAGGCAGAGACAGCACTGCTCACTGGAATGAGACATGTGAGAACTAAACCTTGAGCCAACACAGTTGCCCTCTTTACTATACATTGTAGTGCAAGAGTCCTGCCAAGATCAGCTGTTTCCTCTAGATTTCTGTCAAGCTTTGACAGCTCATTAAAAGTTAGGAGGGGAAAAGGATTTGATTTGCTTCACTTAGAAGCAAAGCATAGAGGCTTACCCTTTTGCACAAGCAATGAAGAAAAAATGACCTTCACTCTTCCCAGCTTTTCCATGCTGCACCATAGCTAACAGCAGGGGAGGACCCAGGTCTGCGCACAATTATTGCCAAAAGTCTTTTAGAGCTTTAAAATTGATTCTCCAGTCAGATACTAATTTGCACTGCAAGAAAAGATTTAGAGCTACCTGCAGGTTTAAGGCATACAGCCGCATCGATTATGCTGAAAGCACCATTTCAGGCAATCTTTGCAGCTTCGAGAGCTAAACCTCACATTTCCCCCCAGCCAAATTGATTCCCCCCACAGACTCTTACAAGGGCAGATCCACTGCAGGCCCTGCGTGCCAAAGGCCCAGTGTGAGAAAGAGTTAAATATCCATGTGACACCGTGGCTGGTGCTGCTGCTGCCAGGAGCTGTCATGGTGTTGGTGTGCAGTGTGTTAGTGTGACATTAAAATCGATGTGTGCTCTGTATACCTGCAGGCAGTGCTCAGTCCCTGGTAAACAAGGCAGGCAGGGTTAGGATGAGAGCTACAAGACAGAGGACTCAGTAACTCTGCTCTATTTAAAAGAGATCTCATTTAAAATACATGGCAATTCCATATAACGTGCCAAGAACATCCAAAATACCAGAGCACCTTCCTGTTCTTCTCTTAGAGCCTTAATGCTAAAAAAAGTGCTGACAATACCTTTTTATACAGGAAAAAGCTTTTGTGTCACATTTCTTGAATACTCGGGGAAGTGACCCAATCAATCTACATCTGCCTTTTCTATCTCTCAAACCTCAGTCAAAACATTCTTTTCCCATTAAAACCAAAGCAAACAATCTACCAGGGAGTTCTTACTTCTTTTTACAGCTGTGTCTCATGGCAAGAAAAAGAGAGGTAAACAGCAACACTCCTGGGGGAAAGCCTGGCCTTACAGAGTTTTATGTGTGTCTTTGGTAAGTCCACACAGTTGAGCCACTTTGCACTCCCTGGGCTGCCCTGGGTGGTGGGGGCACAGGCACAACTGCTGCAGCCTTAGCTCTTTGACCTTCTTTTCTTTGGACCTAACTCTACTTGTTCTTACTCCTGGCTTGCAAAGCAAGAAGCATACATTTAGCCAAGCATCTCAAACCACCTTGTTCCTGCACTGAGAATCAACACCTCTCCCTGAAGCCGCCCCTTTTAATTACTATGCATTAATAACACCATACACTCCATGTAGCACAATATCTCATGTCTGGGTCCCTCCTATCAACTCAGATCCTCCATCCTCTCCTCTTGACAAAGTTTCATAACCCATTGAACCAAACTCGAATAAAGGCATCACATAAGCAAGAACTCCATGTTGCCCCTTACCTGCAGCATCCCTGATTACCTCAGCTGTTCAGCAGCATAGACAGGCTTGTCTGGAAGCTTTCCCACCTCTCTTGAGGGGGATCTTTAGCCCACTGTTATACCCAAGTCTCTGCTACAACTCACTGTATCTTCATTAAATGCCTTTAGGCTCATGGCTCCTATCTCCTGCTGCTCACTGAGCTCAAGTAATGAAGAGCACCTGTGCCCCTGCCCTCTTCCCACCTATGAGAGCCTCAACTAACTCCTGAGCTTAATGCTCATCACCAATACACCTGGTGTTTGCAGAGGTGAGGAAAGATGGGAGCCTCCTTTCTCACTGTCCTTGCAAAGTCCAACCTGCCAAGACCACTGGTTGGAAACTAATCTTACAGGAAAGCTGCTCAGAGGCTTTTCATCTAAATGGATGTTTTTCTTTTAATGAGCTATAGCTCATTTTCATGCACATTGCAGCACGCTGGAAAACATGTCAATCACTTGATTTTTGAAAGCCAAATGGAACTGTTCTAGCAGTGCTGAAATGCCTTTGCAAAAGATAGCTCATCTGCCTGGAAAGGTGTGAAGCATCCCAGGAAAAGGAGCATTTAAACCAGCCCATTCCTTTCTCCACAGACCTTTCTCTTTACTATCCAAGCAAAGCTGTGCACTATGGTTTGCTTTCTAATTACACTTGTTTGTTGTACCTGCTGCATTCTCAGGCAAGGACACTGACACCAAGCCTCTTTTTTCTCCTAGCATCAGGAAATGTAGGAGTTTTGGGGAGTTGGTTGGGCAGATGACCTTTTAAGGAAATAGGTCACAGCACTGAAAGACTCAAATAATTTATTCAAGCAAAACTTGCCAAACAAGTTATAGAAGTATGAAAGCTTTTCTGGGGCTGGTATTGAATGTCTCACAATAATATAAAAGTGTGTCATGAGAGCAGACTGCCAGGAAAGAGCAGTGTGTACACTGTGCCACTCTATATGTGCTTGGACAAGTAGAAGAGACAAGTGTGCCCCAGTAGAGGGAGGATTTAATAAAGGTATTTTTCCATTTTCTATTTCAGCCTACACTGGAGACAGAAAGGACCAGCTGTGCTGAAGATGGACACAACCTCCATATGTGTCGCTATTAAAAAAAGCATTATCTATACCACATAGCTCTCCTTTTGTCAGGGACAGGTTCTACAAAAGCTCCAGCTTCTAGTTCAGCAGAAATTAAGACCATTTAGGGACGGCCTTCAATTTTGTAGGCTCTCCCTTCAGTGCCATCAATTAGCTTGCAGTAGTTATTCCAGCCTGTATGTGAGCTAGGCTGGAAAGAAAATACACAAATGAAATGGCACAGATTTTCTCCCTGAAAGTAAAGGAATGGACTTTATGAGATGGATACTGCAGCTTTGTGCTTTTGGAAAGTGTGTCATCTCAGAGAAATATCCAGTGGAAAAAAAAAAATAGGACTGCTTTCTTCTCCACCTGTGCTACAAAAGGGAACAGGCCAGAGAACCTGGCTTTGGCTTTGCAAGGGCAGAGAGATGAGTGACAGATGGGGAAGAGGCTACTTATCCACATCCAGCCCAGGAAGGAGAAGCCATGTACTGACTGTGTAGTTTGCTCTCAGTTTAGTGATGTCAGGGTATGTCCCCAAAGCACAAGAATGTACGTTGGAAATGCAGGGCAGCTGCCAGTGTCACTCACAGCAACGTCCAAAAAGTGAGGAGCAAACGAGAGTGAAAAACCAACCACTTCACTCTTTAGCTGTTCTTCATCATAAACAAAGCCAAGCTGGAAAGGTGGGTGAGTTTGGGAGGGGAGAGAGAGAGTGCTCTGTCAGCTCCCAGGATAATAAAGCCCACGATGACGAGGCAGAGGATAGTGCTTTCCAGGGGGCTTCAGCTACAGTGAGTGCATTATTCTTCTCTGAAATTAGATGGGTGCAGGAAGGAGGTATAGTCTGTCAGTGCATAAGCTGTACAGCAGGAAAGTTAGGGTGAATACCAGGGAAATACCCCAGGGTGAATACCCCAGCAGGGAAATATGTAAGCATGCAGAACCATGTCAGTGAAGGCAAAGAGATAAACCTGTAATAAAGGATACTTCATGTAATGAACTGAAATTAGAGCATATTTTGCATTGGCCTTATGTAGTTTGTAGGACTCATTACAGGAGACTTACTGAAACTGCTCTACAGATCTTCACTTTCTTAGCCAGCATTTCTCCTTTAAATAGCTGAAGAAGTCACACCAGGTGCAGGAAGATATTTGGATACGACCTGAGCAAGTGTCAGCCCTTTTTGTTCCTCAGTTTTTCTCTCCTGCAGCCAGAAAAAAAAAGGAAAGCCTGTCCACCAGCCTCTGCCTACAGAGCAGGCACTCAAAGTGTCCAAAACCTAAGGGGAGCCCAGGAGTTCCAGCAGGGTCAGTAACCCAATGCATGGAGACAGTATCTTCCCAGAGGCTTTTCCCCAGCTTAAGACTTACTAAACCTAAGCAATTTCTCTCGTTAACTGGCAACTCAGTAGCTGTCCTTGAAAAAATAAGGGACACAAGAAGGGAAGAAACACCAGGAGCTCCCAAACCCCAGAAGGAGCAGCTTCATGGATGGCCTCACCTCTGCCGGTGCCCAGGCAGACTTGGTCTCTCCTCCCTCTCACGGCCAGGGTGACACAGTCCAGCAGTTCCTGGCTCAGCCCAGATGTGGGGGCTTTGCAGAACCCAGCAGACATTCCTGCACACCAGCCATTCTCCTCCAGGCGCCGAGGGAAAGGTGGGTGCCGAGTGGTTGTGCTCCAGCTGCCAGGGTGTTTTTCAGCAGCCCGTGAGAAAAATGTCCTTAACTGCTCAGCTCACTCATGTCTTTCTGATGTTATGTAAGTGGATTGAGAGAAAAAACACTGCCATGAGCAGGTTTCTAATTAGGAAAAGAAATAAAAAGAATTATGGAATTAAGGCAAAACCTCAGCATGAATGACCCAAATCCCTTCCTTGTGCTGCAGTCCACAGCAGGCTATTAGAATTTTTTTTTTTTTTTTAAAAGGAAGTTAATTCATCACTAAGATGGCACAGCAAAGTCAAATTCTTTTGTAGGCTGGCACCTGCTCTCCCAAGCAGCTGATCCCACTTAGTTTGTCTATTGTAAGCGCAAAGGACGCTTTAGAAAGAGATGTGCTTTGTGATACAAGCACTCCTACAAACATTGCTGAAATACGAGTAACAATGGGGCATACCACAGAGTCTTAGAATCATCAAGGCTGGAAGATCATCAAGTGCAACCATCTACCCAGCAGTACCATGGTAACTCCTAAACCATCACCCAGCACCACATCCAGGCACCTGTTGAGCACCTCCAGGGATGGTGATTCCATCTTCTCCCTGGCCAACCTGTTTCAGTGCCTGACCACCCCGACAGCAGAAAGTATTTTTCTGAGAGCTAATCTGAATCTCCTGTGCCTCAGTTTAAAGCCATTTCCTCTGATCCTCACACTGCAGGCACAGCAGAAGAGACCAGCCCCCACCTCACCACAGCCTCCTTTCAGGGAGTTGTAGAGAAGGATGAGGTACCTCCTGAACCTCCTCTTCTCCAGACAAAACAATGCAAGCTCCCTCAGCTGCTGCTTGTAAGACGTGTTCTCTGGACCTTTCATGAGCCTTCTTGTCTTTCTCTGGACATGCTCTAGCATGTCAATGGACGTTTTGAAGTGAGGGGCCCAGAACTGAACACAGCGCTAAAGGTGTGGCCTCACCAGCACTGCAGTCAGGGGAGTGATCACTTCCCTAGTCCTGCTAACCATCCATACAAACACCATTTCCATTCACCATTTCCATTCACCATTTTTCACCATTGCACTGGCAACTTTCTGTTGGTCATCTGCAGACCATCACTGCTACTGAGAGTTGCCTACCTATTGCCTCCTATCACACTGGATACAGGTGTCTCATTAAAAGTGGCTTGCTTTGTGAACATTTCAAACATCCACAGGCCTCCATGACCTGACCCTAACAGGAGCTAAGAGCACCCTACATTTCTCACCAATGAGGTTGTGTTTCTTTAAATACGCAGTTGCAGATGTAAGTGCCTCAGTTGCAGATTTAAGTGCCTACGTTTTAAAACATTGGCTAGCCAAACTAGTAATTTTATGGTTCTCATAGGACCGAGTAATTTGAAATTTGCTGAGGAAATCTTCTTTTCCCTCACAATACTGCTTATTGTGAGTAGAAACACCTGCCACAGTGATTTTGATGGCATTTGAATCCCTAAGGGCATGGTGGTTTCTCTAGCAGATTAAGTGAAGTAGATACCCCAGGATGTAGTGTGGCTGTTTGGAAAGCTCACATCCTCAGTAAATCAGTTGATGTTTGAACAAGAAGCCAGACTTATTCTCCGTTTTTGAGGGCACCATTTCCCTGAAACTGCCATATTATGTGACAAAGTCTGCATCAGCCAGAAATGTGCACTGGTCATCATTGGTTTGATAGGATGGTAGCTTATTTTCTGCACTAGTCCTTTTTCTGCTGGGTCAGTCCCCTCAGGGTGAGGGATCTTAAGGCTTTTTCCTTACTGCAGCAAGGCTACAAGGATGAAGTACAAAAGGGAGACCTCAGCTTTCCTGCTTACTAAGAGACCTTGACAAATGCAGCACAGAGCTGAATGAACCAAGCTGCCACAGGGAAGCACCCCACTCTGGCAGTTTGGGGACTAATGTTTGGCAGACACTGGCATGCAGGAACCTGAACCATACAACAAGGAATCCAGCAAAGCTCATTAATAAAATACCTTCTGCAATTGCCCAAAGGACTGGGCAATTAGTTGAAGCACCCTGACAACAACAAGGCACAAATAAAGAAACACAAACAGCTATTTTTGGGAATAGACTCCAGCTTAGGGTGAGCAGACAGAACATCACTGGTAGCAGAGGCACCATGCCAACTGCATCATTTCACTCTGTTCTGCTCCTGTCCTCTCATCATAGGAAAGCGTGTGCCAAGGTGGGGTCCTCATGCCTTCTAGAAGATAGGTACATGAATATACCACATCTGTAACAGCACTGGGTCAAAATACTTCCATAATCTGTTGTCTTACGCTCTTTTGTACCGTGAGACAAACTTTCCTTTTTCTGGGTTGGAAAATAGCTGCTGTGATGCTGATGCTCTCGGCTTTGTGTGTGGTGTGCAGGCGTGCTGGTGGGTGGTGGTGACCATCTGCTACAGCAGTGACACCGCAGGGTTAAAACGCTGCCTTCTCCACCTCGGCTCAGCGGTGGCTGTGCTGGGTGAGTCATGTGCTGCTGTGCGGAGGGGGCTGTTGAGAGGCCGAGTGAAGTCGTGCGGAAGGGCGGAGCAGCAGCTGGTGCAGAAGAGCCCGTGCTGGTGAGCAGCTGTGCGAAGGCAACTGCACTTACACACAAGGAAGCAGACGGGTCTCTTCTCCGGCAGGGACAGCACATGGAAGCTTCCACCACCACGCTGCGCTTTGCAAGGTGCCAGATCTCAGGCCTCAATCCAGCAAGCACTTCGTAACTGCTCGGACTTACACACATTCATAAATTCTGGCAGAATGTTCACCCTTAAAAGTCCTTTATTTTCCCATGTCAGCCTACAAACAGAGACCCAGAATAATTAAGACAGTGCTTATTTTATTGTACTCAGCATGGAAACCAGATGTAAAACAGCAAAACATTAAATTCCTAAGGGACTCAATCGGGTGGGTAACATTGTTTTAGTATCACTTTAAGACTTTTCACATGCAAACTTCTGTTGGTATGTCTCAAATGAATGCCATGGTACACCTGGTAGCCCAAGACTAGCTTTATTTTGTACAGTACATCACGTTCAATCAGTGTAACTATAAAATTAATAAAGCCACAATAATAGTAGTTGCTGTTAGAAGCCTCCAAGTTGGTTTTCTTCTGATGCTGGCTGACTCATGGCCATAGTTTTTTGAAATTAAAAGTTCAGATACACTCCCTACCTTTAATTCTGGGCAGAAACTCCCAATACTCTTCAGTGTCACTGAGACCTTTACTTCACAACTCACACTCAGTGATTTTATGTGCCACAAACACACAAATGGTTCTCTTCCATTTTATGGAAATTCCTCAGGGCAGTGTCTAAACTTGCTTCTGACATACTTGAAACTATTGATTGTGAACTGAGCTAAGGGAAGTGTCAGGAGGACCCTCCAGCAGAAGGGTCACCTCTTAGAGCTGCTGAGAAGTATCTGAGAGAGTCAGATTCTGCAGCAGATAACTGCTGGAGACTTTGCAGGCAGATTTGTCATTTATTTCTACTCCAAATAGTGTAAGTCTTAGCAGAAAGCTAACAAAAACTTAAGGTCTGATATTTCAAATGGGGATTAGTTGACATGATTGTGTTCCTAAGGAGATCAGGTGCTTCCTATCACCCACAGTCTGCTTTTTAGAGACCAGAGAAGGAGGAAGATTTAAACTTGCCTCAAGGTTGTGGAAAATGCTAGGCCTCCAGCATTCAATCAGAAGGGCAAAGGGAAAAAAATCATGTTAGAGCATGAGTGATGCATGAGACCTGCACACATGTACTTGCCTTTTAAACAGGGACACACACACATAAGCTTACCTACATCAGAAGTTTTCCTAGAGGAAAAAATATTTCCTCTCTGTGTGATTTGGCTCAGTAATAACATCACTTTCCTTTAAAGAAGCCCGAATGATGAAAAGTAGGTTTCACTTTGCAAAATCTTCTTTGCCAGGATTTGATGCAAAATCCACACTATAAACTCTAGGAAGGAAGAGCTACTCAGAAAAACTCAAAGGAGGAAAAAAATAAATCTCAGAGTTTAAAAAAAATATCAGTTTGGCTCAACTCAGCTGTAATACTTCAGTCTTCCTTTTAAATACCTACAGTGACCGAAGTGGGATAATTTAGGCCCCTAAGAGAATACTGAAGCCAGTTCAAGTTACAGGACCTGACCTTCAGGTCACACCACAGCATCCAATGGCACCAGAGATATTTCATAGTGTGCAGTATTTGGGTAAGGATTTACCTTCATGTCTTTGGGACAACTGGAAATACTGACCACTCATACAGGGTGTCTCATCACAGAGACACCAGAAAATAAACCAGCAGAGATTGGTTACTGAAACAGGGAGGCAGGGAAAAGGAAGGAAGAGTTTCCCTCAGACCAAAGCCCTCAACTTTCTCAGCCCACAGTCTGACAATCAGCTGTCTGTCATTCAGAGCAGCCATTCCCACAGGCTGTGTGTGAAGGTTACTCTGCTGTGGTAGCATTTTGCCTTACTTTTTAAAAGATGTAGAAGGATAGACACACAAGATAATGGAGCTAATAAGTTAATAACATTTCTACTTTCATACAAACCTTGCATATACTGAGCTAACTAATGAAACACTGCTATGGTACGTTCCATGAAGTTTCCAAACTGAAAACCAGTGGCAGCCAATTTGAATTCCTCATCAACACTGATTTTCATTTGGATTTCCACTTCTAACTTTAACACCTTCAACATGGTAATGAAACTCAAGAGAAAAGCTCATGCTATCTTTAGAGCATATATTCAATTTTTTGAATCCCTTCAATATACTTCTTCAAACAGTGCATTTTACAAGCTCTTATGTTTTAGTGGCAGTAACAAACAGGTTGATTGCTTAGAGGTTTTGTTGAATCCTGTTTGGATATATTTGTAAATACTAGGAAAATATACAGCCTTTGGAAATATTCATTTTCCTGAAAGACATGGGACACCAACAAATAAAAAAATATGTGAGGTCAGAAAACCAGTGGGCAAAACAGACATAGGAATGGGAATTCATTGTGAAGCACCTACACCAACTTTATTTTACTTCTCTTTTGGTCCTTCCCTCCCCATGTTTCTCAGCAGGTTCTTCTTCTGTATTTAAAAGAATGTTTTCTTCTCCTGAAATGGAGAAGACAGATATTCCCCTTCTTGTCCCTTCAGCTCTTTCCCCACTCTTTTCCAAACCAAGTCAGCAGAAATGAGGCAGAACTTCAGCCCTTGTGCCCAAACAACACAAAGCTGGCAGATCCCAACCAAGCGCACACAGATGGATATCACAGCCTCACATAAAATCCAGGACTATATTGCAAATTGCCTGCAATGAGATGCTCCTTCAACTCAGTTTTGTATTGGCAACACTGAAGCATGCTTATTCTCATCTTTGCTAGTGGAAAGCCCTCTAAGTGAAACGAGAAGTTAATCTTCCATTTTTATTCACTGGCTTTTATTAATGGTTCTTGCTACATCGGCCTTCCTAGAAGATGCAACTGACAGGGAAGGGTTTCCTGACAAAGAGCTTGTTTCCCAAAACCTCTCATCTTGCAAAAAAATGAATTTAAGAGTTATTTCAACTGGCTAGGCTGCAACACAGGTTTGGGGTTTTTTTCATACAGATTTGCTCTTGGGAATGACAAAGTATTTTCTGTTCTGAACTCTCTCTTTATTAGTCCAAATGGATTTCCTTGGTTGTTACCCATCCACCTAATGCAATGTGATTCTGAGTCACTGGGCAGAGAAGAAGAATGGGGTGGTGGCACATGGATCATCTCCCCCTACTCTCTGCCGTATCACTACTCCAAGTGCATTTTCATTTTTGGGACTGACATGACACCAAGAACAGCCTTTCTTGGCTGCTATAAGCAGACTCAAACACATAATATTTGCTAATTGCTACCCCCAACGTGGTTGTTTTGCTGTTGGTGAAAGATGTGTAGTCAGTGAGGATTCACATTGTCACCTAGACATTGTATGCAGGACAAAGCACTAATCACCAATAAACTAGCAGGTTGCCTACAGTCTGCCCCAGCAAGGCACAGTCAAAACCTAGAATATTTTCCATGAGATGTGCTGGTGATTATCGACTCATTTTCATGTGCTGGCTTTTGGCACTTTATTGCTTAGCTTCCAGCACACATCTGCAGGACTTCTGCAGCCACCAGACAGTGCCATGGACAATTTGCATCTTTGCACTCGTATTTGCCTGGAAGACAGGCTGAGCACTACATTTTGTTTCAGTTATGCCCATGCAGTTGTTCAGGTGCATCCACGCAGTAACTTGTCCATCGGCGCTTTGTAGTACAAATGCACTGGTGAAATTCTCCTAGAAGAAAGGTCATTTGGTGTGGGGAAGGGAAGGTGGACCAGCTACTGAGAACTCATAGCTGAAAGAAGCTGCAAGGAACCAGGGGAGATCTCTCATTCCTTGCAAAGAAGCAGTAGGTCCAGTGCTGCCCCAGCATCCTTGCTCATTCATTGCCAAGCCTAGTTTGGTCTCAATAAAGCAACTCATACCCATATCCTAGAAATATTCTGCAGAGCCGAAGCTAAAGGATCAAATTCATGGAAATCAGTGAATGAGTGATAGCTGTTTATTCTCCTCTGGAAGAAAAAAATAGGACAATCCACTTGTATATTCAGACTGTATATTTGTAAAGGGACAGTTCCGAGTAAGCTGGCTCACAGCTACAGCAAGGGGAACGCAGAGGGGGACGCGAGCTGAGCCAAGGGACACGGCTTCACAGGAAGACAGGCTGGGCAACAGCTAGCAAGGGAAGGGGCAGAAGGGAGGCAAAAAGAGCAGCACAGAGCCTTGAACCTGGACAGGACACAGCAAGAACTGCAGACAACTCAGGGAACCTCGTCAGGGCTGACACGGACACAATGTGGGAAGAGACACTGAACTTGTCAACTAACCTGACCTAATGATACTGTCAATATTAATCCCACACAGAATTTCACGTGAAACTCACATCTCAGACACTTCTAGGAAGGGGGTGGAAACAACAGTACTAACAGAAAAAAGGTTGGAGACTTTCCTCCTGGTAGGCAGAGGTGGGAACCACTCTCTAATGTGGTGTTTCAGAATTAAAAACTCAGCACCACAAGTAGGAGAGGACTTGAAATAACATACAGAAATTGAACAAGGATGTGACATAAAGCCCCCTGGTATATATCTGAGGAAAACTAGGAGTCAATTCAGTACTACGCTTAGGGACAACACTTTTCATTGCACTGGGTTAAAATATTGTATCTTACAGTATTTTACTTTTCTGCTGAGGAAAAATTGCCCCCAAACAGCTACTATGAAGGTTTGGCAGTTAATATACTCAAGAAGTCTGGCCTCCTAAATAACTGGGGACCACTTCAGGTTCACTTCACAGAAAAAAAAAAAAAAAAGAATAAAGATACTAATACTCATTTACATGGTGTAAACCTGTAAGATTTAGACTAAGTTGTACGAGTAAAATCTACAGAGTAAGTCAGGTACTAGAGACAAAAATAAATTATCATCATGATTCATGAAAAATCTTTAATGGACTAAAAGTATCTCCTATTTAACTCTAGTACTTTGTAGGATTACAATATCCAAATCATCAGTGCTTTGCAGGATTGATAACTAAATTTTCTACAAACTGCAAGAGTTCCCCAGCCTCCCATAATGAACTCTAGTGGATAAAATACAAATCTACTGGGAAACACATTTCCCAAGTTGAAAAATATTATTGAGAAATGAGACCAACATATATTTGAGACATTATTGTATATCATACTTCTGGAGAAACAGTCACTAAGCTACCTTTTATTAGCAGTTTCTATAACTAAGTTCAGAAATACAGCAAAGATTGTCTCAAGATTTCAGTACTGCTGCAAATTTTTCAAGTTAACAGTATAATGGTTCATAATATAGAGTGTTAGGTAAAACAAAATAACACACAGGCTAAATAAACGGTATTTGAAAGGCAGCAAGAAAAGCACCAAAATACTGAAAAAAAAACCAGCAGAGTTGGCTAAGGACTTACAAGGAAAAAAAAAAAAAAAATCAGTGTAAAACACTAGACATAGAGGATCATGGACCCCAATGCACAGGAAAGCCTGCTGCTATGGGAAAACATTACTGTGCATCTCTGGAGAGAGAAGATCCACATCATCTTAAAGAGTGATTTTGAAGAGAGGTGCTCAGCGCCGCGGGAGGCTGGGACCAGGGGCTGCCCGCTCCTGCCCGAGGAGGCAGAATCCTCCCTGCTTTTTAAAGACTTGGCAGGAGTACCAGAGAAAGGGTGGGCACCCTCCTGCTGGATGAAGGTCCATCTACCGATGCGCTCTCCTGTGCCTCGACGGCTTACACCATAGGAGTGGCCACTGCAGGGGACAAAAAGCATCTCTCTCACCTCCCCTTCTGGCCATCAACATCCCACTGACATAGCTTCTCCCAAAGAGAGAATCCTTCAGTCTCGATCCTCATTCTTTGCCTGGTTCTGCATTTCAGCAGGAGGGGAAGACCGGGCTCCCTGGGGCTCACCTGAGAACAGCGGCCCACAGTATCAACAGAAGTGAGGCTGCCCTGTGATCAATGTCCATAGCCTGTTCATGGACTTGCCTCAGCACAGGTAACTTACAAACCAGGAAAGTTGTCTTGTTTTAGGTCTTTACAGCTGTTGAACCTTAATTCCACCTCCCTCAGCTTCCCCCAGTCCACCCCTTTGAGTCAGACCTCATAATGCACATAAATAAATTCCCGTAATTCTGACAATCCCTCTGCTTCCTGCTTTATCCAGAAGGTGCTGCTCTCCCTGCAGCAAGGTGGCAATTGAAATTTGTGCTTTTGCTAAGTGCCTAGCTTTTCATCTGACAGCAGTCAAGGTTGGGGCATAATGTGGAAATACACCAGCTGTGACAATAATAATGGCAGGATGGAGCATGTGGCTAGTCAGAAAACAAAGAGAGGAATCATTTTCCACTGTTGCATCACAACCCCAATTACACAACCAAACAGCAGGACTTGAGGGGAGGGATTCTCTCCACCACCACAGGTATTTAGGCACCCCTGCAAACCATGTCAGTCTAGCACAGAAGAGGGAGCAGGTCGGACGCAGCAATTAGGACGCCTAAAATTCTGCAGCATGGACTGGAACACGTTGTGCTGCCTCCCTTTCAGTTTTTTATTTGAGGATGTATCTGAGGAAATGGATTTCCGGGTCTGACTGTTCTGGGCCCGGATCAGTTTCTCATGTTCCCGTATTTGTCTCTGTAAGTGGTTCTGGATGGCAATTCCCAGGGATTCTGGATCGAGGGAAGCACCATAAACCTCCCACGTCATTCCTTGCTCATCCCAAACAACATCCCTGACGTGTTTGGACTGCTTCACCTGTACTTTCGCCTCCATGGCTGGGGTGGAGTGCTTTTTGTTCTCCCCCAGGTTTGGCACAGCCTGAGAGGAAGCAGGAATCACTGCAGTGTGGAGATTGTGTCTGGACTCCCTGGCCTGGAGGCCCTGCTGCTGGGGAGCTGCCGATGCTGCCACGGGAGGGGCAACACTTGCAGAACTCACACTCAACTCGGGCGTCAGTCCTGCCTGCAGGTTCTGGCCACCAGCCATCTGAGACTGGCCGCTGTCTCCATGGCCTCTGCTCTCCTTCTCACCTGCGTCCTGTGAGCACGCCTTTGCACGGACAGCAGCAGGCTGGCTGCTAACATTCAGCCCTCCTTTAGGATCAAGCACCACTAAGTTTTCTTCCTTTGGTTTCACCACAGATTGATTAGGACTGGCCTGCCCTTCACTCGCACCCTTGCTTTGCACAGGCTTTTGCTCAGAGCTGCCCAGGACCTCCTTCTGCTTGACTTCGCTGTCCTTGCCAGAGAGTGAAGGTGACCGGCTGCTTCCTGCATGAGGGACGAGATCTGGCACGTTGTTCTGGGGTCCTGGGACAGCATCAGCGGAAGTGGTGCCTGGCTCACCAGCGCCAGTCCCACACTGTGATGGACTTTGATTACTGGAGTCAACTCCAAGCTGCTCAGCTAGGATGGGCTTTGGTGGGACTGATGCATCCTTTGGCAGCTGAGCAGCAACCTTGCCATCACGGGCTGCACTGGTCATTTCAGCATTACCCACAGATGTTCCTTGAGAGGTAACAGCTGCAGGGGAGCAGGGGAGAACAGGTTTTGCATTATCTGCTGATACTAGAGATGCCACGTCAGATGAGACCTGGGGCACGCTGACAGGCTGGGTTTGGGCTGAAGCAGTCACAGCCACAGAAGTCGGTTTTGATGTGATACCAGGAGAACATGGAAACTGTTGCTGTGAGGATAAACTGTCATTAAGTGCAGCCTGGCTCAGCCCCATACCTCCTTGGTAAATTATGTGCAGTTCTTCCTTCTCCTCTGGAGGAGGATTCCCTTTTAAGAAGGCAGCAAAGATGCTGGGACTGGTGGAAGCTGATTTGCTCTCCACAGTAGCCACGGCCTGAACCTCAGCATCCCGCCATGTCCTGCTTACAGCTTCCTGAGTAAAAGGGCTGCTCTCTGGCTGAGCTGTCATTGTACCTGTTTCTCTGAATTTGGAGAGCTGGGTGGGGCTTGGACTCCCAGGCGTGGGGTCCAGGTTGTGTACAGGATGTGGACTCCCGTGGCCAGACCGGGCTGGTGCCTCGCCGCTCTGCACCGCTTCAGTTTTATCTGGGGGATGCAACTGCACTGTGTCTGCAGTCCCGCTCTTTGCCTCCAGACTGGACTGCGAGTCTCTCCCCAGGTCAGCTTCGGCTTGCCTTGCTGGCAAGGCTGACTGACACATAGCAGAACCATTTTTTTCTGCCACCCTGTCTTTTTCCCCTCTTTGCAGAAGGTTTGCCTGAGAAGTATGACAGAATTGATTAACCCCAACAGGATCACCCGGGGAAGAATAACTTAACACTTCAAGCGCTGGCTGATCATCAGTTCCCTGAGGCTTCAAGGCAGAGTCATCTATCTGTGTCAGGGAGCTCGTTTTGGCCTGGCTGCCGTGCACAAACTGCCGGGAGCCCTGGGGGGCTGGCATCATCTCTGGCCCTTGCCCCACTAAGAGGGCTCCTGTGGCAGCAAGGGCTGGCACTGCCGGTGCCTGGATGTCCGCTGGCTGGGAACAACCAGCAGGCTTTACATCCGCAGGATGCCCCTCTGCAGTTGTGCTGGCCAGCCTGGGAGAAAAGGCTTCCTGCTGGCTGTCATCATCCGTGTGGCACTGCTCGCACCCCTGTGTGCTGGCAGCGCCTGTGCAGTTCAGGTCGAACAAGCAAACCCCAGCTGAGCCGGACGGTGCGCACGGGAAGCCATTGCTGGCCCTCTCGCCACTGCGGGGTTGGGGCTGGTGCTTACTCGGCTGCAGGTCTCCCAGGTGCTCCTCCTCTGCAGAAGCTGACACCAGGGAAAGCTTGGCAGATCTCAGAGGATCTGGTACAGTCCCCATGGACTGTCTTCAAGATGTTGTTTGTCCTCAGCTTCTCCTTGGAGTCTTCTCGCTGGGCAGGCTGTCGACGACAGGTTTCCTGTGAAGCTAATCTGTTAATGAAACAAACACAGTGTTAGCAGCAGTCAGATTTGAGAAAAGGTACCCAGAACTAATTGATTTTACAGTGTGAAGAGAAATACTTGCAGGCAGGGGGGAAAATGAAGCACCCAATTCTGCCTGAAAGTCACAAAAAAGACACAGATTTCAAGGATCTCCCAATTCTCTGGTCTGCATGGAGAAAACAATACTAGGGACAAAGCAACAACAGCTCCTGTGCTATTGATACATTAATGAAAACACTGACATGCCAAGATGGAAGAAAAAAAAAGAAATATGAAATGAAAGAAGAGGTACAGACTTTGTATGGAAGTTTGAGTCACAAAATAAAATCCCTGTGATAATATTCTCTAGCAAGCCACCTGTGGAAGGAAATGCCTACGTGAAGAACAGATCCCTAGGTTTGACTGGATTCCACATCTTCAGTGAGCACCAGTTCCCCCTTCTTCTCAAGGATAGCCTTTCTAGCTCCACTGCCAACAAGGACACGGTCACAGGGGGCAACAGGTCAATTCAGACTAACGTGGATGAACCAAAACCTTGCTGGTAAAAGGAATATGGAGGGATCACAACCTGCTGGGTGATGCAGATAGAAACCAAGAGGAGGAACAGCACACCAACACTGTGCACATACTCACTGCTGTCACATTGAGATCCTTTGAAATAATTACAAGGAAGCCAGCTTGATTAATAAATGGGGGTACAGATGACCTAAAAATCAACTTACAAGTAGGTGGCATGAAATTGAAAGGGGAACATTGCAGTACTGCAGAACAGGAGGGGTTCATGCCATACCCAGGGAAATGTGGGGGAGGGATTTTAAGCAGGTAGAACAGAGTTATCCAGGTTGGAATCATGCCAGGACTGCAGAGAAACCATCCCTTCAAACAGGAGGTGATCTCCAAATGTGCTTGTTGGCTTTCCAACAGGCTTAGCACTGCCCAGCCTGGACGCTGCTAGAGATCAAGGATGGGATCCATGTCAGCAGAGTGGTGGTGGCCAGTGATAAAATCCCACCCTACTCTTCTTTTAAACTGCAGGCTATCTGTGCTTGTTTAAAAAGCTTTCCCTGGCTTAATGCTGCCAGCAAAACACAGGTGTGAGACCTGGGAGACACTCAAGTTTTGTTAACCTGACGACGAGAACATTGCTGTACCTGTTTGTGTGCCCCTGTCTCTGCAGGCACACCGTAGGATCTCCCTTGCTACATTACCAGGGAGATGCTGCTGGAAGCAGTGGAGCAGTCACTCAGCTGTTCCAGACCCTCCCTACCCACTAGCAAAACCAACAAAAGCTCTCTCCAGAAAAATCTCTATTCTCCTTCTCAGCCTGGATGGCAGCGGTGTAGCTTCCTTAGTTTCTGTAAAATCAGCCCCAAATTTCAGCACCTTAGGATACTTTAAAAGAACAACAGGAGAAAAATGCTCAGTGAAGGAAAATTTTAAAAAATACACCCAGTCTGTTTTTTCTAAGAAAAGGAAAGTGCTGCAACTTATTACTTATTCATTAAGCTTTCTGTCTTCCAGGTATTAAAAATTTATTACTTTTATACTGCCTCTTTGGGCTCTGTCCAGCCACAGAGATATAGTCTCCCGGGTTAAGCCAGCCCTGAGAAACTGTAATCCTGCCCCTGAAATATCCCAAGTTCCTTAGCTGCACTCTGTGACAGCAGCCCAGCACACTCCAGGAGGGCTAAGGATCACCAAGCTTTTTGAGAAGTACTGAGTATGTAAAGCAGGCTGCAAATCAATGCAAGTTTGTGGCTGCCCACATGTCTTGCCTTCATTTTGTTCTCACTTCAAGGGCAGCCAATATAGTCCTGAAGGAAGGACAGATGCTTCATGTTCACCCTCTTGTGCTACAAACATCTAAGTGCTGCGAGGAGAGGAGCAGATGGCTTTGGGTATCCATTGGACTAAATTCTGTTACTCTCTTCTTTCCTTTTCCAAATATCGATGCAAACCAAACCAGTACATACAACTGGGCAGGTCAGATAGCTTTTTTCTTTATTTTTTTTATCCAGAGTTTATTTAAGAAAAATTAAGCAAATAATGGAACAAAATCAGTCCTCATTTTTAGGATGAGATGTACTACTCAGCAAACACTGTCAGAAGAAATAAAGATTTCAGAGAAAGTCTGTTTGGTTCTTCACTATACAAAACCTGGGCAAGGCAATCTGCATACTGGAGCATTATCTTTGAACTCATACTCACTCAACAGGGCAGTGATTCCTAATTTTTTGATTAAATTAATTAGTTCTGGTCTGAATTCTGCATGAATTCTCCCCATCTGTTTAGTGGCTCTTCACCAGAATCACCTGAAACACACAGTTGAATGCCTGCCTCATATGGTAATTAAAAGAGATTTTGCTACCAGTCCTTGACATACAACATCAACAGAAGAAATTCCAACCCAGAAAACCTACCTGGACCTATTCTCTGATGTGGGACAACTGAGCATATTTCAGACATTTTGCTTGACTTTTGAATATGGGTTGGAGGGTGGGTCATTCTTCTGCCTGGAATGACTCTGCAAATGAGTTAGTTTATGGGAATAAGGTTTCTATAAAGACTTTTATTGTCAAAGTCATGGGAATTATTTTTGAGACTGTCATTAAACCATCCTAATGACAGGAGCCAAAGGCACTGAAGTAGCCTAAATAAGCATGGTAACTTAAGAAAATAGTCTAACTTAAGAATTAATAAAAATCAGGAAAAAAGCAAAGACTTATGAAAGAGAGCAGCAAGGAAGCCCTACAGATTACAGAACTGGAAAGGCATTTTCATTATTGGAATCTCACTTATGATTATTGTCTCATTTTTATTATTTGAGTCCTGTTATATAGGAAAGAAGAACAGTGTTGGGTCCTGTGGGCAACACTACTCAACTGCCAAGACAGTGAGGATTCAAACAAACAAACAACATTGCCTGCAAGCAAATACTTAGGAAAAACAAAAAACAAAGAAATACAAAACTCAGTAGAAGGCCAAAAAACACGTCAAAGCAAATCAAGATCGCTGATGAATTTTTCAAGTCTTGTATGCCAGACCTGGAGCAATCATCCAAAGTTTTCTTTTAACAGGAGGTGAAATTAGTATCTCTACAAAGGTCAAAATCAATTTTTAGTAATAAGAACAGATTTGCTACACCAACAGAGTTCTCCTTATCCTTATTCTTGCAGATCAAATTAGCCTGCCGGTGTCATTCTCATCTCAACAAAGTACTATTCTGGACCTTCAGCAACAAGAGGTTTCTAACTTTGGCAAAGTCTATGTTTGGCTTAAATGGTCTGGGAGGATCCCTGCATGGCCAGCAGACCTTCACAGACGCTTGTAACTGAGTAGATCTTTTCATGTGCTGTCAAAAAACCCCAGAAAACCCCAAATCCCAAGAAGTTTCCAGGCAACTCAATGCTGACAATGTAAAGAAACTCCTATTTATTTCAGTAATACCAATCCCCCAATAAAACAACACTGCAATTTTTACTCTTGCTGCTTATGATAAAGTCAACAAAACCAGAAAGTCTGCATGTTTCATAATACAAACCAAGGAAATTCCTATATAAGATTCTGCCTTCCATTCCCTCTGGAAGAAATCTGAAAATCTGCAAAAGCACAAATAAGACTTCCAGCATCTTCCGCCTATCCTCAACCATAAAAACAACTAAAAAGCAGCTCCCAAATGAATCAAGCAGCCCTTTCCCAGTTCTGGATTCTCATCAACTTTCCATTCCTTGAGTCCCGTACTCTTTGAGCCCTCTCTTCAACCTTGTCTCTGCAAATGGAAGAGCCACTTGCTCTTGATAGTTCTAATCTTACAAGATCTCTCAGATCATCACAAAAATCATTATACAACCACATCGGTTAAGAACAGAGATAAACATCTGCTGAAGTGGGAATTCAGTCGCTGTTCTCATTTTCTGATCTGAGGAAAGACAATGGCTCACCTGAACTCATATTAGACCACTAAATATATACAAAATAAAACGTATTTCTTTGAATTTTAAATATACAAATGCACTTGCATCCTTCTAATTCTGCAGCCAATGGGTTTTTCACCCTCTTTTCAATGTCAAAGGGTGTTTGTTACTCTGGTTTTTGTGAAAAATTTGCTTTATGGGCTATTTTCTCCTAATTATCTGTGGGATCAAAAAGACTGGCTCTACAAATGAAAGACAGCACAAAACAAGGACACATTCATTAAAATATATAAGAGATTGCCTGAAGAGGTAAGATACAAGACGCAGAGCTTCCATCTTTCAGGGTGTTTTGGGATGCTGACAGGAGGCAAATTATTCACTGTGATGACAGGGAGGGAAGAGGTGGCGGGGATGCCCACAGATACCTTGCATACCTGTGATTCCCACCAGAGACAGAGCTGGCATTTGAAGCAGAGGGTGCTCCAAGCCCCAGTTCCCCTTCTACAGCTCAGGAATGCATGTGTTATTGCAGGTCAGACCTGCAGAGAAAGCAGGAACCTGTGCCAGAGACAGGCAGAGAGCTGGACAGCAGAACCAACACGTTCAGCACCACAGGGCTGCAGCACCCTCTGTGCAGACATCAAGCAAAGTGGGTGACTGTCCGCACACCACAACACTAAATCAGCTGGAACTACCAACTGAGCCACATGAACAGCCCTGAGGAGAAACCAGATCCAGCCAGGACTCCTCACCAGACCTCAGAGCTCTTCCTCCTGGATGCTGACACACAACCAGCAACGTCTATCAGGTCTGCTCAGAAAGGTGCCATGACTCAATGAAAAATGGAAACGGAGGAGGTAAAAATGGGAACTAAGTCCCAAACACAAGAAGAGAGGCTAAGTGCTCGTCTTTGCTTTGTAATGGTAGTAAACAGGAAAATCATGTGAAAATCAAGGGCAAGATGCACTATCATTTTCAGCCAAAAGGAGATGGCTGCCAATCAGCCTGACACCTACAGAAGATTTATCTGGCAATATTTGTACACGCTGAAGAAACACATTTTTCTGGCTGTTGACTCCTCCCATCTTGCACCTCTGTGCCAGGTACAGAGGTTAACTCCACAGAGTGCAGAGCATGGGAACTCCACTTTGGAGAGACAAAGCTCAGCTTAACCTGCTGCCCACAACCTACAGATGAGAAAACACGTGAAGCCAGTCCTACAAATGGTACACTGGCCTCTGGGACTAATACAATGCAAAGCAAACTGCTTTGCACCTTCCTTCATTTCTCTCAGCTTCTGGCAAACCTTAAGTATATCCTGCCAAGAGCCCTGAGCAAGACCTAGCCCCAACGTTTCAAAACAGTCCAGGAACACATGGGTACCTCAGCAGTCGCTCAGGGAGAGAAGCGTGAAAGTATCTGCAATCAGCTTTCAATAGGCAAGCACAGAGAATAAAAACTGTGTGGTGATCAAAGCATGATTCAGCTCTACTGTCCTGCTGGCAGTTACCCTACAATTAGAAAGATGTCCATCTAAAAGGAAATACAGCTCTGCTCTGAGACAGGATGTTCCAGGCTGTGTCCCATCTGTTTCCCTGTGGGCAGCACCCATCTTGCCCTGGCCAGGAGACAAGCAGCAACCCCCACATCCAGCTCTGGCACCTGCTGATGAGGCCCTGGCAGGAGCCCTTGCACTGTTAGCAATGCCACGATGCAACTCAACACCAAAATCTGGGCTGCCCCTGCTGAAAATGTCATTGTCCTCTGGCCATGGCCAAAGGCAACAGGCTTCTGCGTGCTGTGGATGTGCTGCGAGAGCATCTTGTTTCTGTGGAAGTAAGAATCAAGTGGTTATGGATTTACAGGTGCAACATGGTTTAGTGAAATTCTTCGACATTCCCAGGAAGAAAATGGGTTTGCCTTGCACTCCAACACTTTAGAGCAAGAAAAAACAGTATTTAGAAGTGACAGAAAATACAGCATCAAGAAGATTTCTAGAAGAAAATATTTGGCAAGGAGATGGAAAATCCCGGGTTAAATTAAGAATTGTGGTATCATCTGCTACCATTGAAGTTTTGAGCCTTCAAAGTTCACTCCTTTTGCACAGATTAAAAGCCTTTTCCAGGAGAAGCTCAGATGATCCTTGTAATTGCAGCCGCTAGAATCTCTCCAAAGAGCCTCACACATCATCAGAGGAGGGTGGCATAGGAAGGAACCACAGGAGGGCTGGATGACAGCCTGAACATCCATCACCTCCACACTCTTCTCCCACATCATCCTGCCCCTCTACTTCCCCACTCAGCTCACCCTCCCAGGCATGCTCCCTGTTGCAGACAGGGGCCTTGGGCAGCAGCAGGGGCTGCAAAGGCAGGCTCTCTCCCTGCACACCTCCTCCCAGGGCTACAGCACCTGATAAAAAGGCTTTCTTCGGTGAGGCGTGTAAGCATGCAAAAGCCCCTGCTGAACACTGGGCTTGCTGCAGAGCACCGCAGAGAGCCCATCAGTCTTTCTGCTCCAAGGTGAAAGGGAAGGATAAATGGCTTTATGAAAACAGCTAAATCAAACAACAACTACACTGACTGGCAGCCAGCTGTAACAGTTGCATAAGCTACAGCGATATTCCTACTCATATCCTGGGCCACCCTGGAGGGGAGGCAACACGTGGGTAAAACCCACAAAGATATATCTTTTTTGGTTTAATTGCATGTTATTATGTTTAGCCTCATTATTTATCAGCAGTTTTTTCTTACTCCAGCGTCTGACCCTGGAAGTAATTTTTAAGGAAGTGCAGCTTGACTTCAAGGGTAAGCCACGTTTCAGGAGGAAGTCTGCATGCACACCCCTGGCACATGCACTTGAGAGGAAACCAGCAACCTGCTGTCCACATCAGGCAGGTGACTCCACTTCCCACAGCTCACTGCCACTGCTTGTTTTTCTTCAGCTTACTATTGCGTAAAAACAAGACGTGGTTTTTCAGGAATGTGAACAGGAGGGTCATACAGACCTCTCAAACACCACTTTTGTATTGGGTGTCGAAAGCAACAGAATTTCTAATGACCAATGGGAATTTCACTCCTTACCTATCCTGCTATCTTTCTGATAAAAGCATGGTGAAATCTAATCCCTCATTAACGCATATTATGCGGCTGACTGCATTTGAATGTTGACAGCTGACAAACAAAAGCCCTTCATGAGCTTTTTGTGAGAGCAGTTCAGCAGTAACCAACAATAAATACATTTTTCCTACACAGCAATCCCAACATGACTTCATGAAGCAGAGCAATCATCTTTAGGGACAAAAGCATAATGCTGGCTTGTTGCCCGTGCAATTCTTGCAGTTCTTTGTTGCTCAGACAACTTACAACAACCAGGATGATGTGGTTTACATGGACATCCATCCACTGGAAGCTAGACTAAGACCAAAATCACATTTCTGTGGTCAGGAAAACATAACCACTGCTGAGTAGGTATGTCTTGGAAAGGGTGGCTCTAGGGACAAAGGCTGTCATGTACTTCTAACATGCTTTCAGGTCCTCAAAAGGAAGTTTCCTGAATTTCATTATGACTTCCTTAAGAGAATTCCCCCCAGTGCACTGAATACAAACATTCATCTTGTGGCTGAAACATCCACAGGAGCAGAGTTACCACCCTAGACAATTAGGCCTGATTTGCTGCTGAATAACCATATTATCAGTGCCCAGAGAAATGTATTGTAGCAGCACTTGTTATTTTAAAACCGATTTTGCAAGTAAGGAAATTCTGCATTGGAAGAGCTGACAGCAGGATCAATGTCTTTTGCACAAGGTAAAACCCAAGAATAATAATGTTTAATTCTCATGCACTGTCTGAAAAAATTAAGTTCTCCTCATATATCATAGTATTTTAATAAAGATGCTGGGCTCAGTATTAGAGAGGGGAATAGATCTTTACATAAAGAGGCACCTGGCAAGGGACCTATCTATTGTCATTTACAGGCGTTATCCTAACGGAAAAGAACTACTCCAAATGGCATGTAATTAGAGAAGAAGGATGCAGTGCCTACCCAGTCATTACTGTAACAAAAATTTGCTGTACCTTGTGATTAACCTAAGAAAGGCATGATGATGATGATCTCACCATGTCTGCTCTTGCCTCCTGGCTATCACAAAACACAACTCATGTGAATAGAGAGGCTGGCAGCTAAAACAACTATCACTGTGGGGTTTTTTTCTTTAAAAAACCCCCAGCAGTTAAAAATATCTTGCCTTCTTCCTGCTGCCACCTCAGCAGTTGCTTCCTGTTTTTTCATGTTGTCACTTTGCTCTGCTGCTGGCTGTCATTGACAGTAAGAGCAGCAAAAAGAACAAAATAATCTCCTTAGCAAACTGCCTCCTGCTAAACACCTCAAAAAACCCACAAGAGGACGTGCCATGTGCTGGGCCACTTTTTGTCTGATGTATTGAGGCTCTGCAGGAAACCAAATGGCTGCAGGTTGGAGGCCTTCGGTGTGCAGGGATAAAATCTGAGCAATTCTGTGGTATCTTTACAATGCCAGTAAATGCTCTTTGGAGGGCAATGACTCAAACCTGTGTGTCCAGCTAAGGACTCTAAGCTGCTCACCTCAGTCACTCAAGCTTATGGTGTGACTTTAGTGAGACCATTACATGAAAAGTTGTCATCTCAGCCTCTTCTCCTTCTTTACTTGAGGCTACCCGCTTTGTTGTGTTGAACACTGACCCTAGTGGAACTGGACCATGCCAGTGCCTCATTTATTATTTGTTTAACTGATGCAGAACTGCATGTGGGATGTGGGGGAACCAACAGCTGTCATGTACTGCAGGTAATCACTGAGACCACTGTTCTTTATATCCAGAAATGATGGAACAGCCTAATGGCATATAAAACACTGTAGGTGGGAGACTGCTTCCAATCACCTGACTCTAATGAAGGTCAATTCCAGATGGGAAAATGGTGGGAAAATATTACAACTATAAACCACACCAGGTTTTCTTTGGTTTCCAGCCAAAGCTGACAGAAGGTGTTGAAAGACGCATCTGAGTAACCTCCCAGATGACAGCGACTGCCACTATGGCAGAGCTGATCAGGTAAAATTGAGAGAAACTGACTGTTCTGGCTCTTGGCTTGAGCAAAAGGCAGTACTGGCACTCATACCAACTCAACATTGCTAAAAATCAACTCCCAAACCTTGCATCACTAACTCTGGGTCCTGAAATTCACTACGTAGCCAGAGAGTTCCTTGGGACAAAGAGAGGCTCTTAAGTGTTCTCCATCCTGCACTTTGATGTGCTTGAACAAAGAGACTGCAATGTTTCCTCCAGGTGAAGCAGACAACTCAGTCACCAAGTCATTCTCTCAACACCTCCACCTTCCTGCAGCAAAGAAAAACACCAACAGCTGTGCTGTATGATGGCTTATTTTAGGAACAACTCATTTGCAGTCTATCCCACAGGTGTTTGATGGCAATAGCTTTTTAAAGTGCCCTTGCAGGGAGCCCAGGGGTGTAAAAATCTCTCATGCTAACAATTGCAGGAACCATCCTCACTTCTGTTAGAATTGTTTCCTAACAATGGCTTATACAAACCATGTATTTTCATCCCTACATTCAATGTGCTTCTATCCTTCTAGCCCCATGAAGGGGTGCTAAGGTATCGAACTGTCTTCAGCATTTTATACTGTGATTCAAATATGATTTTCACAGGCTTAAAAATAATTCTGCTTCTAATAATGCTTCTGAATTCTTGAAAATCTCAGTGCTCTTAAAACAAATCCTTATTTAGTGTCTGACCTGGGAAGTCCAATCTGTGTTGGAACCAAACTAAGCCCAGGACCACTTTCTCAAGACAGACAATATTTAAGAGGCAGCAGTGCAAAATCTGGAGACTAGTTCAATAAAACAGGCTGGAAACAGAGACGCAGCAGGTGTTGTAAGCCAAAGCTTTGCCCACTGCAGTATGGCACAGCCATATTCATACCCTAGACCTCTGCCTTATCCATACCAGGCTTATGGTCCAGTCCACACCCTGGAACTCTGCAAGGCTTACACCAGGCTAATGATATCCCCACTCCTGCCAAAGGCTGGCATCTTCTGAGTTCAAGGTTTACACTGAGCCTATTGCTGGGCACACCTCTTCTCCTTATTTCTTCTGCATTTAGGACAGGGGGATTCACATTTACATTTAACGGGTGACTGAAGTAATGCATGCAGTGATGAAGGCACTGGTAAAAAACATTGACTTGAATCACTGTCCCTCAGGATGATTGCCAAATTGGTTAATGAGAATAATTAGCATTAATTAAAATGACAGCTCAAAGGAGTTATATCACATCTGAGTTCAACTGAGTCTCAGGTTTACTGGATCTGGCTGCCTCAACCACCTGGCCAAGCCCAAAGCAAACATCCCCAGGGGCAGCGTGACTGGCACTCACCTGGCAGCTATCACTCCAGCTCACCTTCCAGCTTCTCACGCTACACACTGCAAGCAAATCATGCTCCCAAGCATTCAAAGGAAAAGAAAAAAAATGATGTGGCACCCCCAAGCAATTACTGAGTATCACCCATCAAGCTGCACTGCTTTTTACTCCTCTTTGGAGCAGTTTTAGCTGCCCTTGCTCAAGCTGCCAGCATATTTAACCTGCAGATCTTAGAAGTGATCTAAGGTCAAGCTGTACCTTGCTAGAGAACAGCTGCAAGCGAGCAGGCTGTGGGATGGCTTTGTCCTTGTTTCTAAGTCAGCTGGAGTGGAAGCTGGCAGGGTGTGAAAAAGGATCATTCACGGCTTAGGGTTTAATTACTGGACTCGCATCAAACATCAATGCCCCATGCACAGAGGCACACTTGAAAGAGTGAGAAAACACATGGCAACCTTAGAGCCAGTAGGAAAATCCAGACAAGATGGTTTATTTCCACACAGGACCTTCTTGAAGATAAGTACTAGATACTTCAACCAGTCATCTGACAGCTGTGAATGCACGGCAGCCTTCCAACCACAAATTATTTTTATTGACATCCTGTTTATGGATACAATTTGAATTACCACAAACTAGGCATACTTACATGATTGAAGGCAGACATACACACACATACATATAAAATCTGATATATGCTAACAAAGACAGTCATCTAGCCTAATCTGGGTGATTAAAGCTGGGCATTGAAATCAAAGAAGTCTGATGCTCAAAAGTGCTGAATAATCAGAAATACCAGTAAAGCCACTAGGATTCAAAAGTTGCTCAATATTTTTGAAAATACTATTTTTTTATTCCTGTTCTTATCCAAGAAATGCCAGAAGGTTCTAACATACTCTGCCATTTTGCTGGATGCTACATGTGAGCATAGAGATACTAAGCATTCATCACTTAAGCAGAAAAGATACAGAGCAAAGGTACAAACCTCTACTTTTTCTGCCTCTTCAATACAATCTAACACAGATGAAGATCACAGAGAAAGCTATGCAACAGCCAGTTGATTTAAGTAATTTAACTAATGCCAGTGATTTAAGTACAGAACACCTTTCTTCTACATCTCATCATCTACTACTAAAAGCTGTGGAATCATGAGCCCAGCAATTCAGGCTTTAGTGATCCACCTCTGCAACATTACTGAAAAAATATTCAAATGAGTTCCTTCCCTTCCTGGATTCAAGTCCTGAATCTACAAAGAGGGAAAGAGCCCTCTGCTAAACGAAACACAGAAAACAAAACAAGTGTACAGAATATGCTGCTTCTAGCACTTGCAAAGAAAAAACCAAACCCCAGAAAACCAACACCTTAAAGCTGAATAAGCAAAGGATGTTACAGACCCAGGAGAAGTACTTGCACATACTCCACCCAAGAAAAGTACTTGCAACCACTGCAGATTCCTAAGTGTTCATACAAGGAGGTAAGCACTTTTGGAAAGGGCTCTGCTACTGCTCTTGCTCTTCAGAAAGCTCAAGCAGGGCATGGGATCAGATGGGGTATGAACATATGACAAGAGAGAACAGGACATTCAGTGTAAACAGGGCAGCAGTCAATGAGATACTGAGCCAGCAACTCAATTATCTTTTCATCTTCTTACAGATGAGCTGCTGCTCTTGCAGAGAGCAAGGCTGGCAATTTGTTCTGAAACACCTCTCCTATAAACCTGTAGCCTGTGTGCCGGAGCAAGCGAACTCAGAGCAGACCAAGAACAAATGGAAGCTGTATGTGGACAGAGGCAGATTGTGTCAGAGGATCGAGTAATGCCAGGCTACAGAGCTGGGAAAATAAGAGCAATTTATCAGGTGTTTATTGTATAACCATATTATCAAACACCCAGGCCACACTCCAAGAAACGTGGCTGTCACTAAGGCGGAAAGCTTTGTCTTCTATCCCTGCTCAGCTGCTGGTCAGCATAGTCCAGGTATTTACTGTAGCTTCATTTTCATTATCTCAGCTCTCTTCACTCTGGTCCCTCATCTATTTATTAACAATCCTGAGCCACAGGTGTGGGCAGCCACAGGAACTGTTAGGTTTGTTCTACTCCAAGTCAAGAGGAGAAAAATATTTTTGCAAATGCAGACTGCCATGTGAGGTGGTTCGAGAGAGACAGATGTCTAATTAGCACTGCAGATGGGCTGAAATTCCCCCATCACCACTTCAAAACTCTCACCCTTTTCCTTTTCCAGAAGGACAGAAAATATGTTCATTTCCCCTCATGTGTGGGAGCATTGCCTTTATTTTAAGGGACAAACTGCAACACCCAGAAATTCATTAGACCCCTGGCCTTCTCTCTGAGCAGCAAATAGATGAAATGGCTCAGCTGTTGAATTTCAAGGTTAGCATGCCTCAGTCCTAAGTTTCTCCCACAAAACTAGAGTATTAATGCTGCCCTTTGGGGAAGACCAGCCTTCTCCCACACGAATTCAATGACTTCATTCCATTTATGAGGCTGACATACCTCTACAACTGCTGAGCGAATTCTCTCTGGGTAAGAAGGCAGGAGGAGGTAAGAGGTGAAGGGGAGACCTGCTCTTTCAGGAGAAAAATGAGGATGCACAGAGGAAAGTAAGTTGGTTGGTCCCTGTGATAAGAGAAATTCTTTGGCCTTCTGCCTCCTGGACCTAGGGCTTGAATGCTCTTCCAGCACTGATTCCCCATCTGTCTCTTACTGCATGCTCCTTGCCAGACCATTTCACAGCTTCATATTGCTCAAGGCCAGGAAACTGTTCATAAATGGTTATTTTAAAATTGTCTTTTGCACCATGGTATTGCATAATTTTTGAAAGACAGTTTTAAGTATTTGTGATGTTGACCATGTTCCTATCTCTTTCTGCTTCATGTTACATGTTCAAATTGAACATTGCTTTGTCTTTCTAAGCCTCTGATGAGTACTTTTTCCCATTTCCTGGGGTTTTCTTGGTAAAGTATTAGGTCTCTCTTTTAATGGTTGACCAATGTCAATACAAAAGGCTGCTCTTTGATCATACAGAAAGTATTTTTCTGTCTATAGGGACATAAAAAGTAAAGAAAAAAAAACAAACCCAAAAAATCCACACCAAAAACCTTCAGAACAAACAAAAACCCAAAAAGGCTTAAGTAAAAAAAAGTCTATATGCGTAAGGGGGGAAAGCCCATTTTCCCAAAGACTGTCCTCTTTTCAGTCACAAACAGAAAATCATCTCTCATAACACAATTAGTCATTAAGTGTATATAACCAATTAACACTTAAAAGTGTCAACAGTGAAGAATTTAAGATCAAGACTAGGTGACCTCAAGATATTTATCCCAGCTAAATTCTGGTTCTGAAGGTCAGCTCAGAAGCCCATGAATGAAATTCCCCATGCCACACACAAATGTTGATCCTACATTAATTCAAAGGGCAATGTATATCTTTATGTGCATTTCTTCTTCAAAATGCTCTCCAAACATAAGCTAACAGGTTTACCCCAAAACACATTTAACTGTGTCTTTAACTCCACAGTGCAAAAAAGTCACCATATGGTCTACTAGAAAACAGACACATTTCATTCATCTCTACCTCATCTGCCCTATATTCATTATGAATCAGCCATCTAAGACAGGATGACTGGAAGGATGATGTGGTTTGGCTTCCTGTCGAATGGCAACTATGGTATTTGGAACAATTTCATATTAATTTAGTACCTCTGGTTAGATACCTCTGGTAAAAGGCCAGATTTGCTTCCTGTAAACTACAAAGGAATTACAGGCTTTAACTACAAGGTCAAATTTCACCCATCTAATTAAGTTTCCTGCTCTGAGCAGCATGTTAGCTACTGACTCTGACATGATTTTTACAGTAACAGGTGTGGCTCTGATTGCCTACTAGTTGAACTCATGTGGTCATTAAAGACTAATTTTGATTGCTGAAGTCAAGATTATAGATCACATTGAAAAAGAAGAAGGGTTTCAACAGACAAATATGAGAAAAACTGAGGCTCAGTAGGTGGCATTCATTAGTCACTAGAAGGCAGGCTCTGCTCCTGGAGGAACACCACCACACCAACACCTGGAGCATCCACACAGACAGAACTGATGAGTAACAGCAAATAACACTTCTTACAGAGCTCCATTCTTGGGATCATAATATTAGAGGCATAATGTAATTGAAGCTTGCTTTCCTGGTACATACTTAAGGAAACTATTATTAGCTTTGCTGTCCTTTTACTTAATTTTCTTCTCCTAAGGCTTTTTAAGGAACGGCTCAGACATTGTGTGGGTTCTCTCCCTGTCATCTAAATGTTTGAGCTGGCTGCTGGTAGGAAGGTCTGCTCATATTCCCGCAGGCATGCCAATCTGGATACAGAAAACACATACAAATAGTCTGCATGCAGGAATCTAGTGAAAAAAAATTTAGAAAAAAGCCCAAACCAAAACCCAACCCCAAACAAACAACAAAAAAACACCCCAAAACACCAGGGTGTTATCTCATGAACACATTCAGTCCACTCATCTTCTCATTAGGGAGCAAGTGTGAGTGTGCTTATTGTCCATCTCTTTGGCAAGCATCCTGCTACCTTCCTGTCCCCTCCAGCATGGAAAACTGTAATTCTAAAATAGGTCATTTTATTATGAAAATTTGTTTTCCAAGCAATATTCCCTTGAGGCCCTTCATATTAAGAGCATCTTTTGAACTGGATAAATACTGTTCTCCTATTTCCCAATATCAACTCACATGTTTATGTGATAATGGCCAAGCATGGTCCAGCTGGAAGCAATTCTCAAAAAGACCATTTAATAGAAGTGTATTTCTGAGGGAAAGCTCCCAGGCTTTATGATAGGATATTATCTACTTGTATTGCACTGTGGCCCCATGACTTGAGGTTTGAATTGTTCCTTTTAAGTTGATATGTACCCTGAACCCAGAGAGGAAGTAAAAACCGCTTTTCTCACCAAAGGAAAGACCATCTCTGAGTTTCTATACCTGCTATATGCAGGAGGAAACTGCTTGTCCCTTCCCCTTCCTGGGCATCAAGCTAATTGAGACTCAAAACAATCAATAAAGGCTGGATTAATTCCTGAGTGCCAAAGCACATGCAGCTAAATTAATGAAGCTAATCCTTTTGTAATACCCATTTGTTAAAACTTCTCTGTAGCTCCTGATGAAGCTTGCTTGACTTATCAGGAAATGAATGAACCACTTCTATTCCTCAGTCGTAGTTCGCAGTGCATCCTCACGCATTTTTTGCACCACTACCACATGGCCAAAACTATGTGCTGAATTCAGCTGATGAACCCTGTGTTATCTCAGGCAGGAGATAACAGCACAGATTCTGCACAGTCCTGACCTGAAGTCATCACATGCAGTGATGACTTCCAAGTCTGAGCACCTCTTGGCTGAGGTAGGTGAAAGCACATTTGCAGTTACTAATGCTCTCACTTACGGCATGAACGGATTTATTTGAAGAATGGGGCAGCAGACAGGGACCTGAAAGCCTGGTCACTTTATTCTGCCATACCATGCACTTGAGATGACTCTGAAATACCTCTTAACCTTTCTGTGAAAATGCCTTTAGTGCTGCAAATGCTACCTTAGGTGACTTTGTAGATGAGATAGCTGTCCCTATGGACAGACGGAAACTAATGCTATTTTACGGAGTACTGAAACAGCAGATCTTGTAAGCCTACTGCTTAGCTTGAGCAGAAATCTGGGTCCTCAAACTCATGCAAACCTTCAAAGCCTCTTTAACAGCTTTTAACAGATACTTCCTAACTATTAGCCTCAAGGGCAAGATTAACATTTTTATTTTAATTAACATGGAGAGGCTGTGGTGTGCAGCAGTATTATAAAAAGTTCTGAAATGCCAGCCTTTCGGAGTGGAATAATTCTGTCATCTTGTTTCCATACAGCTCTTCTCAAGATTATCATCTCTCTGACAAGTATGTTATCACTATTGCTTCTACCCCTTACTACACCCCCCAAGCATGCTTATTATATTCCATAACTTTCTTAATGAGTCATCTCAACCTTAATCTTTCAATTGTGTGAAGTTTTTCATGAAACTGATACTTCAGAGGAAGGAGAGTGACTGTAATGAAAGTGACCCTTTAGTTTGTTAAATACTCAAGTGCGATTATCCTTCAGCATTTTCTAGTCAAAGGGCTGGCTACGTCCCGACAGCCAGACTGCTTCTAGGAGAGCTGAGCTGGGAAGATTTAGACAACTTTTACACCTCTCCACTTCCCTGAAGTTGGAACCTGGTGATATGTATCTCATTCCTCAATGCCCAAAGGCCATCTTAGAAGCTGCTCTCAATTGTAGCTCCAGTGGTCTAAGAAAACAGGGACTTGCTAAAATGCAACAATGCCCTGTCCACATCACCTTCTTTGCTGGAAATTTTCTTACCTACTCTGTTACACCAGCTTTACAGACTTAATCTTTTATTTGACCCTGTTTTTAGCAAAACTCCACAGAGTCCTGGGGCCTATGGAAGGGGAGGGACTGTTCTCTGAGCACTCAGCAGACACAATACTTTCTGGATTAAGATCTCACTGGCAATACACCGAAGGTAAAGCACTAGTCCTTGGACTTCAAAACGTTTTACAATTTCTTTACTAAGACAAAATGACTGCCCACGAGCAGAAAATAACTTTCAGTCAGGCTGGCTTTAGGTTAAGGGACTCTGCTCACCCCAAAACTGGCAGACACCACATTTCGCTGACCAGAGAAACCACATGCCAGCTCTGCTTGCTACCAAGAGGAACACTCATCTCTTCCTAAAACCATGTAAAATCAGATTAGTAACCGGTCTACTGTTCTTTTCCTTCTCTGTTTCACCCAGGAAAGGAAGAATCCATCCATCTGAAAATTATGCCTAATGACATAATTTTTTCCCCCACATAAATATTAATGACTTGACTCCTGTTTATGCAAATTTAAGGTAAACATCAAATCCTTTGTTATCCTGTGTTGGAAATTCCCACTGTTTCCATGATAACATCTTGACTGATTTTCTCAGCTTTCTAGTGATTATTTCATGCATGTAGAGAGGGGTCCTGGAGTCACCAGAAAATTCCTGAATTAATTCTTCATTGACTTCACTGTCATCATTTGAGATAAGCCACTGCTTTTTATAGTATCCTTTTAAGATTAGTCATAACGTAGCATAGTATTCATGCCCTCTGTTTCAATCTGTTGGGTTTTTGCATGAAGAATATTAAAATTAATTGCACATCTTGTTGTTTCATTTTGCCTTTTTTCTTGTTTGACTTCCCTTTTAAAAACAGAACTTTGTTTGTTTGCACATTAGCATCACTGGGAAAAAGATGTTCACCATTCGAATGCAGTCTGGGATTCCAACTGCAGTAGCCAATATTTGTTCGATGATCTCCAAAAGAAATAGGAAGGCACATGTGCATATAGAAAGCCATCCTGTTCATCCAGATAAAAATGCCAACTGGTGATAACTGCATGATGATTTTGAAGAGCTGACAATATTAATTACCATCAATGAACTACAGGAGAATCTCAGGACAGAGGTATCACTGTGAGAATTCAAGCAAACATTGATTACTTCTCAATATTTTTAGAAACACCTTGTCCATTTAGCAGAAAAAAAAACAACCAAACAACAAACCAAAAACAAAACAGAAAAAGGGAAAATAAGTTAGATCTGTCTTTCCAAAGCTGAATGTTTGGTCACCATGTTCTGCTAATACTTGGTGTATGTTTCCTTCAGAAAATAAGAATACTTCTGGTTGTAGGCTCCCTAGGCATCCTTTCCTACAGTAGTTACTTCAGTCCCATGCTTTAGTTCATAGCTGTAGCTAACTGAAACACTAACATAACTTTGCTAGCTCTTGCCAGAGTCATCCACACTACCAGTGCTTCAAGGAACACTGCTCTTCCCCCAACTTGTGTGTGTGCATTAATGTACAGGCACACAAATGAGGGGGGGGTGTTATTACTATGTAACCACGATCAATCCACAGACAATATGAATGGTTTTAAACTTAGCAATGCTGCTGCTTCCTGGATCAGGAGGTCACCAGACCACAGTGAAGATTCCTGTCTAGCAATGTGCTTCTTATCTGTTTTATCACAGTTGAATTTGACTATGAGCGTTGCCTGAGGAGATGATAAATATCTCAGAACACATACTTCTTATGATCCTCTTCTAAAAAACTTCTCCTCCACTCCCTCAGCATAATATTTCTTCTCCAAATCTAGACAACAGTGATATAAATTAAGATTGGAAAATGAATTGTTACCACATGCCAAGTGATACAAGCTTTCAGCCTCAGCTCAGAGCTGGTCTCCACTATGTTAGACACAGACACCAACAGTACACAGCAATGCTGATAGCAGAGATACTAACAGTTTAACAGAGCACTGGGATATCTGTGTCCCCCTTGATTAACTCCTCCTTCTTCTAAAAGAACTACTGTCAGAGGGAGGAAACAAGCAAACGCAACTGTTACTACCATGTTCTACTCATGTACAGTTAGTACAGTAAAACAAGCAGTAGAAGTAACACGTGCTGCTAACAATTACACTCGGAGATATAATAGATACGGGCACTTTTTCCTGGATAATTTAATAGATACTGTATCTCCCTGGATGTCTGGCTGACATTGGCTGTGGTAGTAGCTTCCATGCTTGCTACCAAGCTTTGTTACACAGGATCATGGACTTAGAGGCGTGGGGGAGATGAGGGGAAAGAATTGAATCTGCCCTCTGTGAACACACCTGTAGCACTCCTACCACAATGCATGGTGATATTTGTCATTGCTGGCATTCTTCCCTCCACTTAATTACTCTCATCAAGCGCATGTGTCCACTGCTGACAGAGGACAAATAGGTGCAAAATGCTATTATGCTGGTTCCCAGTCATTCCTACTTAAGTGCCCACCTTTTTCTTTGCCTTTCTCCCCCACGGCCTGCACGGAGTTGCAGGTGTTGGCACTCCATTTTCTTCCCTATTTACTCAGCAGCATGCTGACACCTCAACCCTCTAGGATCTGCTGCCAATTTACAAATGTGAGCTCCTAGCCACAGACTCCCAAGAGACAAATAACTCGATGTTAATAAGTAACTGGTCATTTGTGATTAAATTTTTAATCGGTACCAGTCTTTGTTTCTATAGAACTGTTACTGAGTTCAAAGTCCATATATATAATAAAACAGATATATGTAGACCTTTTCTATTTTTACTATTTGCAAAAGTAAAGTGTATTTAGACATACTTTCAAAAACTTCTCCTATTGGACAGTAACTTAATTTCATTCAGAACACATCCAGAACTTGTTTTCCACTAGTAAAATTATCCATCTTTTTTTTTTTTTGTTCTGACTCTTAAGAAGATGATGCTTACCTAAATTAGGTAACATCAGGGTCTTAATCCAGGATTGTTCCTAAATGCACAAAGGCAGCAGATTCAGCCTACATCCTAACTCTGCTTTTAGTGTGGGAGTTATAAATTAAGAAGTGATGTGCTGCTAGGAGCATAATTCTCAGTTACAAAATTTTGTTCTGTCTGTAGCTGTGAGACTACGAGCAGATTGCTTGTACTCCTACAGCAGTGGGGATTTCACAAACTGGAGGCAGGATGTCGCTCCCCTTAGCTTTGGCTGAGTCTGACAGAGGGGGCTTATGTTCTTAAAAATAACCGTGTCAGTAACAGTTTCAGGACCCAAATCTGACAAGTTTTACCACTGCCATAGTATCTTGCTAGTGAAATCTGTCTAACCTAGCACTAGCTGCACAGTCTTCAGCAAATCAAAAATACTATAGTCTGTCTGTTCTGGCCTTGTAGAATTAATTAACAGCCACTATTCTTAATGCTGGGCTGACTCTGGATGGGCTTCATAATTCAGAAATGTGTTATTTTTGGGACCAGCCACCCTAAGGAATCATACACATATTCTTCTCATTGCAAAAGGAGTTGAAGAAAAGGTGCAACCAAGAGAAGCATATGTTGAAAAAACTCAGAGATATTAGCCCAATCTGGGGGATAGAAGCTGAGTTTGATTGGGTGAGAGAAAGATACCTCTCAGGTAGTAACATTTCAAAATTTCGTGCTGGGGGGATATACAATGGGACAAACAATTGAGAAACAATTCCTAAGGTGCTGACACCAGCCTGTAGAAAATTCAGCAGAATTCTAGAGCGCTATTCAATTGGATGTGGTATCTGAGCTCTGATAAAATCTGATGATGTTTCAGACCTTTTAAGGGTTCATCACTGTTTATATTTAGTGCATCACTGTCTATACTTCATGAAATCTTATGAATAGACATTTTATGGGACTTGTAATAAAAAAAATCTTCATGAAATTTCAAGAACACTCTTTGTCCTGACATTCAAGTCATTACACAATCAGAACGTGCTTTTCTTAATTTTAACACTTTGAAGACAACTAGGTCATTCTAAAGGCTGAAACCTACTATCATTATTCATGCAAACAAACCTTATTCACAGGCATCATCACATAACTTACTCCATGGGATGGTCTGGATGTAAAGACCTTCAATTTCCAGACCTCTTACACCACCCCCTCTCACTGCGCATTAAGCTCTTAGACAGGGCAAGTCAAGGTGGTTACAAACACACAATCCCCAAACCAAAAATAAAAACAGCCTCAACCCAAACAAAAAAATAGTTCATTTCAAAGAACTTTGTTTTGTACCATCTCTCACAGAAGATGCCTTCAGACTACTCAATCTCATCATTTTGTTGAGATTCAAGATGCTACATCCTGCTGGAAAAATTGACAATATTCTGTCAAATTCATGTATCAGATATTGTGCTTTCTAGAGAGCTGTAAGTCCAGGCTTAAGCACACTTCAGAGTAAGTAAAACTCACAACGTTCAAGTTAAAGACTTGCAAAACAATGACACTTTGTATGCCAGCCTAGACATCACAGCCAGCAGTAGGATTTACAGCTCTTTAAGATAGGAAAGCAATTGTCTTTTTCTCTCACCAACACTTGGAGGCACAGCTGAACAAAAGCAGTTTCCAAAGCAATTCACTGTAACAGGCACTTTCAGTTTGCAGTTTGTATACTACTCAGTAAAACTTCTTGGTACCATTTACTCCAGGTGACCTTAAACTTATTTGAAGTTGGCTGGGGAAGAAGACAGACTTTTAGGAGGGAGGTCCTGGGAAAAGAAACTCTTCTGACTTCTAGAGGACACCAGAGGTCTATTGTGATTCCAGAGCTGCAGACTCCATGGAAGTCAGGTGATCTGAGGAGGGAAAAAACTCTAATATAGGCAGATCCAAAGGTATAAATGTAGAAATATTTAATTCAAATGCTCCTTAGAGGACAGGCAACCAGCTTCTGAGAAAACCTTGGCTTGCAAAGAAGTGCAGGGATCACTGCCTGTAAGTAATGAAACAGAAGTTCCCACCATGTAGTCGTGGGAAAGAAAAGTTTGTACCATTGGGTGAATAGACAGGGGAATACTGAGCACGAGGTTATTATCTCCACACGTGACATGAACAAGGGCCTTCCTGAAATCCACTGCGCAGCACCGGAGGCCAGCAAGGATGGTGGTGGAAGCTCAGAGAAGAGCAGCCCAGACATTTCTCCTGGGGAGCATCTGCATTCCAGGGAGAGACCAGAAGAGTCAGGTCTATTTATCTCATCAGAGACAATGTTAAGTGGCTATTTAATTACTGCCCTTAAATACTTGAGCAGAGAGAGATGATCTGAAACTAGATAGCTATTTAATCTGACAGGCAAAACATTACAAGATCGAGTAGCTGGAAGATGAAGTCAGAAAAGTTCAAAGGGGAAAAGAGATGCAAACGTTTAACAAAGCGATTAAAAACTGGAGCCAATTATCCAGGAATGTAGTCAATTCCCATCGTTGGAAGTCATTAAATCAAGGCTGTTTGAAGAGGCTGGTGGGCCAGACCTTGGAATCACTGGGGAATAGTCTCTGCTTTATATTATGGAAGAGGTTAGGCTATGGGATCATAATAATGTCTTATGACTAAACAATCCACCACTAGCATTGTTATCTTCCTTGCCAAAAAAAGGATGAAGGAATAAAGCATTAATGAAGCCAAGGCCTGTATGGGGCACAGAACACAAGCTGAATGCGAAAAACACAAGCCACAGACCAGGAGCTGACATGATCAGTAGTTTTGTCACCAACTACAGCAAGAGAAAGAAAAGGCCGTGAGGGATTAGTGCCCAGCCCCAACGCCCTGAGCCAGGCAAGGGACATCACCTGGCCAACCCTCACGGCGCGATGCTCCTTGACCGTGACATCCCAGCTCACAACCCCCACGGACCCTCCCGCTCTCGGCCGAGAGCTGCCACATCACGGTCTAGGGAGCCCCGGGCTGCGCCGACAACCACCCGGGGGTCCCCCAGCTCACCCTCACCGCTGCGTCCGCCCGGCTTCGACCCGGCGGCCGCCCCATGGCCACGATCCCCACCCCGGGCAGCGGAAGGGGTTACCCCCGCGGCGGCGGCCACCTCGGGGGCATCTCCTGCGCTGCGACATCGCGGCCGCGGGCACGTTGCCGTGGCGACCGCGCCGCGCATCCCCCGGCCCGTCGCGGCGGTGGGGGGGCATCTCATCAGTATTCCCTCCACCTTTTTTATTTATGTTCTTAAGTTTTCCGCACTCCCGGACCACGCGTGAGCCAAAGTCGCTTTCAAGCGCCGATAAAAATAAGCAGAGGATAAGAGAG
>VZSE01004306.1:752150-1037115 GCA_013398275.1 Promerops cafer | reverse complement strand
GGCCGCAGCAGAGCGGGGCAGCTGCCGAGCCCTGCCGGCGGGGAGGGACCGCAGCAGCCCCGGTGCGCTCGGCCCCGGGCCCCGCACCCCGCCCTGAGCCCTCCCAAACGCGCAGGGCGCGGACACGTACCTGCTGCCAGGGAGACATTTCCCGCTGACGCCAGCCCCACCCCGGGCCTCTCCTGGCTTTTATAGCGCGGGAGCTGGCGGCTCCTGTCCTCCATCAGGCGCATGGGGCTGAGCGGGGGGCCCGCGGCGGCCCCCCGGGAGACCTCGGCAGCCGTGCCAGAGCCCCGGACTCGCTCTGAATTGCCGCTTCTGCCAGCCGCCTTGCCTGCAGCTTCTAACCCAAAACTGGGCGCCGAGCTGCTTCACGGTAGAGGAGTTAGAACCTCACACCCTAAATCCGCCAATTCCATCCACCTGTGCTAGCCGTGCATGTGTCCGCGGAGGAAGCGTTCAGCCAGCGAGGCACCTCCTGAGCCCTCTGCTTGCGGGGTGGTACAGGTTTGCGCGGGGAATTGCAGTGGATGCAAATGCGGTTCAGCTCTTGTCACGCTTTCAATTTGGGTTGTTGTTTTTGATAGGCAAATTTGGCTTCCTGTGTGAAGCACTGCCCTGTTAGCCTGTGGGGAAAAAAAAAAAAAAAAAAAAAAAAAAAAAAAAAAAAAAAAGAGAAAAGAAAAAAAAAAAAAAAAAAAAAAAAAAAAAAAAAAAAAAAAAAAAGTAGAGTCAAGTGAAAAGCAGTAAAAGAGGTTTTGGTTTGGAACTCTTAATTATCCGGAAATCTTTGATCTAATTTCGGTTTATTCCCACCACAGTGGAATTTTATCTCTCTCTGCAGCAATCACAGGAAATGGTTCTGCAGTGCCCGGAGACTCAAGTCAAGTACAGGTTTTCAACCGGGAAGATTTTAACTCTTCTGCAATCCTTTAGGGATGAATAGGAGCAGGATTTTTAAAAAAGCTGTAGGAAAAGCTGTGAGGAGAACTCTGTTGCAATATGGAAAAAAATTGAGGGGAAAAAGGAACAGCTGATAAGGATATCTAAAAATTATTTTTTTCTCTAAACATCATAGGCATCAGTGAATCATATTCCTTTGATCCTTATGAATGGACCCATATTTTGTTTACTGCTTTACCAAACACCCTCTGCCTCAGTTATTGATCCTAAATCTCCTTGACTCAAGAGTTAAGTGATCATGAAAAACACCTCATATTTCCTACCGTAGCAAATGTAATTTCTTCCCCAACAGCAGCCGCTAAGATCAGCTCATATTTGTGTAGTAGCTGTTCCTGAATGTGGCTTTCTGACAGTTACTTAAGCATGGATAATTTAAGATATGTTTCCAATGTTCACCTACAATAACCACTTTTTCTCATATGCCAAAGCCAAACCAGCAGTACTCTTAAGAGCCTGAACATCCAGGCATCCATCACTGGAATGAGATTAGAGAGAGCATCAGACTTTATCAGGATAAGATTTACAGCACTAGCACATCCAAGTCTTCCCAGTAGCTCTTCTTCACTTTGTTCTCTTCACGATCTTGCTACTTTTTTTGGTGCTCTGGAGGGCTGAACAAAGCCTGGTCCTCCCCATGCCCATGTCTGAATCAGGAATACAAGGTCAGCTTGGCAAACTGAGTCAGTGTTCAACTCCTCTTCATTATTCTGCTAAACGACCTATTTTTAAAGAAACATTGTGAAACTTCCTAGAATTAATCCTCCTGCCATTAACATTACTACCGTGGAACTTCCCTTTTTTTGATAAAGAAGGCAAAAGCCTGGATGATGCAATTTCCTTTTGTCAGCAATTAGACTTTTATGAAGATATAGCTGTCAGCACTTACAGACCTTGCAGCTGCAAGGACTTTATGGGACCTCACGGGCTGCTCAGCAAGGGACAATTACAATTAGTGTTGATTTCATAAACCTTCCTAAACATGAGACTCCTCATCTGGATCCTTGAGAGACATTTCTGTTGACAAGCCAGCCTTGAAAGTCACAGCAAGAAGAGTTATATACGTTCAGCTGGAAATACTAGGAAGCTTTTCTATGGGCTATTGTGTCCTTCCTATTTTAGGGTTGTGAAGCACCTTCAGAGCATGTGGAGGACTCAGTCCCAGAACCTGTGGGAAATTGACAGTGTGAGGCAAAAAAGAGAGGAACTGGGAGCTTTTTTTTGCTCCAAGTCCCTGCATGCTCATGCACCTCATAACTAGCGTCCACATGTCTTCCTGCTGAGTTCAGATAAACCTTTCTTCTGTCCGTCCAACATTGCTCAATCCCCACTCTGCTCTCAAGCAGTCATATCTGAGCACTGGGTCTGCTGTTATTATGTCTGATGGACAAGGAATTCCAAGAGAATAGAAGACAGTAATATGAGTGAAATACTGCTCAGCTGATAATCTCTTTCCCATGCGCAGTAGGGCGTGGATGCTTTAGCCACAGTCTACCATGTAACAGCTTCATTTGGTACATTAGGCAATATTGGTTTTAAAGACCTCTAAAGGATTTTCTAAACCCTGTTATGAGCTCTGAAGTCTGCTAGCCACTGTTCCAATTGTCAAGACAAGTCATCGCTTCTTAACACATCAATGTCGCCATATCAATGCAAACTAGAGATTTAGATAATTCTGATTTATTTATCAGAATGTTTAACTCCCTTAATCACCTGTGAGTCATGGCCAATTTGCTACTGCTTATCCATCCTTTTTTCTGCTTCAATCTCCAGATGTATGCATTTGGTTTGACTTTTTGTAGGTCTCAATGCAGAAAGTATTCATACTGAGGGCAGCACATAGATGGTTGCTTAGCTTTAGGCACTGTACTTAGAACTTTAAATAAAGTCAACAGAACATGCTTAAAATTAAGCATGTGCATGGGTCTCAATAATATTGAGAATAATAAAATAAATAAATAATAAATCTTTAAGTTGCTAGTATTGTCTGAGGTGAAAGCATAAATGTAACTGCAGAGGGTTTATTTTTTGATACGTGTTAGATCAGAACTCAGAGCAACAGGAGCCTGGGATTTTAGGAGCTGTCACAGTCCAGTTAGCCATCAGAATGACAACCACACTTCTGCAGTGCCCTTGACTCTTGTAGAGTATTTTAAAATCTCATCTTCAAACTGTATCACTAGCTGGCTAAAAGAAATGCCTTACTGTAGCTGATAAAGAAATAGATTTGATGATTTATCAAAATGAATGGTGGTATAACATATTGAGAAGATGTGCAGTTGGCCTAAACTGGTGTGGCTTCATTTACTTCAGTAGTGCTAGGCAGATTTACATTGGTGTGGATTAGGCCTGTTGTTATTGTACTGCTTCTACCATATTTGTTAACATATTTTGATGAGTTTTGATGACATTAATAACAAATTTAAATTGTGTGAAAGCCTTTTTTTTTAATGCAACACCTTTCATGTCTTGTTTAGGAAAAGGAGTTAAGAATACTTCAAAAAGTAAATAGAAGCACAACTTTTCCCCAGCAAAACTTCAGTTCAAGATTGAGCTGAAAAGGGCAATGAAGAGCAAATTTGTGAATACAGTCATTTAACATTTATGCTTTCGTGAAGGCACTTATAACTTTACTTTCCATTAGTTTGAGAAACAAGTCAAATGGCTGGACGAATGTGTTTATTGGGGACCAGGAGCTGAGCCAAAAAAGGCGCAGGTCCTCTGGTGTGATAGCTGCAGTTGACAGCTGTATCATTAGAGACAAATGTATCAAGAAAGAAAACCCTACCATACACGAGGTGATGTGGTGCATGTGTTTTGTGATCATGCGCTTTCCGTCTGACCGGCAGAGCAGAGTAAATACTCATTCCACGTGTTACACAGCATCTCCCTCTCTCTCTACCTCTCACACACCTAATGGGCTGTACCTCACAAATGGATGCACTGTTTGGCCATGGTAATAACTCTCCTGGATCATTAGACTGGGACTGATAGTACAGTTTATGGCTAGAAATAATAGGTTCTGTTGGTCACATTTAAGAATGTTTCCTTTAAACGTTTTGTTCTTTATAAAAATAATAATAAAAGGGATATAAAGAAAACTGCATGGAACAAATAGTATGCCATTGTGAGGGAGCACAATATTTGGGATGTTTCTCACTGTGGTCCTAAAATCCTATGCATCCATGAGCTAACTGCTGTACCTCTGGCACTTACATCAAATTTCAGTTAAAAATATGTAAGCATGTGAATTTTTACAGGGTTATGAAAATGTTTTTGCATCTTGCTGTGCACCTCTTGATAGCTTTTGCTTCTGTCTGAGCTGTGAAGGTCCTCATGGGGAACTTCAGCCACCCCAGCATATACAGGAGGGACAGCACGGTAGGACATAGGCAATCCTGGAGGTCCTTGGAGTATGTCAGCTTCTTCATCCCAGTGACAGAGAAGCAGAGGAGAGGTACTCACTGGACCTCCTACTTGCCAACAAGGAGGGGCACACAGGGGATGTAAGGGGCAAAGGCAGCAGTGACAATGAGATGGTGCAGTTTGGGGTCCTGAGAGGAGGTAGGAGAGCAAAAACCAGGTTCACAACCCTGTACGTCAGGACAGCAGATTTTGGCCTTTCCAAAGGGTAGAGTCCGATGGAATAAAGCACTAGAGGAAAGAGCATCCCAAGAAAGCTGGTTAATATTCAAGCATCACCTCCTCCAAACTCAGGAGCTATCTATCCCAATGGGGAGGAAGCCAGGCAAACCTTCTGCATGAATGAACAGTGAGCTCCCAGACAATCTCAGAGACAAAAAGGGAGCATACAAGGAGATGAAGCAAGGACAGGTAACCTGAGAGGAATAGAGATACATTGTCAGAGCATCCAGTTAAGAAATATAAAGCCCAACTGGGATTTAATCTGTCTAGGAACGTCAAAGACAGCAAGAAGGGCTTCTATGGGTACATAGGCAACAAAAAGAAGATGAGGGAAGATGTGGATGCATTCATTGCTGAATGAGATGGGAGACCTATTTACACAGGATGTGGAAAAGGCTGTAAAAATCCCCTCTTCACCTCAGTCTTTACTAGCAAGACTGACCTTCAGAAATCCCAGGGCCCTGAAAACAGGGGCATCTCTGTATCAGAGAAGACATGGCATTGGTGCACAAGGATCAGGTTAGACAATATTTATGCAAGTTGGACATTCACAAGAAGGTCAGGAAGAGGGACCCAGGCCAGTAAGCCACACTTCAATCCTTGGAAAGGGATGGAGCAGTTAAACTTGGAAACTGTTTCCAGGCACATGAAGGATCAGACAGTTGTCCAGAGTAGTCAACATGGTTTCACCAAGGGGAAAACATGCTTGACCAACTTGATAAACTCCTAGGGTGGAATGAATGGCTTTGTAGATGAGAAGAGAAGAGTGATTGTTGTCTGCCCACACTTCAAGAAGGATTTTGGCACTGACTCCTCTAAGATTCTCATAGAGAACATGAAGTATGAGCTGGATGAACAGCGAGCTGGATTGAATAGTGGCTGAACAAATGTGTCCAGAGGGCAGTGATGAGTGGCAAGAAGTGTAATTGTAGGCCAGTCACTAGTGGTATATCCCAGGGGTGACGACTGAATTAATATAGTAACTATATAAATTAATATAGTATATTAATATGTTACTATATTAATAAACATCCTCATTCATGATCTGGATGATGGTGCAAAGTGCACCCTCAGCAACTTTGCTGATGGCACAGATCTGGTAGGGTGGCTGACACACCAGAAGGTTGTGCTGCCATCCAGAGACACCTCAAGGGGCTGGAAATATGGGCTGACAGAAACCTGAGGCATTTCAGCAAAGGAAGGTAACGCCAGGCATTGGTACACGCTGGGGCTGCTCATCTGGAAGGCTGTGAGGGTGACCAAGGACTGACACACTCACCCAGAGAAGCTGTGGAGTCTCCATCCTTGGAGGTATTCCAAAGACATTTGGATGTGGTCCCAGGCAGCTTGATCTAGGTGGCCCTGCTTGAACAGGGGTTCAAGCCCAGATGACCTCCAGAGATCCCTCCCAAACTGTAGCAGTCTGTGATTCTGTGATTCCTTTGGTATGATGGGAACTTCTGGCAAATGTGCTGTGACACTTCTGTTTTCACCCTTTGAGGAGGAGAATTGGGTATGATTCATCTCACATTGTGCTATTCCCATTTAACACATCCTATATATTCATTACTGTGTTCCTACATGTGAAGCCGGCCACGCAAAAAAAAAACCTTCTTCCTTCTCAACAAATTGAAACAAACGATTTGATGAGTCAGTAATTTATACTGTTTACCTCCTTTTATGTCAACAATCCCGAGACCTGGAACAACACATAATCATAATGATTATAGACATAATGAGCTGATTTATTACGTAGTCACCACATGGTATTCTGGTGCATATTCAGCTGTAATGATGTCAAACAATACGACTGGAAAATCTATCTGCTCAGACAACCGCTGCCTACTGGGAACAATAAATTAAGCTAATGCAGTACCAGACACATGGGTTCTCTGGACTCAATGCTCCATCTCTACTTAAATTATGCATATATCAAAAGCCTTTGACAGTTTTAGAATTTCAGGAAAAAGGAAAATCAGTCAGGGAACCTTGTAAGGAGTGGTTGTGAGTGCTGAAGGTAAATGTAAATGAAATACTCTCCCAATACAGTTCTGTGATATGGAAACACTCTTACAGCTGGACATTTACACTGACTTTAAGAAACTGTTTGTTGTGATGGCAGGTTAGTTCTTCCTTGGCTGTGTAAAGTGCTATTCCAGAGGGCTATCTATCTTTAACAGGGCTATCACAGCTACTTTCATACCTTTGCATTTCATTGCACAAGACAGAAACTTCTCCTCATGCTACCAAAAGAACCATTCCCTGGACCAGTACGAAAGATGTTTATGGGTCACAGTTTCCCCCTACAACATGGATTTTTCTGCTGATTCATACAACATGAAAAACAAATGTGAGATGAAAAACAAATGTAATAGGTGCTTCAGGGTGAGTAGGTAAATGACGGATAGGCACAAGCATGGAGAATAAGTACCACAAACAGTAAAGAGTGGAGATAAAAAGCACTAAAGAGAGCAGAGGCTCTTGTTTATATATAAAGAATGTCAAAACCCCAAGAATAAATATATATACCATAGGTCAGTGTGGAATCATACGTCCAAAAAGAAAAAAAAATTGGATTGAAATCACTTGTCCGTATGATCTCTAAACATGTCAGTGCTCCATTGGAACAGAAAGCCTTACATTAATTCCAGGCAGCTGACAAAATAAAATTTCAGGTGTTTCTGTTTCCTGGATATATTCACTAATTTTGACTAGAATCCCACTGATATATGGTCTTAACTGTCTGTGATGCAACTGTGCTTTGTGAAACAACATTCCTGGTTATCCTCTTTAATTTGCCTGTGCATACATTATTCCTGTGTTCTGTATAAAAATGTCTGATTCACTTTCTTTTGGCCATTCTTCATGTTGTATCTATCATCATAAGGTATCTATTAGTATCTATCATTTTTTAAAATCTAAAATAAGAAGTCAAATATTTACAGATTGTTGCCTTTTCATGCATCTATTGCATCTCTTGTCCAGCCAGGGTTCTAATAACATTATTGGTATCACAAACAGGTAATAACTGCTCTATTTATCTGAATACATAGAAATTATATCTTTGGCTGATATAGCTTAGCTGTAGCTCAGTTGTACTCAGTGTAATTGTTTCTAGAAGCAGAGCTTGATCTTTTTAAGAAGCCTGTTTTGTCTTTTTTTTTTTTCTCCTTTTCTTACCATAGAAGTAATTCCCTCCAGTTGATCAAACCAACTGATTTTACAGTTTCTCAATTTAAAGCAGGTCAGGCCCTGTCTTCTGTTTGTCTGGATTACTTTCTGTTTGTGCTTTCATGCATGTTGTAAACAGCTCACCCGGTCACACTGGGCAGCCTCATCTGCAGACTCAGCCAGCCCTGTGGAAATGGACACAGATGTGCCCAGATGGACACATTGCACCTTCTACGTGGGCTCCTCTGGACCAGGCTTCACCACGGGGATTGCACTGGTCTAGTGTCACTTGAATGGACAAGGTCTGCCTGAGAGTTTCTCCCTCCCTCTTTGTCCTTGTAGCTCTTTCTGCTAGGCTGGTTTTCCACTCTACCTTGGTTGCGCTCCCTTTACAGTCCTTCCTTGCTGCAGGGATCACCCAAATGCTGTTCCTAGCACCAGGAACATGAATCATTCAAACCAGGACTGAACTGATCCACTGGGATATGTGCAGGGCCCATTCTATATGATTTCAGCATTTTCATGACCTGTGAACTTAAGGAAAGCGTTATGAAGCAGGCTTTTTGCAGCACAGACCATCACTGTTTCCCAGTCCAGTTCTACCAAAACACGTCCATTTTGTCTTTTGGTGAATTGCATTAGAGGTAGAAGTGTGATTATCACAAGGTGTTTTGTCTGATTATTATTATCACTATTATTATTATTATTATTATTATTATTATTATTAATTATTATTATTTAACGATGGTTTTTCCTCTGGAGTTGGAAACCTCCCTCCAGAACTTGAGCTGGTCAAGGTTCAGTGATTCACAGGGAGATTGGGAAGATTCCTGTCTCACAGCTGCAGAGCAAGAAGACCTTTTTCTGTCAGTGCTAAGAAAATGTATTGTCAAAAAATTGTCTCTGAGCCAAACACAACGGACACTGAAGTTTCTAGGTGACTTCTGATCTCAGTGGACAAGGCAAAAATCATGGAATAAGTCACAGATGGCAGATGAACAAATGTTTTACTATCCCTTTAAAGTCAACGTCCCATAATATAATTTCAGAAGAACTTGACCTTTTCTTTGAGCTAAAAAATCTTCAGACTCCTGTTAAACAGGGAAAAGGGCAGGGAGAAATAGCTGAAACTAATTCTAATAATTTTATATTATCTTACCTACTGATAAGATATTTGAATAGTGCTCAGCATGGAAAAAGAAGGTAAATTTTCCATCTACATCTAACGTCACATTGCTTTATGACAGAAACTTTGATTAATTAGCATCATTCTAAACTCAGAAATGAATGGTCTGTGAGTTTAGCTTGTTTCTAGAAGGTGATTAACTTAAAAAGCACTAAGACTTTTCTTTTTAGAATCATAGACTCATTTAGGTTAAAAAAGACATTTAAAACCATCAAGGCCAAGCATTAACCCAACACTGAGTCACTCCTTCTGTCCTCTCCCACTAGAATTGGTAGAATGAGGTACCTTCTACGAGTGAAAGTGTTCTAAACTGTTCTTCTGAAGACAGTATCAAAGTTTTTCTCAGCTGATATTAATCTTCTCACCTGGCCATGAATACAAATGCACTTTACAGTGTAGCTTGCCAGATGGAGTAAGAACCACAACATCTCTCTACTTCAGATAGCAGGGGAAAGGCTATTTTTATGGCTGTTCTGTTGAGTGTTTCAGGCATATTTCAGGTAATGGCAAAAGAAGAAAGAGTATTTTCTGTTGACTTTGTGAAATGAAGTTAGACACTATAGATGACTAAATGACTTCATGGGTTTGGTCCACGGTGTAGCAGTAAGGCAAAAAATGTTAATTCTTATATACCTGACAAAAAAAATTCCCACCATGTGTAAATTTTATTATATTGGTCTCAGGAAGCATTGTAGAGGTATAATAGTGGTGAAAACTCCAGAAAGATATTATATTTTAGAAAAAACACTGAATACACAAGCCTGGCTCTGTCTTTCATTTAATCCCTTACTATTGTTATTTGCCCTTCTTCTGAGCTGAATATGAAGGGCTACTCTGTGTAGCTAAAGAGTGTTAAGATCAATGCTGTGTGCATAGCCAGAGATATTAAAAGGCACTTGCTGACACCATCAACAGCGCTGAACCTCCACCACCCTAAGTGCAACCCCCTGCCCCAAAAACTGTAAAGTAGAAACAAATGACCTAGGTGACCATCTGAGAGGTTGAATATTTTAGAATAAATTTGTTAAAGATGCACTCATGGGCTTCACTGCAGTTTATAGATTAGTCACCAGAACATTCCCAATTGGTACAGAAATGTGAGTGTTGAAGCTGTAGGACTCTAAGTATCTCACTGTGCTTTTGGGTATGCATATTTTCTAGGCTAACAATTGACCAAGGCTGGCTCAGGTACTTTGGGAAAGATTTTTTTTTTTTTAACAAATATGAGAAAGACAGAAATGGTTCATTGGTTGGAGCACAGGATTCTAACATGATTTTATGTCCATTTGAGCATAACCCCAGATCTCCTTCATGGTGCTAGTCAAACCCTTAGGGCCTTGGTTCTCTCTACAGTAGCTCAAGAATAGCATTGCTGAAGAATAACAGAATGGGAGCTAGTTGGAGCAAAGGAGACAGCTCTCTGTAAAACAGGGTTGCCAGGTTTTTAGAGTTTTTTTCCTTCTTTTCCAGGCTTGCAGTGGAGTAGGACATACCTGAGTACTGTGATCACCAGAGCTGACAGGGAAGACTCGGTCTAGGTTTGCTTTTTCTGGGCTAGTATTGTGTGAAACAGGAAGAGACAGAAAAATCAGTGGTAGCCATATCGTCAGTCAACAGTTTACAAAACCTGCAGATTTGGTATCAGGGAATAGCCACTGCCTGAAACCTGTATCATGTACAAAATGGCACCTTTTAAATGGATAATAGAGTCTGACAGATTCTCCTGGGCTTCGACAGTTCTTCCCACAAGGTACATATGACTGAAGCCAGGCAGATCAGGCAGATCCCTGCCTGATCTCACACAACCCTGCTGCACCAGAGCAGCTTTTTACCCCTTCGTTATTCCTGTGGAAGGTTGACTGATCTCCTTACCTGTGAATCCTAAGGTGCTCCCAAGAAATAAATAAACTACTGTCTCCCAGGAAATAAAAATGTTAAAAGCAAAATATTACAAAAGTGGAACTGTTTGGGTTTTATACTGGTAAAATATTTTTCAGATTTGTTTGCTCTGTTGGCAGCCTGATGCTCTGGGGCTTTGCAAAAGGAAATCACCCATTTGCCAATACAACAGAACAAGCATGACAAAATCTGTCCTGCTGTGCTCTGGTGAAGCAGCTGCTTGGTATTATGGGATACATACTGACAGGGTGTTCCCTTGTCAAATGGCACAGGACTGTTTTCTGGCCAACAAAACGCTCTGGACAGCCTAGTGGCTTTCCCCAGTCCAGTTGCTAATTCCTGCAGTCTTCTACCTTCAGAATAGCCACAAAATCTTCTCTTCTGACACCACTGTTAAACACAAAGACACTCTCACCCTTATGCATCTCCACCAGATCACATTCCTCCATGCTCCCATTGGGAATGACCTCGGCCCTTATGTGATGGCACCTTTCACCCTCCCATCTTTTTCCTATTTGCGATAAATGGTTATGAGTCAGTTGCCATTTTTTCCCTCCTGTGATGGCATCCTGATGAGATGACTGCAAAATCAGGGGCCTGGGACTAGTCCTGCCTTCCTGCTAATCAGCAAATTCGGCTGACATGACATCCTGGATGTGGTCACTGAACAGGATGCCAAAGCAGTGAGAGTATAAAGCAAATAAAAATCCTCTTTCCTCTGTTGCTTCTATATAATAGATGAAAAACTGCAAAGTTCTCAGCCACTATGACCAATGCTTTCTGTGGTTATATACACAAATACACACACAGAAAGACATAATGCAGAATAAGGTTTTTCATGCCTACATCCTCATGCCGTATGACTGGTTGCTTCAAAGGAGCTGGAGCTCTCAACTTGTTTTAATCCTTAGTCCCCTAGATATAACCACATTGGATTTAAATGAGCAAATTGTACTTGCTTTTCTTGCCAGAGTACTCTGAGCCAGCATCTTGATCAAAGTGAGGCCAACTGGCAATACTGTAAGAAGCAATCATTATCAGTCAACTGAAATCAATGGATCTCTGGCAATTTGTAACAGGTAAGGATCTGCCTTTAGCAAGAGGGAAAGCCTTGAAGCTTGTCTAAGACAGAGCAATCCTCAGCAGCCATAAAGCTGTCATCATGAGCCTAAGCTAAAAGCTGGGGGTTAAGTGAGCATCCTGGGACTCACAGAATGGCACTGCCAGATACAGGAACCCCCTGGTTGATGCAAAACCTGTGAAAAATGAAGTAGGTGGCTGCCACAAAGTAGTCGTGAAACTGCTTTTGCTGGGCACTGAGAGCTGTAAAGAGCAGGGGAACAAGGTGGTGGCATGAGCCAGGCTGGGTCCTGGAAAGACACATGGAAGTCCAGTCAGAAAAATTCCTCAGTTCTCAAAAACAATTGTAAATTAATTAATTCTCTCTGTGTGTTACCTTTTTGTAATACTCAGGGCATGTTTCTTACTTCCAACAAAATATCATGTTTCTATGTCAATGGAATAACAAACATTTAAATTTATAGGGCTTGTTTTAGATCAGCTCTTTGCTGAGTATAAATCACTTTTCCTTTTTACAGGGGAAGAAAAGCATAAATATGACTTGACATTCTTATCACCTATCCATTCCCCAACTAGAAGATTTACTGTGTTGCTCTCTGGGAAACATTCCTGTAGTTAAGGGACTCATGTAGGAAAGCTTAGCTGTGAGACAACCTTATGTGTCTATGAGATTTAAGTCAAACTAAAGTAATCTCCATGAATCTATAGTACATTAGCTGCCAGATTGCAAAGGATGGATAAGACTCTGCTATTTTTCACTTGACTTTGACACAACTACCATACAAGCCATATACTCTACAGAACTTTGTGATGTATGAGAGGCTTGTGGCCATTAAAATTTACTAGATTATGGCTTACTATTCAAATCAGAATATCTTAAGGCAGTGAATTCTTTGCTAATATCTTCAGTGTAATTGAAAAATTGGTTTGCATATGGTGAATGTTATTTGACGCCGTAGTCATCGCAGATTTGCTCTAACTCCTTTTTAACCTGAATGTATATGCAGAAGTACCCTGCTTCCAGGAGAAACCAATATCCTCTTTCAGAAGTGACCACAGAGATTGCTTTTTTCAGTGATGTCCCCAGTTTTCTAAAAGTGTGCGATTACTTCACATGTTTCTGCTCTGCTGGAAAGGGTCACTCTGCTCATTACTATAGCAGCCTGAGAACTCTCTTCAGCACGGAAAATTTGGTTGTGACTGGTCTTTAAGTGGCTTATCCTAGTGGGCACAAAGGTAGCAGCCTGTTACAGAAAGCGTACAACCACGTTGATAACACAGTTTATAATAAAGCCTCATCCTTGGCAAGCCCTTTGGAAGAAACTCTGCCCCCATGTAACTCCCTTAGAGCTCAGCACAGCATCAAAATTTACCACAGAAAAAAATAATCAGGGTAATTAATGAAGACAGTATCGCTAAGTCTTCTTTTTATCATTTCCACTGAAGCAAATGAATTTGCTATTGATACTGATGGCTGTAGGATTATCTTCCTGTACACTTCAACAGTTGTCTATTGTGCCTATACCTATAAAGAATTCATGCTTTATATTAAAAAAGGAAAAAAAAAATAAAGATTTGTTTATCTTAGCTAAAGAACAGTATCAGCTAGTCACACATGAAGAAAACTCACTTGAGATTCTATTCACCTGACTCAGCCCATCTGGTTTTTGTGACCAAACGGAATCCTTTGCACTAGAATAAATGGCAGGCTGCTGGGAGATTTTCTAAATGAGCCCTGGAAATCCTCACTGAGTGATTGAAAGCTACTTTTTCCTGTGATCCATCATTCCTGGCAGGAATTGCCATCCTCAGGTCTTAGAGAGCAAAGTGTAAGATGCTTAAAGCCATCTTTCTTGTGATTTTAATAAAAATCCTTGGCACCTCAGGCACTCAAGGAAACCTTTTTCTGTGTTGACTTCATTCTACATACAGGAAGCTGTAGTAAGGGAGTGCAATAGGCAGAGGAGGAAGTGAATTCCTGATTTACTTGCACCAGAAAGAGTTGCAAGTCCATTTTTGAATTCCTTGAAAACATTTGTTGGGACTCTGTGTGGGATCATGCAAAGAGCCCTTGTGCAGGTGTTAAAGTGGCTCTTTTCTGCTAGTGATAAACCTATGCCATGAACTTCATAATTCATTCCTGTCAGACTCAGACATGCATTTGTCTATGCTAGTTTTAATGCAGTAATTATCAAGTGATTGTCTTGCTTATCTTTGAAATTTGTGCCTGTCTTGAGTACTGGAGTTTTTCTTACCAGTTCCATTTACTCGTTCCTTTTTTTCCTCCTGTACCAATTCTCTGCATTTACTTTTAGTTATGCCATTTGCCTGTGTGAAGTGAACACTGAATTTATCATCACTGCAGAATATTTCCAAGGAAGTCTTGGGTTGCCAAGGTTTCTATCAAAGGTCACAGTGTAATCTACACCCTTTGCAGATCTCTTTCTCTGTATGATGCCATGCCAGGTTTTGAGCATAGAACCCACTGCTGTTCCTTCCTTTCTCGGCTTAGGTTTGCCTTTTGCTGTCCCAGTGTATTCTCATCAGGTGATTTTGGCAAGTCTTTTGACCCACAAACAAGCATCATTGTCACAACAAGGTGATGCTGACAAGAACTTCTGACGTTGCCTGTTTTCTCAGGAGTGTGGCCTTCAGAAGCTTCTCAACCAACACATAAGCAGAGCTCATCCTGTACGTTCCCTTAGCCACTGGTGAATCTTCAGCATCACTGCCCATGAGCTTGCACACATCCACCAGCCCCTAAATAATTCAATGGATGCTGAAGGATATATTGGAAAAATTCAATTGGTCTTCTAAAAAGTATATATTAATGAAGTGTGTCTATTTAAGAAACCACTTTAATGGGCAGCAGGAGAATTGTTGAGAATTCTGCCAAGGGCAACGGGTACAATTTATACTGCTAACAGAGGATATTACTCACATCTAGAAGAATAAATTTGATATCACCAATGCACTGAATTACTCTCTTGAAATAGAGGTGGGTAATAGAAGGAAAAGTAATATCCCAAAAGCATTAAAGAATCCATCAAAGAGTTTAGACTTTTTATTAAAAACTGTAATCAAAGCTGGATCCCATTGTGCTCTCACTCTAGCTTAATGGTTGGCAATGCTCCTCTGATCTCAGTGGCATTGCTAAGAAGGGAGTCAGCACAGTCAGAAAGAGATTCTTTTTAGTCTCATTTTCTTAAGTTAAAGGTGAACTGAAGAGAAAAACCTATTTATTTACCAAGATTGATGAGAAGAGGCTAGAGAAATGAAAGCAATATTCCCTCCTGTGTTCAGCTGTATTTCAGAACTGGAGGGATTAACCATGCCACCTGCAGGAACAGTACCCTCCTTGTCACAGATGTGAGCCCTTCTGGCAGCAGGGCACAGGAGAATTTGCACACTCTGTGCCTGCCTGTTTGCCCCATGCTACTGCGTGGCCTCCATTAAGTGGCACCACAGTGTTTATCAGGACTCAGATGAAAAGGCTCTCAACACTGGCCAAAGCTGTTGTTCAGATTTTTTTGGAGGTTTTTTTTAACTGTTTGGCACAGGCTAGCATTGTGTAAAGGGAGAGTGTCCAAAGAAAAAGAAGGTGCAAGATGCACCCCATGCTAGGGAGAGATAAGGCAGTCTGCTCCTTTTCTGAAACTCACTGTGAGTTTTGAAATATTCCAGAAAGAGCAGAACGGAGTCGCTAATAAAAAATGTCAACACCCCAATCTGTGAAAAAACCTCAACCATTGGAAATGTTTCACAACACCGTTAAAGCCCCTATGTTTTTCAAATGTTTAAACTTCTGGAAAACACAGCATAGCCTCTCCCATGTGCTGAGCACTGATATGCTAGCTTTAGCTTACTGACTCCTCAAAAGTTAAAGAAAACTGTGTAGGGAATGGACACAAATGAGTTAATTTCAAGTCTCACACAGAAGAGATGTGGTGTGTTTGTACAGTAACCAACATGTTGCTTTTCTGTATAAAGCAGCAGTGTGTGGATTTTTTCTTGTGCTGCATGTGCTGTTTACTGACTCATTTTAATTGTCTATCTACAGAGGATAACAATGTGCTCGCTATCTATAGCCACTGAACTCAGACTTAGCCCTTTTTCCTCCAGGACTTTTCCCTGCCTGAATGATACAAGAGCAAGGACAGCCATTTTGGACACATAAAATAAAGGTGCAGAGGGAGATTCAACAGGGGCAAAAAGGCAGCCTCCTGAGATGGTTTTCTTCCCTTATTTGGATTTTCTGATCCTCATGCAGCCCAGAGGGCTCATACAATACAGGGCATGCAGCTGGACAAAGTTTTTTCTGGAGAGCTACTGCTGATCAAAGTTCAGGCTCCTGGAGGGTCCCGAGGGATGATGTAAGCTGCTAGACCAGAGCATTGTGCCTTCATGTATTTCATCACTTTACCAGGGCCAGCTAGCACTCTGCTGAGAAATTCCTGTGCTTGGCTGGCTGGCAGTAAGATGCTCCAAGTCCATGCCAAATCACCTTGTTGTGGAGGACACAAAAATTTACAAAATTTGATGAAGCTTGCTCCATGACATTTGGCTTCACCCTGCAGTGGAGGGGCCATAGACACAGTGTTTGCTTGAGGACTGCCAGAAGGATGTGGGGGAATGTAGTTTCGGGCAGTTTTCAGTGCCCTCCCTGCCTCCTCCTCACAGCTGCACCCTCCTGCCTCTCCTCAGACCAGCAGAAACACTTCCTTGCCTCCATGGTGAGCTAGAACAGAGGGCTAATGAAGGCAAAAAGTATCACTCTCCAAATTATTAATTTTATCTATACCAGCTCTCCAAACCATCTTACCACAAGTGTCCAGGGACCTCCAGCCACTTCAAGGGAAAGGTAGGAAGAGAAGTGAAACCTCCAGATCATAGTCTTGGCCTAAGTTGTTGTGGAACTGCACTTAAACTATGGGTAACGTCCCAGCACTTCTCTACCACTTCTCTTTACAATGCTGATATGAAGAGCAATTGTTTCTTAATTCTACTTCAGAAACAAGAAGTGGGCCTTTCAGTTTCTATAAATAAAAACCTTCCCTTTTTAAAATAAGCCATCATAGCCCAAGGTTTAATTCAAAAGGAAGAGTGGCTTTTTCAAGGTTTGAAAGATTAAAAAAAATACTTTAGTGAATCTCACCACATAGTGGTCACTAATGAAGCAGGGAACTTATGAAAAACTGTGGACACAGTTCATCCTGGACAGGCTAAGTGGTCCCATACCAGTGAATAACTTGAGATAGGTACTGTAAACTCATTTGGTGTACAACATTCCTCGTTCCATATTTGCACAAGGCTTTACTAATGAAACCTCACTCTCTGCTGCATAATACCATAACATGACACAGAACAGCTGAACAGGAAAAGTGAGAAAGTTTCCTGCAGAAATCAGGCAGATGGATCCAGGGCTCTGCCTACTTTTCATTGGACTGCCACTGAAAGGCAAGTGTCTCTACAGAATTCACCAAAGCTTTTCCAGCTGAGAGCTTCAAGTGGGTCAGGCATCCCTGCAGGACAGCTTGATAAGCTGAACATACCATTCAAATTTTACCCACAAAAGTAAAAGCTTTCCGATTCTTCCCTTGAGAGGAACTTCAGGTGATGCCTGGTTGGCAGCCCTCTAGACGTTAACCTTAGAAGCCCAAAAATCTCCAATTCCACAAGCAGTACATCTGTAAAGCATGCCTATTATGCACTGCTGTGCTACTCCAGCTGAATTCCAAAGCAGCTCTGTAACTGGTGCAAAATCTGACTAATGAAGTGCTAAATCAAGCCCAGCAAGCAGAAGGGTTCAATTCTTTTTTAGTTCAAAGCTTTTGCAATTAAGGATAATTATGATCCAATACTTAAACTGCTTCTGTTTCAGCTTTCCTGCAGACGGGATTTGGGTTTTGCACACATAATACTGTTTCATTTCAGTAAATATTTCAGTAATAGTATAAGTGGTCTATTATCGTGTAGTAAAAATCTGTTGCAACATTTATTTACTAATAGCTGTGAACTATTCAGAAATGGCCAAAGAGGAAAAAAAAAAAGCAGCCCAGTCTGGAAATGCATGAATGGGTTTGCAAGAGCACTGTTTGCTTTTTTCCCTGTAAGCTTCTATTGCTGCAGGGAAATTTGATTTATGAAGCCCTGAGTCCATGTCTGCTTCAGACCCTGGCCTGTTGCTTAATTTAGCAACAAGGCATCAGCTGTGGATTGGCTGCCTTGGAGCAGCACAGCAGTTGGGCTCACTCTCGCTTTCCCTTGTGTAAGGTCACTTTCTCCACCAGCTAGAACGTGTGATGTGCTGCATACAAATAGACAGGAAAAGGCAAAAGCCTGTTGTGAAAACTGTCTGGCTCTCTGGTACTCATCAACAGCATTCAGCCTGTTGCAGCTGAAATGACACTGCCTTACCCCTCCCACCTTAAGCCTCCCTTTAGCCCTACTCTGTTTCTGGAAGTGTTTTCCTTCAACCCTCCTGTGCCTCTTGTTTGCTTTATTATTTTCTAGCGCCTTTATCCAAGAAGATTTATTTTGCAGACATTTTGGAGTGGTGAGAGACCATCTGAGCTCCAGACTGTTCAGTTCAATAGACCAAAAGGAAGGTGACATGACAGCTGGAGTAAGGATCATTCCATTTAACACACATAGTGGGAGGCGAGGGACTCTTTACTCTTACAGCTTCACATGCTGACTGGCTGGAAGATGGAGGTGTAATAGGTAAAAAACAACTCACAGGAGTTCTGAAGTGTTCAGCACCTAAATTTTGGCTTTATTTTTTTCCAGGCATGTCTCTGTGTTTTCAGAACATGAAGTAAAGTCCCTTTCTCTTTTTACCTTCTAGCCCCTTAAGTGGATATTCTTTATAACCCAGTTTAGGTCTGGAAGAACTGCAGTTGCTCCTGCAGGAATCAAATGGAGGGTATGGTCCATTGTAAAAATTTGCATTTACCAGATGTCAAAGAACAGAGATAAAACAATTTTTAATGTCCTCTTCCAGCAAGTGCAGAGTTTATATCGCTAAAATTTGCTGACCACTTTGGCTGGATTAACCCTTCAGTTACTGACTTCAGGAGGTGTTCTACTTTACTCTGTACCATGTACCTTTTTGGATGAAAGCTGTATAGAGCTTCATAAGCAAAGCAGACATTCTACCACCATGGGGCAGTCCTTCTGCCAAGCAGCAGGCTTATTCAAGCAAAGAAAAAGTCTCAAGAACCCTTTTAAATGAAATTTCTCACAGACTATAAATATAGACATTTCTGTCAATTCCCTCATTAATAAATCACAAAGAAGAAAACACAATTGCTGTTTACACAGGAGAACAAACCAAATAATCTAACCTTTATTTAGCATTGGTTTCTGCTATGACTTTTTTCATAGTTGACCTTTTCTACTTCAGGAGAGATCTTTATAAAGAATAAGCATGGATGGGGGGGAGGAAGAAATGAAATTATCTTGCTGAAGTGATAATTAAGCAAGACAAAGGCCATGAAAATAATATATTTTCAAAGGTCTGGGCACATTCAGTCGCCTTGGGCAACAGGACAACATAAGTGATGCACTGCCCCTCCTACAGCCCTTCCTGTCTCTGACATCAGCACATCACTGTCATTAAAACTGTCATAAAAAATAGACAGGGCTGATGGGCTGGCTGAGAGGAGCTGTGACAGCTGCTTCGTGTGTGTCACTGGGTTTTATCACTCCATTACAGGATAATGATAATGATTAGCCTTGCCTTGCTCTCAGAATGGAAAGAGGTGTTTTTGATGAAAGGAACTAAAAACTTGGTTTGGGCATCATGGCAAGATTTCAAGAATCACCAGCATCTGTCAGAACAACTCTGAGTTACGCTAATCTGCATTCCAATAACACCCGGATGGCAAGAGTGTGATACAACCCCTGACCTGAAGGGCTCATAAGGACACAATGTGGAAGAGGAGGCCATTTTTGTGTGTGTTAATGTATAGTACTGACTGAAATACATGCATAATACATGCATATGTGCATGGACGTTTTGTATACAAATGTAGGCCAAGCCAGTTTCTAGCACTGCCTGTCAAGCAGCTCCTGCTTGTGGGACACTGAGCTACCTTGTACTCATGCCAGGTTGGTTTCCCACTCAGCAGGTGATGTGAGACAACTCATGCAGGTTCTCTGAACTGTATGACAGGCACCAAACTCTTCCTGTTACCTGTATGTGAAGCCAGGGTATCCTGAGTTAGCTCCTCTGACTTGGTCTGTACTCTTCTCAAAGACAGTGTTTTGTTCTGGGATGAAAGCATTAGAAAATGAGTCAAAGGCTCTGGGTTAGTTGCAGGCTTCCTTGTTGATGCCAAGGATTTAACACAAGAGATATACACAAGGACCTAATTGCACAGATAATCTCTATTCCTGTGTTTTCTGAGAACTAAAAATGTCAGTCTTCATGCCATTAATATAGTGTTTTAGGCTCTCAAAAAAATGTGAAACATTCCAGATGATTATATCTAGTAACCATACATACTGGTAGGTGTTCTCACCATTTCTAGCATTCCTCTCTTCACTCTTCCTCTTACAAAGAAAATAGAAATTTGACTGCAAACACACCAACACTAAATGACCTGAAAATGTATCTGGTATAACACCAACAAGTATTTTGTGGCTCTTCTTGGGCCAGGGTCTACCATCTTTATTTAATTCTGAGAGTTTCTTGGTCAGGAGACATTCCAAATATAATTAGTTTTTCCTCTGATTTAAGCATAGGGGAAACAGACTCATGTCTTTATTGAAGTGTCTTTTTCTATGAAGATGAAAATGGAAGTTCTCAGCAAAGCAAGCACTTGAAACGGTATTGTGGGACCAAGGGTTCTGAAAATTGTTCAAATCACATTCTCATCTTTCCTCACAGGGTAACACTGTAGGCTGCTTTTTTGACAGCAATTATCTCTAACCAGGCTTTAATTTTTCCTACTTTTAGAATTTTGTCTCTTATTCAAGTGGGCATTCCTTGGACATGAATGATTTTTCTCGTTTTGTGAATCTTCAGGAGTCCTCTCTCTCGCACATGCAACGAAGCCATGGGCTTTTAACGACTATTTGGAACAAAACGAATCCAGTAAAAAAAGCAGACAGAAACACAGACATCTTTCCCTTTAATCAAATGGCCCCCAAATCTGAGATTGCTCTATGGTGCAAGAGACCCAGCTGTGCCACTGTCAGATGAAAATGCGACTTGACGTTTGTTCACCTCCCTTGCCACTCGGTAGTTGGTCTGTTCTGCTCCTCAGCTGGAGCTCTGTCATGCTGGGTCAGCTCACACTTCACTGACCACAGATACCACGATCAAGATGGACCCTGTGGTTCTATCACCCGCTGGCAAGCAGGCCGGCAGAACCTCAAGCTCTTATCAGGACTCACTCAAATCAGTGTCAGTGATGACTGAACCATCTGTTGGTCGTGGGACAATAGATATTGTATCTCAGTATGTGCAAATGGAGTTTTCTTCATTTTGTACAGGAAGTTATTACTACAGAAGAACTTTATTCTCTGTCTCCCAGACTCCTACACACGTTCCATGACTGATATGTTATATAAACCCCACATACAGGCCATAGCCAGCAAAGTCTAAGGTGTCATTTCTTCTGAAAGGTTAATTTCTTAGCAAAGCTGGTCTATTCCTTTCCAGCCAAGAGAGAACTGTGGATGGCTAAGCCATAAAGCAGGTGACTTGTGAGGAGGAGAACAACTACAACAACTTCAACAACTTCAACAACTACAACTTCAGAATACACTAGCAGTACAAGATCCTAGAAAGACCTGTCTGTGATCCACGTGGTGAGTGTAGGATCTGGCTGCATGCTGCTGGTATCAGTGGAAGCAGAAGCATTCATTCCTCTGTGGGTGTGTAACGAAGTCAAATATAGTTTGGGAGTAATCCAAAGATATCAAGTTAATTGCTCAGTGCTACGTCTGCATGCTGTGCAGAGGAAGGAAATGGCAATTTCATTAAGCTTTTAGTGCAAACAACACACCTCTTTGTCTTGCTTAGTTCCTACATGTTACTCAAGATTTGTTGCCTTCATCACATTTCATTTGTATAAACTGAACTGTCATTTTGCAAAGGGGACATTGGCTTTCATTTTACAATCAGTAACATTATTTAGTACATTCTGGTTTGATTCATAACAAGACAAAATATATGTGGTCCTCCTAATTGTCCTTTGGGCTTACAAGGTAAAGGTATGAAGTGCAAAAAATATGGTACTTTATGAGTTCTGGATTGTAGTAGTCTTCAAAAACCACCAGCAAAAAAATAGCAGATTATCCTGACCTATAATTACTTGAACAATATAATTTGTGGTAGAAGCACAGAACATTTTGCAACACAGTGACATTTTAATACCTGCAGATAAATTACTTTAGGTACACCTTGAGAAGCATCATTTTTAACAGCCAGACTCTCCCACTGGCAGAGTAGGCAGATGGTCCTATCCCAGGGAGTTGTGGAGGAGGAGTCACAGCAGGCAGCAGAGGGATAGCCTGCACATTTGGACAGTCTGCTTAGCTCAAGAGCAATGGAAACCCCTCCACCCTTTTATCCCCTTTGTCATCCTCACTTAGGGGAGTGCAGCTCTGGTCTAAGTCGCCGCTGCTGCTTGAAGGCACAGTGGAATATTTTTAACCTTTAGATACGCAGGCACCAGGAGTGACCCAGCTCCTTCTTGTCCCTGGTGTCCTCTACAGCACCAGGACCTTTGCTACCCCTTCCAGGCTGATTATCTCAGGGTGTCCCTACCTGCCCAAGCTCTTCTCCCCCCTGCCCTCTGTGCTGCACACCTGCAGTTGTTCCAAGGCTTTGCTGTCTCCATCAGGTGTCCCCTTCAGCCCTTTGCTTGGTTACTCCTGCCAAACCATGCACGGGCTTCAAGATCACCTTAACTTTTGACCAACACTGACACTCTGTGTTTGTCATTTATTTAATCTTCTCCTGCAATGGCAGCCCCACTGTATTTGTTTAGAGAGGCAGAGAAAAGCCTAAAGCAAAACTGTAAAAGCTGCCTCAGGGATTCCCAGTGCCTGTTAAAGTGAGTGGAACCAGGTAAAGCTATCTCCTAGACATTTCAAAAACCTGCTAAAGAGCCCAATCTGTCATGATTTCATGCACTTACACTGTCAAGAGAAGCATTAGGAGAGAAAATTGAAATGAGTTTCTAACCTGAGAACATTTTTAGTTTCCAATCTAAGCATTTTGGCATTCAGAATTGTAACTGCGTGGAATGGGCTGCAATTTCCCTTTTGCCTGTACTGCTGTGATTTCTTGCTTCTTAAATCTCCCTAACAATTTTGAATGAAAACTGCACATTTTCCATGTTTTTGAGCAGTTATCTCCACTCCTGTAAATGAGAACCTTTAGATGCTAAGATTATTCAAAATTTTTAAATCATGCATGTTAATAAAAATTGTTTCCAAAATTGTGGCTTTTGGTGAGAAGAAGACCTTTGCAAAAGACTTTTTTCCTAAAAACTCCTCAATTGCTTACAGAGATGGCTAACACTTTAATGTTCAAACAATGATGGAAAGAGAAAAGAAAATAATGTGCCTCCTCTGACTACCTCTGTTACTTGCTGTAGGAAATCTTTAGTGAAGAGTACATGAACTTTGACTTGGAAAACAAAATGTCTCTACATGCGTTACCTCTGCAGTTAGCACCATATCAGTGCTGGCAGCTTGGCTGGCTGATTTCAGAACTGGCCTCTTGATTGGCAATTTGCCTTTTACCTAAATACTTACAAAGCAATTTTGAGAAAAAGGCCTAAATCCTTTTGTTTATTTGTTGGGGTTTTTTAAAAATTTTTCCTCAAATTGGTTCCTAGGCTGTTGTTTTACAATCCTTGATGCCATAGCTGTATAAATAGGAGTCAACTAAATGAACTTAAACTGAACTGAGAGTTTACATGTGGTTGTGGCATTTTAAATCTGATTTACAACTGATAGTTCCTTCAAAATTAGACTTAATTCATTGCAGCCAAACTAGTTTAAAACTAAACAATCTTATAGCCAGACACAACTGTTTAACCAAATGAGTAAAATTACGCCTCAACCAGGCTGTTGGTCCATGATAGGTTTTTCTAGATACCAAACACAGGTAAAGAAAATCTCAGAAAAGCTCATTATGCAAATAATGAGGTACCTGGATGGTTGTTCTGACCCTTTATGGTCTTGCCACAGCCACGCTGCTGCCCTCTCTCAGCTAACCCTGTGCCAGTGACACTGAGCTGTAGGACAGCTCCAGGCCAGAGGCACTCTTTAGGCCAGCTTCACTGCCCTGCAGATGAAGAGGAGGCAGGCTCAGGCACAGCCAGAGCACACCTTCTGCAGCCACCAGAACCTTTGTGACCAGCTGGGTGGGGAGGTTTGGACACCCACCCCTGTGCACCCCTGCACAGGATGTTTGCAGCCCTGGCTGGCCATTCTCCCTCCTTTGCTGCAGCTGGGGCAGAGCCAGACATCCACATTTTGACCAGATGAAATTACAACTGTGGGTCCAGGGGCACTGGGGAAAGGAATGAAATGGGTGATTTCCTGTGTTGTCTCTATTGTATTTCAACTCCTTTAGCCCAAAGAATGTGAAAATGTTTTGTGATACCCTACATCACTGTGAGCAAATGAAATAGACAACAAGGATGTGTCTGGTTGCAAGTTCTGAAGGAAACTCTGGAATGTTTCCAGTCAGATTTAATCTAATCTAGCTTTTTCCTTTTCTTTTTTCTCTATAAGATAGCAGTCAATGTTCCTTTTTCATACTTTGAAGTGAAAATAAATCACTGCTGAAATATATAACACTTGATAGCATTCACCTGCAGGAAGTCCATAACCTTGACACTGACAAACAATACATTAAGGCAAGATGTTGAAGATGAAAATAAGGCAATGGATGCTAAATAATCACAGATGCAATCTGCAAAAGGGGCTCCAGTCTTTATGAATGAACACCCTGTTGTCAGCCTCCCATCTCTAGGCATAAAAAGTACAAAAAAGTATATATTTCTTTGTTTTCAACTTTTTTACTTTGTCAAGTATAAGACTGTAACTTTTGCTTCACATCAGTGGCCTGTTATTTTTTTGGCTTTACACCAGTCTGCTAAAACAGAAGAAAAACCTTTCAATCCTAAAGGTCCACAGGGAAAAAGATCTTAGTTTGATCTCATTTTCCTTTTAACATTATTTGCATGTTTATTTTTTGTAGGCAGAGGGCCAAAAAGCAAAATAACAGCTTCCACCATGAGCATGACTAGGGCCAAGCAGCAGAATTTAAGGCCATTTTGTTCTTATTGTTTCTGGCACTGAAAATCCCAGACTCTGGCTCAGTCCTTCTATTACTGTCTTGGATGTGTTACAGAATAACCCTGTGCGTCTCAAAGTGCAGAATGAAACAAGAGTGTAGGTGCCTGCAGAGCTTGAGATTATCTACACAAACAGCCATTTGTAAATACTGCTGTGCTCCCTCACTGCTCTTCTGCTGTCTCTTCCCCTTAGCTCTGAAGCTGCACCAACCTCAGTCTCATGAAGAAATGGCACTGAAGACTTGATACACTTCTTTTTTAATCTGAAAATGTTTGTTCTTACCTTTTGCATGTTCCAGCAAATATAACCACTCCACTCAAAAAGAGAGCAAGTCATTTTAAAGAGAACATGCAGGGAAAGGAAGCGTATTTTCATTTGGTTAGCTCTCAACACAAAAGAGATTTGGTTTCCATCAGTGGTACAATACAAACTGAGCGCAATAATCAGTTCTTCACACTTCAGGAGTTGGGCTGAAGTTCATAACTTGATGTATCCAAGTTAGAGAGAGCAGTCCTGATACAAGATAGCCCAGGTCAGCAGACCATGAGAGTGGCAGGCTGGACATGGGAATAAAAATTATCAGTGGAATAAAATGGCTATGGTTCCTTCTCCCCAGAACTGACCTGAGAATCCCAGAGTCTGTTGTGATTGCTCTCAGGGCCTGGATGAGAACAAGAAGATGCCCTGTCATTGCCCTGCTCATGCTGGAGACGTCCTTGCTCACAAATCAGCTCACCACAATGCCCAGGCAGGTTTGGAGGACCCTATGCCTCAACCTGTGTTTTCAAAACAGGACAGAACTGGACCATTTACAGAAGGCCTGAGTTCACCTTGGTGTGCCACAACCACAACTTCTAATGCAAGCAGGAACAAGCTCATTCAGGGCTGTGTTTTTTCTTCTCAGCATATTTTGGGTATACTTATTACAGCATAAGCTCCTTTTGCTGCCATAAGCATTATAATAATTTAATCAGCTGTCATCTACTGAATGATTTCCTTCCTTCTACCAACACTATCATTCTTAGGTCCAAATTTGTTAAAAAAGCAATTAACCACAAACTTCATTTAGTTAACTAAAATGAGAGGAGATCTTTTTCTTTGTTTGTATTTGTTACTGCAATAGTAGCACCATTTTTTTTGGTTTGTTTTTGCAATGACTTAAGGGGAAGCAAACAAATTATTTTAAACATGTAATAAATACCTAGAGAAAAATAACAATAATTACACATTCAATGTCAAATAAGTTTTAGCTACCCTTACCCTGTGTTTCACAATTTTATGGTGTTTCCATTTTTAAAGACTGGTTTTAAAATAAATGTCAGTAAGTGTTCCCTAGAAAATAATGTGTTTGATGGCATTTCTTTTCTGCTGTGCATGAATGGCTTAGGGACAACTGTTGAGTTTTCAGCTATAAATGCAAATGTAAACCTAACCCAGTGTACAGTTTGAATGTGTGCTATTTGCTCCAGCTGTTCTGGGTTTGCAAGGTGGTCTGATTCAATCCCCTCTATCAAAGGACGCTGTTTAAATTCTCTGGCTGTCTGGAAAAAAACATTGAAAGGTGAAGAAAAGAAAGTGATTTCAAGAGAGACAAATACTGTTTTCCTGGTTAGATATGCAGGGAACGCACTATCTGTCCAAAAATTTCATAGGGTTTTGAGCACCACATTTAGAGGACAGAAAGAAAACAGAACAGACTTTTTGATCCCAATGAGACTTTTACCTATGGAAGAGTGGATGGGGAGGTTTTGGGGCCCGCTTCTACAACTTCTGTGGAGCTACAGGCCTCTGTTTTTTCCTGGCCACTCTACCAAGGAGAAATACATTTTATTTTCATGTCAGGAGTGAAATGTCCCTGTATGCTTGCCCAGCCAGCAGGCTGAGCTCTCATGCTGCTTGCTGTCCACAGTCAGGGACTGAAGGCATTCCCTGTGGGAATGGGTATCTCAGCATACTTACGTTCTGCAGGCCGAGAAATCCTGGCAGCAGAGTGGGCCGGAATGGTGAAAAATCAATCCTGGGCTGGTGAGGCTCAATGTAAAAGGCACTTACATGCTAGAGACAGGAATGTAGTGGCAAGCTCCAAGAGAAAATCATGAACTGCATGATCTTTTGGGGAGGGAACAGTGTTCTTCCTGGCCGTGCTTGTCAGATGATCTGTAATGTCACAATATGGCTATGTGGGAGCAGTGCCAAGGCTGGCAGAAGGGGTCTAACACACAGAGCATGGATCCTCCTCTGAACCTGCCCCAGCTTCCCTGAGGTTTTGATTGATGCTCATCCCAAATGGTTTCATCATTTTGTTTACCTTTTTGGCTTGGAGCCGCTAATGTTACCACCACAGCACTGCACATCTTGAGCTGAACACACCTCCAGTTCCCCTAGCATTTCACTTGAATTATGTAGGTCTCGGTCACTGTGGTGAATTTGTCTTGGGGCAGAGAGCCTGTTTATTTGAAATGCTGCTGCATCTGTGCTCAGTCCACATTAGGGTTGTGCAACCAAAAAGAAAAAAAAAAAAAAGCAAATTGCTCTAAGTGCCAGTTTGGAAGCATAAATGAAATCTGGTTACATGCATTGTCAGACTGATAGGCTCTGCTGCAGGAAAGAATAACTTTCATTTTATGGCAGTATTTGCTTATGAATCTACTGGGAGACCATTTCTTTGTTGCAGAGTCTTTGCCAGCAGCCTTGTGAAGCTTTAACATTCCCAATGTTCTTTGTCTTTCTGGTCAAGCATGGTGTCCAGCCAGGACTTGGGAGTGTGACTTTCTGTTTCTAGCCCTGCACAGGCTACAGAGGCACAACTTTACCCAACTACAGCCAGATCAGCTGCAGCAGTGAGTAAATTCTACCTCCTTTCCGCTTCTCTTTGTCTGATGTGACTCTAAACATTTGGATTTAGGAGCAGCCTCCAAAGGTACATCCCTGCTGTACCTTTGCAGTGGAGAGGGGAGGGAGATATCCAGGTTGCCCTGAAGAAGCAGCACAAAGCAGCTCGGCCCAGTCAGTGCCAAGTCCCACACCCTGCCTGGCATCATGTAGCCAGAAGCACAGAGCTCCTACAGCTCAGATATTACCAGAAAAGATCTAATCTAGTTCAGTCATCTTTACATTCTGCAGCATGCACCCACCTTTCCCACATTTCTGCAGCCTGATGACACAAAGGGTTGATGTTTTACAGTGGCTTTGTGATGTGGGGATCAAGCTCCTCCAGGATACCATGGTCTGCTTTAATGTAATTGAGGTGGCTTTCAAGTAATGTGTCAAGCTACAGTTTGTCTCATCAATACAGGCAGGAGATGGAGCAGTATAAAGGCTTTGAAGGCTGAACAAAAAGAGTGTAGAATCAGTTATCCCTTTTTGGCAGCTGTTCTAATAGAAGGTAAAAAATTTTTGTCCTTTGCAAGCCCCGTTCCTAGCACTCTGAAACATGTCTCAACCTCAAAGTAGCTGATAATAAAATAAAAAGAGCAACCAAAAAAACCCATTTTCAGTAACCAGCAAGCTTCCTTCATCGAGCCCTTGCTTCAAAAACAGCCAGCACTAAGGCAAGGAAGGCAATGGGATGCAGAGAAGTGAAAACTGTCTGCAGGTAGCCAGCCCATCGTCTGAAGGGGTGCTCCCCGCTTCCCTCCCCACAGCTTGTTTCTCCTTACAGCGTACCGTATGGCTTAGCAACTCTGCAAATGCTGAGACAAGTGTGCTGGGGAGCAAAGAAATGTTTCCTTATAGCCATGCCAGGCTGTTACTCCTCTGCCTCCCCCACTGTTAGGAGCTGCTAGACTCTCTCAGCCATCTGGTGCAGGATTTGAAATTTCCTGCTGCTAACCCTGGCCAGTCCTGGCATTGCTGTGCACTTGCTGTATGAGACAGGTTTTGAAGTGTTTCTACAAAGCTGGAAAAGCAGTGGAAAGGCTGGAGGAAAATGAGTGGGAAGGTGTGAGCTGGAAACAAGACACACTGGTGATGGAGGCCTCAGCACATTATTTCCCTTTTGTGGGGGATAAAGGAAAGAGCTTTGCCCTTAGATTTTAGCCATCATGGGACACAGCCATGGGAGAATAAATTGTAGATAACACACTCCTCTTTATTCCCTGCTGGGGAATGGAGATGCAGACAGATTTCCAGAGAAGCACAAGGGCATGAAGCCCTTTGGATGAGGAAGGGTCTGAGAAGCCATCTGCCTCAGTTTCCTCTGCCAGCTCCTCACTGTGCGATGCCACTCACGTGTGACAGTTGGGAAGCTAAAGAAATCCTTATGAGGTGTATTTAGACCAGCGTGCCAGCAACCGGGATCAGGACCAAGCTGTGCCTGCATAGTCTGCATGGACAAGAGAGGAAGTCATTGCTACTCTTGTGGCTCTCCCTGCTGGAATCTGCTCCGACCCCAAGTTCCTCGTGTTTGCTAATGCAGAGCTGTAAGGCAGATGTTAGACTGCTTTGTTTATGCACATTTTTCATTCCACTGGCATTCAGCAACCTATCACACTAAATTCATGATTAATTTGGCCATGTTAGAACATGTGACTCTTCCCATACCCACAGTGCTAGCAGTGCTAGCAAAAGCAGTGAACATCCCTTTCCCTGACAGATAGGTGACACCCACAGCTGTCCCAAATCACACTCTGTGATCCCAAACTGCTTATTCATCACTGTGCACCTGTCCCTCGTAGTCACTGTGATGAGTTTTGAGCTGGTCCTAGAGAGCCCCGAAGATTCCCAGAAATTCATACAATTATTTTTAAAGTATAAAACAAGTGCCAGAACTTCAATAGGTGTTTTACCTGGGCAAGAGTCTCACAAGGACAAGGCCTCTGGTTGGGTGGAGTGGGTGTGTTAGACTATCCTTAGCCAACATGAATACTCAAAATAGATACTGTCTTGAAGGAAATATGGACTGGGTTTTCCTCTGAACAGTATTACACAGCAGATAGAGTTTCCACACAGAGTGAATTGACTTTTCCCCATTAAGAATGATAGGATGGTCAGTTACTTAGTTATCAATATCTGAATTTTGAAAATATGTTAGCTCCAGATAAAAGGAGAAATATCAGCTTATATAGAAAAACCTTCAGTTCTCCAGTCCTAAACAACTCTCTCAAATATATACTCTAATACTTGCAGTGTGTATGGTGGGTGTAACAGTATTAGTGCAGGACTTCTAAGAAAAATATCCCATCTTTCCACAGGCCAGCATGCAACTGCTTGAAAATAATGAGCTGGAGGTATTATTTTCTATTTCCCAGTGAATAGTTGCTGAAATTATTTGCAGTCTTCCTACAGTTCCAATTATTTTGCTGTGTGGCCTTACAGGCTCTCTCTATGTGCAAGGCATTTTATTCCTGTATCTCCACACAGAGAAGAGAATTTATTGGCACAAGCTGGCACAGCCAAGTTGATTTCAGCTACCTGCATTGATTTTAAGTCATAATAACTGAGGATGCTTCTTACACTACATGCACCACCCAACTGTGTGCCCTGAAATGCAACTAAAGGGTGCCCACTAATTTGAATACTGTTTTGGTGAGGCTCTACCAAACATACCACCTTGGTCTTGTTCAGGGCAACACTGCATGGACTTCAACATGAATGCACTTTCTGAACAAGAAACAGATAATGTCTGCCCCATTAAAGATGCAGCTACACAGCAGTGGGGAAAGTAAATGGTGGTGGTGATGAAGGTGATAGTGATGGTGATGACCTTGGTGGTGGTGTGCTCCCCAGATGTCACTCAATGTCTTTATCTCACTACTTATTGCAGGCTAAATGCTGAACACAGCGGTTCACACTGCCCTGTTCTTCAGATTGCCCTTAAGCTTACAGGCTTTGGAGAAGAGGATGAGCTTCAGCAAAGCTGTCAGTGCTCCTGTCATCAGCTGGCAGTCATCAAAGGAACATTATAACCATGGACACAACAAGGACCAGCTTGGACCATAAACAAGCTGTCTAGATACCAACATGTCATTTTCAAAGGAAACCGTTTTCTTGGATGTGTGCACAGCCTGCTGCTCTTCCAATGTTCAGAGCACCAAAAGCATGTTATTTTCACCTAAACATCCACCTGAACCTAGCTGGAGAAACAGAAGCCTTGTGCCCCAAGCAGGGCCTGTTTCCTTTTCCCCCTACAACACACAATGGCCACAAGAGTGGCAAATCTTATGCCTTTAGCATTTCCCCCCCAAATCAATGACTATGGTGGGATGAAAAGAACACATTCTTCTGACTGATCAAGCCAAGACTGTCATTTTCACCTGTTAAAAGAAGTCTGTCTACTAACAGTCCAATGCAGTTGAGCAGAGAGACTTGACTGTATTTAAATTAATTAGTACTTTGTTTATAATTAAATTCAGAAAAAATGGAACCATATACTACAAGAACTATATACATGAAGGAAAAAGTCTTTATATCACCTAACTCCCAAAATCCACCTGAGTCTGTGCTGTGAAATAGAAGTACTCAACTATAAATGGGATCACATTCTTCATGAGTGAGTTCTGTCCTGCAAGTTGGGCAAATGCTGGCAGTCTCAAGGATGACAGAGAAGCAATGACTGCAGAAGACACAGCCACAAGAGGGTTGACAAAACCAGTTGTTCTCTTTGCACAGCCTGGAAGGAAGGAAATCACGATGTGTATGGGGAGGAAAGAATTTGAGTTTGCTGCTCTATTGGCACCAGGCCAATAGGAGTTGGAGTATCTGACATCAGTCTGTTACTGTTAGAATAATGAGGGACCCACACATCTGCCAGTGCCATCTTGGCAAAGATTTCTCCCTCTACCTTCACCACCAAGAAGTAACTTTGGAGCTTCAAAGCAACAGCTGTGCTTCAAGCCAGATGCACACATCATCCCAAATTAGCTGAGTTGCACAGCTCCCTCTCTGTTCCATTTCCTGTCCCACAAAGCAGAAAGAATGACAACACGTGGATCCTTACCTCTGAGCTTTCATCCACCCAAACTGGAGAACTACCAGGACCTGCTGACCATGCGCTAGAGAGAACAGAACCAGAAGAACATGCAGGTATTAATTTTATTGTGCACTGAGGGTTACTGATAAACAAAATCTCAGAAATTGAAACATTCCCTATTCTGACTTAGCATCATCCCAGGCCAGTGATGCCTTAAGTTTTAGCTTTCATAATTTTTAGATTCTGTACTGCTTTAGTGTGTGACTCTGAAATTCATATAAAGTGTTAGCAAGTTTTCCTCACAGTTTACTTAGACAAAATAATCCTTTTCCAGCTTGAGAACCAATGACATAATTGCAGCTTTGGGCTCAAAAGGTATAAACAATGGCAAATTGAGGAGAGAAAACTGGGAGGATGGGACTTCATAACCTGAAGCTGTAATTGGGCAATTAACCCCAATATGTAAATGGACCAAAACTTAAAAAAGTATGAAAACTTGTGACCAGTCATCCATCTTGGGTGTAGCCACAGCCAAGCCCTTGTACTGCCCAAGGTGTATCCTTTGAAAGCCTTTTTAATAAATACCTACTTTATTCCTTTAACACTGTCTAATCTCTGTTCCAGATCAGCCTTTCTAGGCATCACCAGCAACACAATACTTCCAAGAACTTTTATGTTCTGCAAGCATTTCAGTATATCTCAAGCCACAGTGTAAGATACATTCAATAATGACTCCACAAACAGAGAAAAAAGGTTTTTGCCGGATGGTCCTATCCCAGGGAGATGTGGAGGAGGAGTCACAGCAGGCAGCAGAGGGATAGCCTGCATGTTTGGACAGTCTGCTTAGCTCAAGAGCAATGGAAACCCCTCCACCCTTTTATCCCCTCTTTGCCATCCTCACTTAGGGGAGTGCAGCTCTGGTCTAAGTCGCCGCTGCTGCTTGAAGGCACAGTGGAATATTTTTAACCTTTAGATACGCAGGCACCAGGAGTGACCCAGCTCCTTCTTGTCCCTGGTGTCCTCTACAGCACCAGGACCTTTGCTACCCCTTCCAGGCTGATTATCTCAGGGTGTCCTACCTGCCCAAGCTCTTCTCCCCCCTGCCCTCTGTGCTGCACAGCTGCAGTTGTTCCAAGGCTTTGCTGTCTCCATCAGGTGTCCCCTTCAGCCCTTTGCTTGGTTACTCCTGCCAAACCATGCACGGGCTTCAAGATCACCTTAACTTTCGACCAACACTGACACTGTGTGTTTGTCATTTATTTAATCTTCTCCTGCAATGGCAGCCCCACTGTATTTGTTTAGAGAGGCAGAGAAAAGCCTAAAGCAAAACTGTAAAAGCTGCCTCAGGGATTCCCAGTGCCTGTTAAAGTGAGTGGAACCAGGCAAAGCTATCTCCTAGACATTTCAAAAACCTGCTAAAGAGCCCAATCTGTCATGATTTCATGCACTTACACTGTCAAGAGAAGCATTAGGAGAGAAAATTGAAATGAGTTTCTAACCTGAGAACATTTTTAGTTTCCAATCTAAGCATTTTGGCATTCAGAATTGCAACTGCGTGGAATGGGCTGCAATCTCCCTTTTGCCTGTACTGCTGTGATTTCTTGCTTCTTAAATCTCCCTAACAATTTTGAATGGAAACTGCACATTTTCCATGTTTTTGAGCAGTTATCTCCACTCCTGTAAGTGAGAACCTTTAGATGCTAAGATTATTCAAAATTTTAAAATAATGCATGTTAATATAATTTGTTTCCAAAATTGTGGATTTTGGTGAGAAGACCTTTACGAAATTTTTTTTGTTAAAATTGCTTCAATTATCTACCGAGATTGTTAGTATTTCAATGTTCAAACAATGATAAAAAGAGAAAAGAAAATAACATGCCTTCTTTGACTAGCTCTACTACTTGCTGTCATAAATTATTTCCTCAAAATTATTCCTAGGCTATAGTTGCATCATCGTTTATTCTGTAGCTCTTCAAACAGGAACCAGCTAAATGAACTTAAACTGGATCGAGAGTTTACATGTGGTTCTGGCATTTTAAAATCTCATTTACAATTGATAGTTCCTTCAAAATTAGACTTAATTCATTCCAGCCAAACTTGTTTAAAATAAAACAGTCATATAGCCAGACAAAACTGTTTAACCAAATGAATTTTTGCCTTAACTGGACTCCCCTAGGCACCCACATGGGCCCCTGTACACAAGCAGTAACTAAAGGTTGCATTTAAAGTTATCCTTGGAAAATCTTGAAAGGGAGTCAATAGATAAAAATGTGTTTTGCCTTTTCTTCTGTTCCATCTAATTTCACATTGCTTTGATAATTCACTTAGCTGTTGCTGTAAAAATAACAACTACAATAGTATGTTGTCCTTTACCACCTTCATCTCATGTTTGGTGTTTAAGGCCAGAGGATCCAAAACCATGAGTGCCAACTTAATCAAAGTGCCAACTTCATATAAAAACAGATTCAGGTCTACACAGCAGAGCTGATTCTGACCCAGGTATCCACCACATATGTGCTGAATTAATAGATAAGCCAGAATTACACACTGAAAATCCAAAATCTCTTCCTGCAGAACACTCTAAATTGGAAGAATAAAGAACGTGTCGCTTCCAAAGGAGTATCTGCTTCTTAGAGCTTGGCTTGAAACAGAACACGAATTAATATGACATAGGAAAAGAGTAGGGAGAGAGTAATTGCAGTAGAAAAAAAAATAAGACATCCTTCCCATGACATGAAAATTAATTTCATTAGTTCATACAGTTAATGTATAGAGAGTAGCCACCCTATCATAGCAGGTAAACATAAATAAAGGAAAACTCTTCTCCCTCAGTTTCATCTGTGGAATACTATGCTCAGTCTTTTTTTGTTAGGCTACATTTCTTGCTAATACTCTTCTGTCTCAGTAGTCATTTGCCAGTTTGGCCAGCAAATTGAGAAAAATTAGCTATACTCAGCACCCTCAGAAACCACCTGCTTAGCTGAAGATATTCGCAGTACAAAACAGAGGTTTGTGACTGTTCTAGCATTGCGCCTCTAGTGCTGAAAGAAACATAATATTTGCATATTATTAGGAGCTAAATAATCATCCAAGAGTATAGAAAACTCTTCAGATCTTGCAGAATTGCATGGAGATGAACATATAAAAAAATCCTCCATAATTTACAGAGGTGAAAGTGAAATAGTCATCTCAATTAATTTTTGCATTGGGAGAACTTGGCTACACTAAATTATTTAAATATATATTTTTACTGACTTTGGAAAGGACAGGGATTCATTTGTTGATATTTTCTATTATTTCTTAAAATAAAACCCCTGACTGACAGTGCTGAGATGAAAACTGCTGGGATCTAGGGTAAGTGGTAAAAGGAGATGACTTATTTGCCCCAGTGAGTCTCGGTGCCAGCTTCCATTCCCAAGTATGGTGGCAGCTTGGACCCTGACCCAGAAATCCTTATGCATGCCCAGTTTGGATTAGCTGCTACTTTTTCCTTCCAAAAGTTATCAATATATTCAGAAGTAGTCGCATTTGGTCTTTGTATTTTTTCTGGAACGATAGTGATTTGTTTATTTATTTATTTATTTACTCATTTATATTGCAAAAAAAGTTCAAGAAGTATCTGAACTTCAAAAAAAATAAACCCCACATCTGACAGTTCCTCTAGAGAACTTCCATTTCCTCTGAGTCCATGGAGATGGTGCTTTTACAGATGGGGTTTGGGACAGCTTGTTCTCACTCTTCATCTTACTCTTTGTCGTCCTGTGTGTATGAAAGTTCACGACTTGACAGGCAGCTCAATACCTATAAATGGCCATTTGTTATTTATGGTGAATAGGTTTTCAGACCTATTACGTATGCAGTGATGTAAGGCTTCTATTTTAAAGATAGTATTTATTTATCATACTAGAAGGGGCTAATGTCTGGAAAGGTTATATCGGTAAAGTAAACATGGAGAACTACTGAACAAAGTATAACCTAAATGGACTGTTTGCATTCAGTATTGAATTTTTAATCTCATTTCCCCATTTTGTTACAAACGGTAAGGGGAAAAACCGATACAGAATCCATAGGAAAAAATCCAGGGCACTGTACACTGCATGTGAGAAAAAAAGTCTCCATGATATCCTTCTGCTTTGTTATCAACAACAGTTTGCTCCCTGCCAATAACAGTAAGATCAGCAGAGCTTGCTTTAAGTTCTGATTTTCCTGTTTGTAGCTAAGTAAGTTTATTAGGGGTGAAAAAAACAGGTGGAAAGGAGGGCAGGAAGGAAAGGAGGCCTTTATGGTGTGTAGGTTGCACACTATAGAATAAATATTTAACACCCTGGTATCCCATAAAGCCTGTGTTCCCAGGCAGCTCTGCTCTCTTGGGATGCAGCCAACAGATAAGGGAACATACTCCACCTTCAAGTCCCTTCTTATTACAGTTCTAAAGGTCAGGGTGAATGAGAATTAGAAGAGCTAAGAAAAGGGTAGAGAGAAAGAAGATCCAGATCATTAACTGATCTGGAAAGGCATGAGAAGTCAGACCATTTCTGAGTCCTTTGTGGACTCAGTGCAAGCTAAGACAGAGTCCTGTTTTCTTAGAAGATATATGAAGAGAGAGCTACAAGTCATGCTGACCATGCCACTTCAGGTTTCTAAAGCCTTTCCAATGACCCTAGAGGGAGCCTAGGCTGTGTGAACAGCTACAGAAACAGCTCCATCTTCCACTTTGACATCGGTTTTATTCCTAAATCTTCTTGTGTTTTTGGACACCTGCTGCCACAGCAGTCTTAAAAGAAAAAAGAAAGTCTCATTGTGTTATTGATTTTAGAATCAATAGAAAGTCAGAATTGTGATATGATTTCTGTGATGGCACAAGGAAGATTAAAATGGCAGTTTGCCATAGAAAGCTCAGGAAAGTGAAGATAGGGTGAAATCCTGAAAGGAAGATTTGTCAAAACCTCTCTGAACAAAGAAAACTTACTTGATTTCATGCACTTAGTTGACACAACCCTCTTAGCCTCAGTTTTCCAATGAGAGTCCAACAGCCAAACCCACAAACATTTCTATAAACAGTGAAAGCAACACAAAGTAGAGAAGAACAAGGCAAATCAGAACTGACTTCTATTGATTTTGTGATAAAGGCTCCATGGAGACCAGCTATTAATTACCTTTTCAGAGGAGACACTTGTATAGCTGGTAGCCAGGGCTGGGGTTTTTTGCCCCTTTCCTCTCAGGTACAGTAGACTGTACTGCTAGGATTAGCATAGGATTGAAACTATAAATGTGTATTGGGACACAGTTTTAATTATTCATCCATTTTATTATGGTGCTGCTAAAGACCAGGCAAGAATGAGACAATACACAAAATAGACATGTCCCATCACAACTGCTCTGCTAGTAATATTTTCAGCAGTTTACCACCACTTTCTTTCTAGTCAAAGTTATGCCAAAGCAGCATGTACCTGTCCATCTTGTTTTCCTTTCCACTGCTGTTTCTATATATGTTAGTGACTTATCCCTGCCAGGTAAATGGCATGAATGACTTAACCCTGACAGGTACAGAGCTTTCCTGATGCCTTCAGGGTGGGAGCAGAGGGGAGAGACAGTGCTGTGTCTCTGTGCTTAGCTCCTCTCTGAATAAAACCAGTGAGTCCCAGCTGTACGATGGCTCTGAGCTGTGCGTGGTGGAAGACAAGCAAGTAGGGGCAAATGAGGCTTGAAAACCATCTGTTCACTCACCAGAGCCTGACATGGGCTGATTCAGTGTTTGCTGCCCTGCCTGGGTGATGTGAGCTGCTCCTTACAGCAGTAACAGGTGCAAAGCTTTCTGGCAGTAGTGTTGTTTTTAAACCCCTGAGTCCCTTTAGTAATCCAGGGGGGCGTCAGGCTGAGCTCTCCAAAGCCGTAGGACCAACTTCGTACGTGCAGCCTGGGCAATTACGGATGCAAAACGAATCCTGCAAGTGAAGTCACACTGTTCCTCACTTCTCAGAATTACTGGGGATAGTGTACACAGAGCAGGCTTGTTCACAACAGCAGGATGACATGGTTAGACTGCAAACACATATGGTTTTCCTCGAAAATCTCTCTTCAGCTACTAGGGCTGATGCAGTTTTGCTGGAAGGCCCGATGCAGAGATCATGGAATCATAGAATTTCCAGAGACACGTTCCACTAGACTAGGCTAGACTCAAAGCCCCATCCAACCTGGCCTTGAACACTTCTGTTGATGGGGCCTCCACAACTTCTCTGGGCAATCTGGGCCAGTGCTGCAACACCCTCACAGTAATGAATTTCTTCCTAACATCTGATCTAAATCTCTCCTCTTCTAGTTTAAGACGATTCTGCCTTGTTTTAACACGATCTGCCCCCTCTTTTTAAGACTTCTTTAAGTACTGGAAGATCTCCCATTTTTTAGCTACCTTGAGAAAGAAGGTCAAAGAGAAAGGACGTTGGTGACTGCAGTGCACAAGAAGATGAGCATTTAAATTATTCATTTTATACAAAATCTCCTTATACATGATTGAAAACAGGTGGTGCCTGGAACGACAGCTCATAGCTGCTTTCTGATTACTAATACACCACCATTATGTGGTGTAAGGAAAAGAGATATTGCAGATGGGGCTCTCTATAACCAGACAGCAGCAGACCATACAGGAAAATGCATGACTCTGTTTTAGCTTACAAGCTATAAGTACAAATGATTTTGACTCAGAGGGAGGCCTTTGTGCAGTAAAACTTGGGAGTCTTCAAACACTGCAACCACTCAAAGTAGACAGATTTTGGTTAGTCACTCTTCTCCTGCCTATCTTGAATTTCTTTTTTTTCTCTGTGCTTGTATAGCAGCCCATCTAGTGCAAAATAAGCAAACAGAGTAAACTAGAAGCAATCAGCATGATGATCTTTGTTCACACTTCAGCTCACACATCAAGAGTCTCTGTACCTTAACAAGCTGCCACTCACAAGGAAGCCAACTCAATCAGAAATTAACAACCTCTGCTTGGTTTTGATTCCAGATCTATTGTGCCTTGAGAAATATTACATCTAAAAATACTCTGAGTTAAAGTCTCCCATGTGCTTCAAGCGGGGTGTTCTAGAAATGGTCTATAACATTTTTCATGTTAAAGAACAGCAGTGGCCTTGGTGAAGAACACTTTGCTCATTTGTGTTTATATACATTCCCAGACCAGCAAAGTGGCCAAGGTGACTTTGGGAGGAAAAGGCTGCTAGAGTACAACCAGTGCAATTGGGGCCCACAACTTTCTGTGCATGTCAAAAGTCGTTTGCATATCCATTATCTTTGGATGAGCGTTGTGTGGTCAAGGGAAATGTACTCTCCCCTTTGGTGCATATCTCAGTTTGATCAGCCTTCTGTAAATCTCCCATGCTCTGTATCAGTGTGGGTATAATTTAGTCCCTTTGCTGTATGGAAAAATCTTTCCCCCAGATTACTGTGGTTTTAACAGTAAACAAAATATTTGGGAAGGCAGAGAGCCTGGCAGGGGAGTTTGCTGGGGGCAAATATGTAATTGCTAACTGTTTAATTAGGACCAGTCCCTAGAACTTTTCTAGGAGATAAAAGAAGTTGCATGCTCACCAGTGTTGAACAGCAGAGGTGCCAGGCAGAGTTACTTATAAAGCCAAGAAATTTTGGCATTAGGATCAGTCCTCAGCTCAGAGGTTATAAAAAACCCACAGCTCTTCTGTCCTCACAAGAAGGGTGAGAATTGAAGCAATTCATGATCCACCCTTAAATATGAGACAGAAGCTACAGAAGAAAGAGTAGGGACTCAGCAGATGAGCTAACCAGTGCAAGGGAATTTGGCATTGGAGAAGTCATGTTATTCATGTTATTGAAAGCTGGATGTGCTTGGTCTGACTGCTTTGCTCCAGTACTGCAAGGAGCAACCTGGCTTGCAGCTCTGTAGGAACAATTCCATGTCTCTCCCTCAGGTCTACTCTTACAGGACAGCAATGCCACTTAGTGGCTTCATGAAATCTGTTTTCTTATGAAAAAATTGCCTGTACTGGAGAGCCTGTACAGGTGTTTGACTGGATAGCAGCTTTTCACTGAATTCTGAGCTTAGCTGCTGTAAGGATGAGATACTACCCAAAATTCTTGTATTCATCTTTTCCAGATGTTACACAAGGCATAACCTCCAGGGGGATGTTATATCCCTGCCCTATCCCTGCCTGAGTGCCCAGAGCTGGCAGCACAAAGCCCACGTGCCTGGGAGGCTGATGGGCAAGGCAAGACTTCGGGCACAAAAGCCTTAAGAAGCTCCAATCTAGCAGTGGAATTAGAACAAATAACTACAGTTCAGCAGGAAAAGCCATTCTCTGGAATGGAGAAGAGGCTGCATGGGCTCTCACTGTCTTCACAGTGAGCAAAGCGTGCTCACTCCCAGATTTGTCAAGGTGCTGTGCCATCTAGAGGAATTTGAAAGGCATTTTCCCGTGCCTCTCCAAAGAGCTCATGGCTGCCCCGTGCTGGCTGGTAAAGCTGCACAGGGCTGCCACGGGAGGAGCCAAGCAGTGAGACCTGGTGCTGGGCCAAAACCATCCTGGCAGCCCCTGTGTCTGGTGTTCCTGCCCCAACACAGCAGCAAGGCACAGAGGGGATTTGTGTGAGTTACACTAAATGCCTTTAAAATGTGTTGCTTTAACTGTTTGAATGTGTTTTCTTTACGACTTCAATTTACATCCCAGTGTGATTTACAGAAACAAGGGCACATCCCTACCCAAATACCCCAAATACCAGGCTACTGCTGATGGAGAGACCTGTTACTGGATGAAACAAGGGCTTCATCCCCTTTTTTTTTTTTCTTTTGCTTTGTCCTGTACAGCATCACAAAGGAAACTGCTGTAATATCCAGCTCCCAGTGACTACAGGCAGAGGCAGACTTCATGGCTTTTGCTGTGAGGTAAACACGGAGCACACTAATGCTAATTAACATGAAACAAGCTGTGGCCTACAAATAGAGGCACAGGGTAAAGAGTTGGTGAATGTTGCTATTGGCTGAAAATAGTTATTTAATCTTTAAAAGTCTTAAGTTGATGCAAAATATTGCCTTCATTCTTTTCCTGCTCAGCAACACCACAGGTCTTATTCACCCCCTGAACTGGCCAGCTCAGCCTTTCATCCTGAGAGCTTTCCTGCCCCGTGTTCCAGTCCTGGTTCACATTTGTCTCCTCTGACTGGAGCCAACCAAAGCTGATGGGCTGCCTATAGCTTTCCTTTGCATTACCAGAATAATCATGCTCTCAGCCATGCACAATTCTTTTAGGCATCCTAATTCCTTATGTGATTCTGACCATCAAAGACATGAGCCATAAATTAGTAGGAAAAATGTCTGTCCAATTTGCTGTAAGAAAAATAAAGGAATTTCCCAGGTTCTCACAAGTTTGAAATCATCAGATGAAAATTCTACAGCCCACTTCCTTTTTGACTTGTCTTCAGTTTTGATGCCCTCTGCCTTTGATTTTGTCCTCACCAACTTGTGGGGTAGCGCTGTATGGCTACAGAAAAAGGCAGATGACTGTTACCAAGTGACTGTCAGAATAGGATGTTTGTTGTCAGAACCATCATCCCACACTGTTTGTAGTCTGGCTACAAACCCCCCAAATCCAACCAAACAAAAAAAAAAGAGTGGAAACAAAAAAAAGCCTGTTGTTACAAAAAGTAATCCATTAGCATCATATTCGTGCTTTTAAATTAGCATGTGTTTGGGAGGCCCCTTTGTAAACTTTACTCTGCTTTCTTTACTCTAACTTTTACTTTGCTTTCGCAGCAAATCTAGAGAGCTCTTCCATGTCACACTTTAAAAAAGAAGATGATTTTTGACATCCAGAATGAATGTGCTTTCTCCTGATTATCCAGAGGATGAGGTCAGGGTCTCACAGCCTTGCACTTGAGGTGCTGACATCCCCACCTTGCCCCTGTGCTCCAGGTGCTGGGCCAAGATCTGTTTCTGACTGTCATTAAATTGCTCAGTAGCTCTTAGAAGTCAGTTACTTCCTTCTGTCTTTTTATCCATGTCCTGAGCAATAGGGCATACAGCATGCAGGAGAGAAATGAGCTTTCACTGTATTTTCTTTCCTTCTGGGATTTCTGCAATGTGCTCAGAATGGATGATTTGTTTTGCCCCTTGTCCCTTGTCCTCACAACCTGCTTGGGTCCCCACCTCAGCCTCCTCAGGAGAACAGAAATAATTATTTCAGGGAATAAGTGAAACACTGCTGAAGCAGCAAGGATTGCACATTTTAGTCTAATCCTGTAGTATCTGAGCCCTGTAGAAAACAGAAGAGCATATTTTAAATTCTAAAGGATTAGATTAGGCAAGTACTCCAACCACTATAATTTCAGAACCAAAGGGCAGATGGTTTATACACATTCAGCTGAATTCTGACCTGAAGAAGATGATATAGCTCCTCTGGGTATAGCTATTCCTGCCTTCTCCATGCCAAACCCACTTGTTCTTATTCACTAAAATAGACTAGAAAAGCAGGTTCAGTCAGTGCCTGGTAAGAAATGGCACCATTGTCTTGAAAGTCAAATCAAGTAGACAAGGAAAGTACATATATACATTTTGATTCATGATATATTTATTGAAATTATCCTGTGTCACTGTGTGCTGTGAAAGAGGATTATGTGTATGTTGCAAAACAAGAAATTAAAATGTGGCTGAGTAACTGGGTAGATGTGTAGTATTATAAAGAAAGTAATAAGAATAATGATGAAGTAATAATAATCTAAAATAGAATAGTTAATGACAATACGTCAGTGGTCCCTGTTGGGGATAGTCTATGGAAGTTAATGCAGTGGGACCACAAGGTAGGAAGGATTTCTGGGCTAATTGGTGAATATAAAAAGGTTAAGGGATATAAAAGAGTTCATGCTCTGAGTCACATAGAAATTGCATGGTTTGAATCCCCAGACAGACCTGATTGAGGGACACAGAGATGCTGCCCTACTTAGAGTACAGCTTTGAAAGCTGATCAAAGTCTAGACAAGAATGACTACATTTTTATGTAGGAAAACCAGGAAAATTCTTAAAAAGTGCTATTAAATCAGGCCCTTTAGCACCGTGTAGGAGTATACAATTGTCCAAACTGCTCTCAGAAAGGTCTTGCAGGTAAGCAATGAACACAGTGTTTGGTAGAGAAGCACACAACATAGACAGGGATAAGGGCTGCAGAATGTTGAGTATTGTACAAAGATGCAAGGTGTCATTGACCTTTAGGGCTTTCAGGACAGACAAGCAGCAGTGGAGAAGTCATTATTCAACACAAAGGAAAGGTTTGCCAGTAAAGCCAGGAAGCATGACCAAGCTTCCCAAATCTCTATCTGTCACCTTACCCCCAACCTCCTTGGATGATATGAAAGAATTTTTTCTGCTTTGTGACTCGTCTTATAGAAGAAAATCATAGGAAGGAATTCTCACAGCAACAACATGAAAATTCAAGAACTAGATTGTCTCTTGAAAGAAATTTGGGCAACTGCACAATGTAAATTGCATGTACTGGCCTGAAACATCTATTTTGATGCGTTGATTTCTTCAGAGGGTTTTTGGATTCTTATCTCTCTGTTTCAGTTGTCTGATGGTCCTGGTGGACAACAAGCTGTCCATGAGCCAGCAGTGTCTTGGTGTCCCATGCTATCCTGGGGTGCATTAGGAAGAGCATTGACACCAGGCTCAGCTCTAGTGAGGTGCAGCTGGAGCGCTGTGTCCAGTTCTGTGCTCCTCAGGACAGGAGGCACATGGAGCTCCTGGAGTCCATGTGGAAGGCAACAAAGATGATTAGGGAGTGGAGCATCTCTCTTATGAGGGTAGAGAAGGGATTTTGTCAATAAGGATCTGAAGGGAGGGTGCCAAGAGGAAGAAGCCAGGCTCTGCTCAGTGGTGCCAAGCAATAGGACAAGAGGCAATGGGCAGAAAATGGAACACAGGAAGTTCCACTTGACCATGAGGAAGAACTCGCTGTGAGGGTGACTGAGCGATGGAACAAGCTGCCCAGAGAGGTTGCAAATTCTGTTTCCCTGGAGAGACAAAAAGCTGTCTGGACACAATCCTGAGCAACATGCTCTAAGGGGACCCTGCTTGAGCAGGAAGGTTGGACTAGATGATCCCCAGTGGTCCCCTACAACCTTATCCATTCTGTGATTCTAATTAAATATCTGAAAGATGAAATCCTTCAGGAAGGACTGGAATCTTCAAAAGGAGATGTGATTTCCCCCTGTTCCAGAGAGTGGAGAGGAAAAATTGTGGCTTCCTTAGTAACACAAAGTAATCAGCCCACACTCTTAAGCCTATAAATGGGCTTATGGTGGACCTGTGCTTTTTGGAAAATGTCCTCCAAGCCTGACATCATGTGGTGCTGGATCACAGCCTGCCCTCAAAGCTAATCAGCATGTGTCTTAATGTGAAAAAACTGAACAGCACTGCTCTTCCTAGTGGCACTTTCCTCCTAACACTGCAGGTGTCACTGTAAAATAGAAAATCTGCTTGTAACAGAATCTGTTCTGGTGACTTTGCAGGAGGATGTACACAGCTAGAGTTTGTGGGAAAATGTTTGTCCTCTGATGCTGGATTAGATGCTATCCTCTATTCTAACACTGTTGCTTGATTTGTTTTTGGTGGTCATCACGGTTCCCACAGGAAGAACAAAATGTTGATGTTATAAAGGCAGATTTTGCCCTCTCCTATGATATTGCCATTTGTGAGAGAAAGGCAGAGCATCCTTGGTCTGCAAAGCCAAAATGTTGCTTCGTACAAATGTCGCAGAGCAGTGAAAGTTCAGCAAAATGTAAAAAGGAAATTTGTTTCTTGGGCATATGGTTGTCCATGGAATTTTGTCTTTCAGAGAAGCCAGAGTAATTCCTTGCAGAAGGAAGTTCAAATGCTTTAATTTGGATGGGTATATCCAGTCTACCAAGTTATTAGGATGATATAATGAGGAAATCCACAGCAGGCTCCTATCTGTTATATGCAAGAAGTATTTTAACTTTGCTGTAGCACAGTTCCATAAGAGAGATTGTGTCCTATCACAAAGGTTCCTTGTGAGGATAAATGTATTAAAGAATATTTTAGGTGTGAAGATGCCAAATGAGATTCATCTCTCACTCAGAAAAACTAGATTTTGCCTGTTGTTTCACTGTTTTAACTCTCTGATGAAAAACTATAGTGTGAAAGCGAAAAAAATGACCCTGATCCATTCCCTTATTGCAAGCAAAATTATCCAATTTACCCACAATTATAAAGTTGTTTATAAAGGAAAAAATAAAATGCAAAATCAAGATTTTTTTTTGCATTAATTGCAAGCACTTATGCCTTTGAAACATTCCTAAGGATATATTTTAGTAATACGAATTTTGGTACATGTTAAAAAGTCTTTGAAGCCTCTTTTAAGAATGATGCAAGAATTTCCAGAGAATGTGACCTTATCAAATGGCATAAAAGACTGCTTAAATTATGCAGATATTTTAGAGACATAAACTAGTATGCTAGCATTTATATATTAGTATTCATATATTTGAGTATATTTGGACATATCAGTTCTGATATCCTGGAAGGAGAAAGACTCTACTAGGAAAGTGACATCCGTACCCATTTAAACATCTGTATCTAGGAATGCCAGTGGGATGTTTGCCAGAACATCAACATCTCCATATTTTCTGTTTCTCAGGTTGGGCAGTGGTTATTCACAGCCCAATATTAGCTTCTGCAACCTGAACTCTGCAGTAAAATCTCAACCACTGGAGTTCTGCCACTGAACTACAATCAGCACAACAAGGATACCCAGACACTGTTAGGGGAGTCATTTCCCGTGACAGCTGTGTGTGCAGGATATGGAAAGAACAAGGCTGTGAACCTGCAGGAAAACCTGCACCAAAGTGCAGCCAAATTGTGTTGTGCCAATATTTCAGTGAGCTGTCTATGAGGGATAAAGGTTCTCACCTCTCCTGGTATTTTGCGTTGATTCTGTTTCTGTAACCAGGAACATAGAAAACTGTTGTTGCTGGTTTTCCACACTTCAAAGAAAATGTTTGCTTCAGGCAGATTTTTACCTGTGCCTTGACCTGGCTAGTATTTTAACAGGTTCTGAGAAAATGAAAAAGATACATCCTGATTTCATTATAATTCCTGTGCAGGGATTCCTTCCACTGCTAGTGTGGATACAGCATGCCACTTCAAATACATCTCACATGATCTTGTTTCCTTTACTGCTGCCCTGGACATAAGGATAGATTATTTTAATTTCTTTTATTTCTGATGGTGTGCTGTTCCTAGATACTACAGTAGAAATTTTTTGGTGACTTTCATTTACATTTAACTTATCATTTGCACTTACTTGTCATAAGTAGTATATTCTTATAAGCCTGTGGAATGACAATGTATTTTAGAGATTGCCTTTAAGTTCAGTGTTATTATTATATTACATGATTATTATTCCTACTTAGTTTGACACATGAAGGCCAGATGAATATATGTTAAAATAATTTATTAGATGATCCTGTTTTTTTACTTACAGTCTTATAAGTCAGTTATAAATTGTATGTGTTAGCATGGTGAAGAAATGAATGTAAAACTAAATGTTAAATATGTATATATATATACTATGCAATTCACTTCAGGTCACAAACCTCAGAATTAATTATTTTCACTGTATATTTCATCCTTCCAGTATCCTGAACTGACAGCCTTGGTTCTTAGCCAGGGTTTTGGAGCAATCAAATGAATTCCAGGAGTATAAGGTAAATAGCTCTTTTGTATTCCTGGATTACTTTTGATCCCTCCAGTTCCACAAGAATTTATAGACCGTGCAATGAATTGCCAGAAAATGTCTATAGTCAGAGAGTTTATTATCTATTCCCATCTCAGCTCCTGTGAAAAATCCATGAAAGGAAGATTTAAAATCCCAAAATTGTGCGTGACAGCTATTCTTATGTGCCCATATTAAAATTATTTATTATTAGGGCCAGGTGGGTTTGAAAGCAAGCGAATAGGGTGGGGTTTTTAAGTGCTCTCAGGTGACTTAAATATTTAAATTTATTTTAAAAGATTTAAATTTATTTAAATTTAATTAAGCTCATGCATCTCTTTCTAGTAGTCCCAGTGGGTACTCACCCATTTGGAAAACCTGTGGCTATTGAAAATGTCAGTATGCTGCAGCTCCTATTTCATCTAAGACAGCTGAGACTTTGGTAGTGTGCTCTGTCATGAGCACCTGCAGTGCTGCAGAAAGAGGTGCAAAACTCAAGAATTTTTTTTTTGCCATTAGCTTTCAGAAAAAGCCCTTCCTCTTCTCTGGGAAAACACCTTGGACTGCTTCGTATCCACAGATCAACCCTCTGCATCTTAATGTGTTGTAGGATCATCTGATTAAAATCCAATTCCTTTCACTGCTCTTGAGTGGATGCCCCAAGCCTGAATTTTCAATGTTCCTTTGCTGGACTGGGTACTGTGTTATCCTTTGTACAACAAAATGCTGCTAACTCTACCCTTGATCCTGCAAAACACTTAAATACATGCTTAAACTTACCTGCACATGTGCTTTGATGCACATCAGCCAGTGCTCAGCAGTTTTCAGGTCCACTAGCTGGGGGGAATCGTTTTGAAATATTCTGTGAGAACTCCACAAACCAGAATTCTTTCAAGTAGACCAACGCGGAGGAAAATATTTCTGTTGGTTTTTCACTTCTTTTTTTCCTTGGATGGGAAGGAGACAGAGTGGAAAGATAATAAAAGACCTGAAGCAGAAACAACATTCCTATTCCTTACTGGCATAGCAAACATAGGACAAACATTTGGTTGATAAAGTATCCTGCACTGTGATTTTCTCCTTCTCACTATATTCAGGTTCATCCCATAGCTATATGAGAAGCAGGGAACAGTAAGAATAGCATAAAAGGAGAATTCACACATACAATTTATCTTTTCCATCTTATCTAGGCCAAAAAAATTTGGTAACCTTTAGAGGAGGATTGGATAATTATTTTAGACATGCTCAGAATTGTGACTCTTTCCTCTGATTCTGGATAAGAAAATATACAAACAAACCTGATATACACATTTACACAATGTACAGTGAAACCTGCAAGAATAAATATTATGGAAGAAAATGATAAAATATATTATAGAGAAATATTATTCAGACATTATTTAGGAATGCACTAATTTACTGCCTTAAAAAATATATTTGAATAAGAGACATTTTTTTCTGTCTACTGTGTGCAGAAATAGAAATTTTGTCCGTTTTCTTTATAGGAGGTAATTACTCTCACACTCACATATATAGGCATGTACTAACAGAATTTCATATTAATCTTTGCCTCTCTTTTCTCCCAGGGTAGAATTATTGACTGTGAGACTTTCCTTTCATATTGTTTTTTTAATGAAGTAGAGGCTGCCTCACTCATTTAATTAGAAAAGTACTTGTATTTATTTTTCTTGTTTGGTAACCTTCTTTTAAAACCAACAAATTTAAGAAATTTTTTTCACATCCTTCTAAGGTAGGTAGAGATGAGGTACTAATCTGAAGATCTTAATATTACACACAGTGGCAGACAGCATTCAGTATTAAGGGCTGTAGTTTCCCTAAACCAATTATAATAATAATGTGTCTGTTATCCAAATAGGAATTTAAAACCCATTCATACTATATTAATAATATTTAATGAAGCACGATATCTACAAAAGCACTTAGAAACTGTAGTACTGCCTAAATGCCCAGTGTGAGTTAAGAAGTCAACACTTCATTCTACTGCTTGTTGACCACATGCCTTCTAGATGTTTGTAAGGTTTCTGCAGATTGGGGCTTTCACCAGTGAAATCCTAGTGGAATTAAGATTCTAAAGTGCAGAGAAGTGAGGTGCTCCACATCTGGATGTTTAATTTCCACCTGCCTAGTCTTTGGTGTCAAAACTGGCATGTCTCTGTGAAGGCAGTGTGATGATCCTACTGCAACACCTCCGCCTTTCAGCTACTGGCTTAATAGTCTGGGATGCCAGAAGCTCAACTACATTTCCTTCCCCTTCTTGAGGTACTTTGACTCTGCATGTTTCCCTATCTCACCCTGCAGCAGAATTGCCTTAGCTCCTCTTGCTGTTGCATTTTGTATATGGTAATTGCACAGTCATCAGACAGAGAGACTCACCACGCTCATTACTCCCTCAGGCATTAGGCAGGACATGGGAATTACATGGTGACAGCAAGTCACAGTGCCAGCAATGAATCATGTATCTTAGCAACTCTGCATCAACAAGGAATCTAATTGCAGAGTATGTCCTCCTCATCCCATCAGCAGCCAATTGCCTGCAGAGTCATTCTTGCTTTCCCCGGCCAATTTTAAAAAATAAATCAGTGCTATTCATCATTTTCAGAAGTTGCCAAAAATCTTGGAGGCTTAGCACCTGAAGAACTATATTAGATGCAACTATTTGCATTTTCAGTAATTCCCCTTAGAAAGTCTTGAGTTTTCATCTTGTACTGAACTGGCACAGCTTCACTTTGTTTTCTCACTATTACAAGTTGCTGTTATTAAAAAAACCCCCAACTTATAATATATTAAAAATATTGGTTTGCACACCTCCATAGAAAAAACAGCAAGAAAGATGATTTCTCCTTCAAGTGACTGCTGCCTGTGAACTTGAGAATTTGAAAATTTTAGTTATAATTAATGTAGTGCAGAGATAGAAGGGCTTAATTGTAGTGCTTCTTCATGCTTTCTTGCCGCTAAATGAGAGAGAATAGCTATCAACCTTTCTTCAGCAGCAAAAATAAATTGGTATATTCAGCCCACTGTTTATATGGAGGAGAGAACAGAAGTGCTCTATAAAACATGCTCACCAGCAGGTCCATCCATTCTAAGACTGTTGCCAGCTTCAGCCTTTAAATGCTAAGCTTATCCAAAGACCCTACAGTGATAGGATTTCTTCACTAATGCTGGTAAAGTTTGGAGCTGGACCTAGTGATTACACCAGTAAAATAATATCCAGTTTCTGGGATGTTGAGTCCTAGTCTGTTCATGGGAGTGGGTGAAAGAGGAAGGATGCGAGCTGTCAATGGATGCTGGAACCCCTCCAGGGCACTGGAGCAAATCTGAGCTGTGGGAGCCAGAGACATGCACCAGACAAAATACAGGTAGGAAGGGCACCCATGAAGGCAGCTGTACCCCTGCAATCTCTTTCAACAGAAAGGACAGCCCGAAGGAGAGACTTGGGGTGTAGAGGACGTCTCATGGCCTTGTCATATTAATCCTTGATTTATGAGAGGACCCAGGACTTGATAACTTAGTTGTAGGGAACAATCTAATTCATGGTTTGTTTTTTAATTCTGCAATTTCATGCTAGATATAGCCATGATTGAAATGACATATATGGTTTTATGTTCACTAAGCATTCTGTCCTAGTTCACTAGGAGTTTCACTTTGACTTATGGAGTGGTTTTGATTTCTTTACTTACTGTTGTTTTCCCTGACAGGAGGAAGGTACTAAATGTTGCTGTCATCATACTGCTGCAAAACTAAGGCCAGGAAATAGTTTGTCTTGTGGATACATCCACCAGAAGAGTGAGTATTGCCTAACTGGTTTTCTACACTTACAAAGAGTAGAGCTCAGTTAGGCAAGAGGATGATTAGCATTTGAGGTGTAAGTTAGACACAAGATTTTGGAAGAAAAAATCCTTCTCTTCTCCCCATAAAATAAAAAAAACCCAGGGGATATGGATCAAATTTTTCAAAAGATGATGTTGATTTCTGGTAGAGTTGAAAAATAGGAATTTTATCCATTTCTACATTAACTTAAATGATAAACACTGTTTGGCAAGATCTATGAAGACAGGGTAGCTGGGCTCATAGAAAAACTCTCACAGCATCTTCCCTTGCTTTGATCTCTAATGAGAGAACTGCTGCAATGTTCATGACTCCTTACAGAAGAGTTCATGTCAAAACCTATGTAAAATTTATCATGCAGAGCCCTGGAGGCCCTTTAAAATGCAGGAAAATCCATGAGATGTAAGGGAAAGGGAACGTGATGCCTGAGGTTTACAATTTGTACTTTCTTTTCAGTTCTTATAGTTTTGCTAAAATGAGAATCATGGGCCACTTTGTACAATTCCCAAGTCACTGTAGCATTACACTGGGGGAGTGTATACACTAGGTATACGCTATGTGTTATTAAAAAAATATATATAATCTCCCTCTATTATACACAATATCTCTATATGTATACCTAAAATTTAAATATGTATGGAAAAGATATATTCCAAAAAAAGGAAGAAAAGGAAAATAAATAGGGAAAGAAAACTATTCATTGTAGGGAAACATGTTCACTTTCAATTTTGAAAGGTTGGCTGATAGTTCATAAGGAAATTTAGACACATATCACTAAACATGATGTCACTGAAAAATAACCTCTCTGAAGTACCTGCAAAAACCCCCCAAAATCTACATGACTCAAGTAAGAGACATCCTAAATACTCATCTAAACTGTCTCAAAATGGTTTTTTTTGAGTCAGTCGGTTTGTTGCATGTTTATATCTGATAACTGCAGCATTACTCCCTTACTTCTAAAAGCTGTGCAGAATTCCTGTTTCTAAAAGCGAGACTCAACCCTTTCCATTTTCTCTACCAGATTTATCAGCTAAATCATGAAATACTACTTTTCAGAGTTGTATCTGAAGAATCTCATTGAATCCTATGCTTCATCTGAGCAAAAACATGCTTGCAAACTGCAATTAATATCTATGTGTGGTCAGCAGTAAAATAAATTTGGCAGGCAGTGAAAGAAATTCATACCAGTTCTGAAGAGCTGTCAGAAAAAATATGACCATTTCACAATGACTAAAAAGCATTTTGCCCAAAGCACCTCTCCCTGTAGATCATTGGGAAAAGCTGTGGCAAGCTGCAGTTCTGACTCACAGATAAAAGTGTGAGAACAGGTGCTGTGAAGACTGGTATTATCCTTCAGAAGGGTGAATTAGTATTTGATGCTCTCTCTACATAGATCTCAAAATGTTTTAAAAAAAGCTAGAGAGTAATTTACTGTCATTCTCCAGTGGATTGATAATGGACGCAGGAATAGTTGAAATTCATTTATCTGGGTTAATACTCTCATGACAGTAGAGAGAGAAACATAATTTAGAATGTACGCTTTTTTTTTTTCTAGATGGCTAACTCCACATTTGTTGGTAATGATGGAGATATAACAATGCCAGAACAGAATAAATAGGAATTCAAAGAACTGAGAACCAGTATTTACAGACATCAGCAAGAAAGATTGGTATAAAATATCCAACTCTTCTGTCCATTGTCACAAGCCATTTTTAGACAGATTTTCATTCCTACTTCTCATTGAGATGCATCTACAGACCGAGTGGCATCTTTTTTTTATAAAGCAAAATAATGTGTTTCTGGTTGCCATCTCTGGATTTGTATTCTGTCACTCCGTTTCACAGCTTGAGTGCCTGAGCCAATGGCAGTGGCAATCCAGACATGTCAGCTTTCTCCAGAGGCTTTGTTTACTGCCATTTGTCTGGTTCCCCACTCCTTTCCCTGTGCTCCCTGGAAAGCTGCGTGAGCTAAATCCTGCTCCCAGCCCTACTTCTGGAACTCTGCAGTCGCCCACTGGAGGGACAATTTAACATTTGTATGCACTTGTGGCAATCTGCCCACCTTTGCTGATCCAAGGGTGGTTATGAAAAATGCTGCAGCCCCCCAAAGGAACAAGTGACAAGCATCGAGTCCTCATTAGACTCTAGAGGTTTTCATGGATTTTTTTCATTGTAGATCAAAATCCACATAACTCTACTGCCTTTAAGATTTTTGGTTGTTTGGAGTTTTTTTTGTTTGTTGGGGTTTTCTTTGTTGTTGTTTTGCTTTGTTTTGTTTTTCTTTTTCTTCCCCCCAGTGCTTTTCTGGTTCTTTGAGTGCTGTGGGCACACCAGGAAGCTCCTTTGAAGACAGAGGGCTCAGCTGAAGAGCAGTTTAAGAACATGCAGAGCTTTTTCACTGACACGGGACACTGCACTTGTCCAAACACATGGCATTTTAATCACAGATTATGCCAGCAATGTTCAAGATTATATTAGGCCTTGTTCATGTGTTAGAGCAGCTTCTCCACTGCTGAATTAGCACCTCTGCCACATCATTATTATTGGGATCTTCTGTAAAGGCCTAAAATGGGAGACACAGTTTTCAGCTTACCACAGTTCAGGCAGTGAGGTCACAAACTGGGACTTGAGGCACTTCATTTTCCAGTCAGGAAATTTCCCTGGGACTTCAGCTGTATCATGCTGGTATCCTCCCAATGTCTTCCCCTGATCTGGGACATCAAGTTACGCCTGGAAATAAAAAAAACATCCAAAGTCCATCATCTCTGGCACATCTAGTACTGAATCTGGGTTTAATGCTAAATCTAAATAGCATGCAGATTCTTTCCAACTTACTGGCACCATGTTGTGGCAATATTTTGAACATGGTAAGGATCTTCTGAGTTTTGTGTGCATATAATTTATTTCCTGCTTCCTGACTCACAGCATGAGGAAATTTAATTATATTACTTGAACACGTAATTTAGCTTTTAAAGCCTCAGCACTGAGGTGTGAGGTGTGAGCTCACAGCTTCTGTCAGTGAACAAAATCAGTCATGGGTCATGCAAGTTCCTCTCCCCAGTGGCACCACATCAGCCACAGCCCAGAATTTTGTGGAGAGCCTGGGCACTCATGACAGCTTGCCAGACAGAGAGGCTTGGGCAGATGGCTCTGAGATAAAGCAGAAGTCAGGGTCGCAGTACTGCTTGGGGTGCATTTAAATTAAATTGTCTATTGGCTTCCTGACAAAGGCTACTTTTCTCCTTGGATTACTCAAGCACGAAGAGATATACTCCGTAGGGACCTAAAGGAGTGAAAATCTCTAAGCTAGGATTTCATTAGGAGAAATTGCTGCCTCAAGAGTGTGTCCTCAAGACACTGTCTCAGGAAAGTAATTTAAGCTCTCTCTGTGTAAAGTATCTGCTTATTTGGGCTACTACCACCCCAGTGTTCTGCACTGGTAATTCTGTGGTGGATGCAATGTACCACACTGCCAATTAATAGCAATTGATTAACTTTGCACATAGTTTATAACAGCAGCATGTACAGGAATATAGATTTTTCAAATGTAAGTTTTCAGGAGAAAGACAGCCTGTCTTATGCCCATCACTGTCAAATTTCCAGGAAATTGCTGTTATAATTCCCATTTTATGTAATTTTATGTAATTATTATCAAAATGAGACTCATTATTACGTACACATTTTACCTCAGCACTGAAGAATGCACATAGCTATGAACTGTGTGCCTGGTTTTTGTTTCTGTTTTTTTTTCTGGATTCTGAGGCATAAAAACTTCTAAAAAAATAGATAAAATTGTAAAAAAAAAAAAAAATCTACTTCCCTGATAGAAACCCAAACAAACAAACAAACAAACAAAAAAACAAAAACAAAACCCCTAACAAAACAACATAGTTGAAAACAGCCCCAGCTGTAGTAACTGATAATTAGTAGCATTTCAGCCATTTTGGCTTTGATAGTCACTTTGAATACAGAAGTCTGCTAACTTTCATGCAGGTGCCTCAAAGAATAGCAAATAATCTAAAATTGTTCTAAGTAGGTGAAGACAATCAGATTTATTAAAAGGACATGGGGCACAATATTAATGGTAACTCTGATAATCTTGGCCATATTCAGTGCCTTACTGGTATTAGATGCTCGTGGCTTTTCCCTGTTCATGAAGGTCTCACTTCACAAATAACATATATTTATTTATTTCTTTTCATGTTTGGTAGCAGGATTTTCCCCATGCTACTAAATGTAACATCCTTTGGTAGCACTAAATTCCCTTCCTGGAGCAGACTTCCAGCGGAACATCAAATATAAATTAACAACAGTGCAGAAAAGCCCCTCCAGGCAGGCAAAAGAACATTGCAGCAGCTAGTCCATGTGACCCTCCTCGTTTCTGTAACTGAGGATATTCATCATCTTGACAGCCACGCTTGAGAGAAGATCTGTAGTTTCTCTCTCAGCCGTATCTCCAGAGCATGTAGAATCATGGAATGGTTTGGGACTGGTTTGGGAATGGTTTTGGAGGGGACTTTTTAAGGCCACCTAGTCGAATCCTCCTGTTAGATCAGGTTGCTCAGAGACTTGTCCAGCCTGACCTTGAACGTTTCCAGGGATGGGGCATTTACCACCTCTCTGGGCAACCTGTTCTAGCATTTCACCACCCTCATTGTAAAAAATGTCTTCCTTATATCTTTGTCTGAATCTACCCTCTTTTAGTTTAAAACCATTTAAAGCCAAATTTGTCCTATAGCAACAGGCCCCAGTAAAAGGTCTGTGTATATGACAGCACAGAGTTTTCTTCTGCTTTCTAGGATATTAATGACATATGGAATTAATGTGCACCTTTACCCTGATGGCTGCTCCACTAAAAAAACATCTCACATCAACTTTTTTTCAGGGTATTTCTACAGATGAAGATTTCATAGAAAGAAAGGAAAGCTCCATATATCCATATTTGCACAGTGAGTATACCAAAATACAGAACTGGAGATAAAACTTTCACATAAGGAAGACTTAAGTCATGTTTTCATTAGAAACACAGAAAACAATTCATGGACATGAATGAGTTCAGGCAAGGCTGGCTGTGCTGTGATCAGGATCTTAATTTCCCTTGAAAATGTGTTTTTCTTGAAACTGAACTTTGCGAAATTGTACTAATTTGGCAAAACACTGCCTGAGAGGGAAAGAATTTTTACAATAATGCAACATGCCACTTTTCATAAGAACTTCATTTTAGGTGTTTTATTTAGCAATTTCCTATGGTATAAGGGAATACAGAGTGTTTAAATTGATTTGGTTTCAAGGTCATTTTTCTGTTCAGTATGAAACTTAATTTGGACATCTGAAAAACCCCAGACAATCAGACTTTCCATTCTCTACCTCACTTCTCCTCAGATGATTTGTGTTATGTTTTTCTAGGCTGCTTGCTTTCTTTACATTGATTGGTGAAAATGAGAATTTATAGAAATTGCCCATGTCATGGTTGATAGAAATCATTGTGTATGAGGTGCTTAAAAGCCTTTGAAAAAATCTGACGCCAAGTGTCTCTGGTATAACGTGGAGATGCGTGTCGATAAGATTAATGAGCACAAGTTGGGCAGAGAGAAAAACATAATTAGGCCGTTTCCGATGTTTATCAGAGAGGAAGGAGCCATGAATGAGAAGCAGGCATTTAATCAGGGCGGAGAGACGTGCTCATAGCTGTAGCTCGCTGCGAGCAGGCCTTGCCGTGCTCCTTTAGGAAGCTGTTTGTCGGGAGCCAGTGCGGAGCAGCGGGAAGCCACGGCGAGAGCAGGCACGTACGGAGCACGCCTCAGCTCCGCGGGGGCTGTGCCAACACTCGCGCCTCTGCGGCGGGGCTGTCACAGGGCAAGAAATGGAAACAGAGGGTTGGATGTGTCTGATAGTCCCATGAAGGCTCCCCTCTCCCATGGAGCTTGGGAAGGGGATACGGGAGCTGAAGCACAGTCATGAACTGTTGTCTTTTTGGAATTGCTGGTGGCACCACTGGGAGTCAGCAGAAGCGGAATGTTGGGTACGCTGGTTTCCCTGCTTGGCACCACACTGTGCCACCCAGACTTTGGGCCATGATTTTTAGGGATTTTTTTTCAAAAACAGGTAGGAAGAGGGGAAAAAAAAAAGAAATCTGAAAACATCCATCCATCTTGTCAGCCTGGGGCAGTCCATAACACCCCAAGAAGGGAATGGCAGATTCAGGGCCTTGAAAGGACTCAGTATATAGCAGAAGAGTGGACTGCAGACTAAATCAACTGCAAGGATGTTCCAGTTAAGTACCTGCCCCAGTACACAGAAGCCAAGTTTGATAGCTTTTTAGTATGACAGTAACTGAGCACTGGCACAGTTTTCCCAGAGGGCTTGTGGAGTCTCCATCCTTGGAGATTCTCAAAAGCCACCTGGATGTGATCCCAGGCAGCCTGCTTAGCAGGAAGGATTGGACCAAATGACCTCCACGTGTCCCTTCCAGCCTCAGCCACTCTGTGATTTGTTGTTCAACAAGATTATTACTGTTATTGTTGTGTCCACTTGCTGTTTCTCTGTAGATAGCACAGCAGAAGCTCCTTCTTCCAGCCTCTGGGCTGTCTGCTTACATCTGAAGCTGCCTAAGGCACAGAGGACCTCTGGTTCAGTAAGGTTGTCAAGAAACTGTGACCTCAAAGGCAGCTTATGGCTAATATCATATTACTGCACTTGATCTAACAGCCTCCTCACTCAGGGGGAAGGAGATAGTATTTTCAATGTATTTTCACTGAGTAACTATACAGGGTGGCCCAGAGATGGAAGCATGACCATAAACTTGAAACAAAATTATTCCAATCATCATAAGCTTGAAACAAAAGTAGCCTGAGGTGGCTCACACAGATATTATGAAATTGTTATTCACCCTTTAGTGTAAGGCATCTGTTTTAACTGCAAAATAATTACAAGCAGTAAATTCAAGCAATTTTATGTCCTTTAGTTCCAGTCCTAGGTTTATACCACCTTAACAACAGCTGTAATGATTTTTGCCTTCTTGGTCATGCTCAATTTTATAGATGGATAGAAAAAAGTCTGAGCACTCGAAATGCACATTAACACCACATAACCATTGTGCACGGGAGCACATCCTGGTGATGCCAAACATAGTTGTATGTTGACACACAGCATTTGGGCAGTTTTAGTGCTGCTAACAGATGCCTCATCTTAGCAAGTGAGCAGAGGATGCACCGAGCATCACTCTGGCAGTGTTTTATGATGAAGATTCCCCTGAGATGTGAGGAAGCGCTGAGCACTTTAGGCTATCTCACACTGGTTGGTGGAAGTGGACATCGAGGTAGAAAACCAGCCCATTCCCTCAAGTCCTTTCCCTTTCCCCATTTTCATTAACTGCAACTTGCCATTTAAATTTTTAACTCTTCATCCCCTCAGATGTATCTAGAACAGCTTCAGGAACCACCACAGCAAATGCAGCCTTAAACACATAGACAATAAGCATCTGGAAAGTGTGTGCAAGCATCACTGCACAGCTCTAGATTCACAACACTCTTCCCCCTCACAAAGACCTGCAAGGCTGAGCCTCATCTGGACAGGGTAGGGGCAAGTGTGTCCTTTCCAGACAAGTACATTAGACCAGTAGTGAGGAGGACAGCAGAAAGATGGATACATTGCACTGTCGCAGCTTTCTGTGGTGTTAGGCGCTGAGAGAGGGATGGCAAAAGATGTCACTGTTCACCTAATGCACTTTCAAAAGGCTGTAGGAAATACTTACATTTTTTCTGATGAAGTACCAAATACTTACACTTTTTTTATTCTTCCCAGATACAGCTTGTTTCTTCGAAGACAGCATGGCTCAATTCAGTCCAGGTGTAATTACAGTGGCTTCTGTTGCAACCTCCTTATAACCAGGATAAAATTGGTTTTTTGTTCCACATTTTCTTTTTTCCTAACCAGCCATAGCTCCATTGTCCTGGCTTTTAACACTTGTAGCAAACCAGCAATTGTTGCTTGAAGTGGCTTTTGTTGTCCATTTGCAAGGGATGACCTTCCTTTTCTCTCAGCACAAGCCTCCAGATGGAAATGCAACCTTTCACAGTTGAGTGGCTTTCAATACACAAGCAATGGCAGAGTGAAAAACCTTAGCACTGCTATTAAAGTTGCTCTCTGTAAACAATTACTTGTCTTAATAGGGATTAATATAAGAAATAAGCATTGAAAGAAAGTGAAATCACTGCAAAGCCTGTCTTGCAGCTGTAATTTCTTTCTGCAAATAGAACTGTGAAGCTACTAAGTCAGGCACTCTTTGTGAAGCAGGTAATCAACAGAGTGAGTGCAGAAACAAACTACACTGGTATCCATGGGAAGAAAACCTGTTTGTTTATTTGTTGTTAATTATGAAGACTGCAAATACATGCTGACCTACAGAAAGCATATGCTATAAGGAGTTTGGTGGCTTTTTAGCAATAGAAAGTTTACATAAGACTTCAACTAAAGGATAAACAACTAGTGTGTGCAGAACACTAGAACAAATAAGAATAAGCTAGGTAGTAGCTTTTATTTGGTGAATTTTAATGCACAGTCAGTTCATTAGGAGCCGCAGTAATAGAGAACTAACTACTCAGAGATGCACTAGCATAATCAGCTAGATTAAATGCAACCTTTTGAACCACTAATAAGATTACATTTCAGTGAGCTAATCAGTGCAATATCATGATTACATGGAGTTAAAATAGATTTTTTAGAATAGAAATAAGGCCAGTCATTTAGATGGAATTAATAGTCTGCCTTTCCTTGTTTTCACATTTCTTAAAATTCAAACTCAGTGCTAAGAGCTTTACAGAATCCTTTTTTTGTTATGTTCTATTTGCTATTCACTGGAATCATCTTGTTCAGCCAAGTGAAGTGATTAGTAAAAAAATCTCATGCTTTGTTGTAATGTGTGGAAAAGGGACAACATCTGGGGAGATGCTTGTCTCATTTTGCTAAGGGACGCCAGTCACACAAAGATGCTAATAACTGAGCAGCACAGAAAAAGACTTCTTTAAATGCTGAGTGTGGACCCTGCAATCTGTCTAACTCCATGTTCTGGTGGCAGTGCTGGCCTGCTCTGTTTCACAGTCACCTGTGTCTCACCTGTCTTGAGACAGAGGCTGTTCACATTCCTCAGCTTCTCCATGGAGCTCAAGAAGTAGCTCTGAGCTTCAGAGGTTGGCTGTCCAGCACAGCATTTGCTCTGGAGTCAGCCAGCAAGTCCCACTGAGCTGTGTGGCTTCCCTGAAGGATATGCATGTGGCCAGTTGTGGCACTGCCACCAGAGGAGCCACACATGCCACCTGCTTTGGGAGCATCTCTGTGTTCTGAGCACCTGGAATACACAAATACAGTCCATGTCATGCAGGACCCAATGCTTAGCAATAATTGTTAGGTTATGTGATAGCAGCTCATCTGAACAATCATAAAGGCCCACACACATCATCCCCAAACCTGCTCCTTTTTACCTCCCCAGCCAGGCTGTCTCCTGACTGCCCACTGCCCTGGGTCCTTTGAGCAGTTTATGTGCCTTTTTTTCCTTTTTTTTTTTCGTTAAATCTTGTCTCCCTCAGTTTAAATAGTGATTTTTTTTTTTTTTTCTTGTGGGAAAAATAAAATATTNCTGCCCACTGCCCTGGGTCCTTTGAGCAGTTTATGTGCCTTTTTTTCCTTTTTTTTTTTTCGTTAAATCTTGTCTCCCTCAGTTTAAATAGTGATTTTTTTTTTTTTTTTCTGGTGGTAGAAATCAAATATTGTGCTCTAAGTGCAAGTAGATGAAAACTGTTCTATTTTCTCATTTCTAAAAAAACCATGTATCTTGCTTCAATCTGCCCTATACCACTGCTCAAGGCTTTTATTTTTCTCTGTCAGGTTTCAGAATTCTGTGCATTCTGAGGTCAGATGAGAGGATGCAATGTTTATGCAATTTGTTTTTTAATGTTTCTCCTTTAAAAAAGCTATTAATTTGCTTTCTGATGGTCATGGTGTTTATGGCATCTTGATTCAGTGTTCATTTAAAATAAAAAATTAAATCTTTGACACCTTGAGACAGAGTTCTGGGATGAAGAATATCCTAATTCCCTCTTTAACCTGTAAAATTTTTCTGACCCAGTTCAATGCTCAACTATTTATTTTCATAGGCCAGAAAAGCCTCTGCTACAATCTTCATTAAAAACTGATACCAACTGTACTGAATTTAATCCGTCTCTTTGCACGACTGTCCCTTTTCTTTTTTTTCTTCTGTGAGACTCTTCCAATTTCCTTTGCATGGCTAATATCTGCCTGAGCAGCAGCAACTTTTACTTTATCATTATTCTATAATCTCCTAATATCCTTTTTAATATCCCCCTATTGCAAGTTTTATTATCCTTTTTCTAAAATAAATAGCAATCAGAATATTATTATTAAATTGTATAAAGATCATAAATTTATAAATTCTATAAAGAGAATAAGCAGACAAATACAACTGAAATAAAAGGTAAATGCCAGATTAGTGTGACATTCTTGCTGTCATCAGCCTGGCTTTCTCCAAATTACCAATCTCCTTCAACCAAGAGTTCAGGTTAGGAATCCTCTTCCCATATATCAATGGTCAAGGATTTTGTATTGTTCCTCAAAGCAGAAAGGCTGGAATGGCTTTCTTTGCTCTGCTTGATATGCATTCAAGTATATGTTAAACAAAAGCAGTTACTGGGTTTTCTGGTAAACCACAGAAGCTCCATATACACTGTGAGCAAAATTCACACTTTTCCATCTATACCCAGCAAACAGCTCCATGGTGGAATAAAACACTGTCTGCAAAAGGCACATTCAGATCATTTTGTTGTTCTCTTGTGAACTCTTCATAATAACTGCAAAGGAAAATAGCACATTTGCAGAAAATAATGGTATTACATTGATGCTGTCAGAAGAGCTACAAAAGATCTGACAAAGGTTGAATAAGCCATTGAAATGCAATTTTTCTTTAATGTTACCTGTTCAAAATGCAAATTGCACTTGGTTAGTTTTACATTTTTGACACACCTTCTGCCTGGTAATGTAATTTGCTTAAGAGGTAGTTAACTTCTGTGTAAAAAACCAGAAATTTAAGTCTCTGAGTGAGATGGATCTATTTACATTATGTATTTACTTCCAAATATGGACTTATTTTTTATTTTGCATTTGTGCAAGCATTTTAGGTAGTTTTCATCTCTGTTCAAAAAAGATGTAAAGAGTCTTTTTTTTTTAAAATGTATTTTTTCCTAGACACTTATTTTAAGTTTAGAAGGACCTCTATAACCTTTATTGCTTAATCAAAACACATTAAAAAAAAAAAAAGAAAATGCCTAAGTTTTCCTGCATTCTCTTCTGGTTTTCAAGCAATGACAAAACCCCCAGGTAACTCTTTCCTGTTGATCCAAGTGCAATGCAGTGATGACAGGGCACAGCTTGAGTACAGGACCATATCAACTATTTTGGAAGCATGATATGCAGAAAACCAAGCAGGGTCTGAGTCCATACCCCAGTCTGTCTGCTTTTAATTCAAGACATACAGACTTTTGCCACTTATCATTGTCAGACCTTGCAGCCCAAATGCACGAGTTCATGCACTTAGACCAAATTACATCTTCAAAAAAACTCGAGGGACCTGCTGTGGAGTAGTCTGGCCATAGTACAAATATGGAGAGGGCAACAAGCAGTGGTCCTGAATCAGCTTGCTCTTTTGTTTCCTGCTTCTGAACAATGGAAAGCAATCAAGAAACCCCTTCTGGTTTTCTATGGATGAAAAATGAATCCGGTATCACATCAGAAAAGACATCATCAACTCCAGCAGAGTCTGCTGTCACAAGTTTGTCACCAGCACATCTGGCTGGCAGGTGAGTACAGGAATGATGGTGAAGCACAGGACAACAGTTTTCTACAAAGAAACAGCAACTATTTCTAGTTATACCCATATCTTTTTGTTTCACTGCAGTCTTCTGAGCAAGTGTTTGGAAATTTGCTTTTCTCAAAGTGGCGCAGAAGAAGCAGATCACTCCTTCAAAGATGAAAAGAAACAGTTCTTCACAATTCTGCATCTACCAATTTTATGAAGAATGGTTTATATACCAAAAAAATTTTTTTAAACAGGTCACAAAGAAATCAGGTTTAGCCAAATTTGTCAGCTGCCCATTGCCTCATTCTACTCTCTCCAGACATTTTAGTTTCCCTTTTTCCTCTGTCCTTACTTCCTTTAAAACAACCCCTTCCACTCCTCTCTCACTGCATAGAAATTTTCTTTCTCAGTGTTTTCACTGTATTTTTGCTTGAAGTTTTACATGCCTGCAAGCAGCCTATGAGCAAAAAAACTGAAAGAGCATAGCTTATCTAGCTAGGAAAATGAAACCTAGTGGAGGGTAGGATTTTTCCTCAGGAAAACTGCAGAATAGTAGCTGCTACAAATAGAGAACGCTGTTTAAACTACTGGCCTGTACTGGCAGCAAATCAAACAGGCACCAACCAGTTATAAATTAATTTCACTTTGATGTTTTGAGGGTTCAGTGCTGGGTTTGAGCTTCCAGAATAGTCTTCCAACAGGAGCATAAGGATAATTCACCAGAGTGGTATTAAAACAGTGTTTATTAGCACTACGTTAAGAGGTTCACCCTGGAGAGTTGTAACACCAAATGACTGGAGGTCCTCTCCAGATCTATTAGCCCACATTATCAGTTGCCCAGTTCCTTTTCCTGTGCTGAGATTTCCTATGATTCCACATGAAAATTCATGCATTCAAACAGAAAAGACAAATAAAAGCCTCCACACTTGCATTTCTCCATGCAGCCTTAGACTGGCCACACGCACCAGCCACCTTAGTCACAAAGTGGAACTGGTGGTATCTCTCCAGCATAGCAACAATTTGTTTTCCCTAGGTCTGCTTTCCAAAAAATAAAGTGCATGAATTACACTAAAACACAACAGACAGTAACACAGGTTTTGTGATGCTGTTGTTGTTACCTCACAAATTCCTGTCTCTTTTTGTGACACTCGGAACATTTGTGAGTCAGTTGCTTACAAAAGGTAATTAGCTCTTGATTAACACTTACACCTAATTTTATATAATTTCGCATTTTCATCAGCTTAGCCTGCTCTGATTCTTTCTGTAATGAATGAACAGCTTTGTCTTACCCTGTGCTCCTCTCAAGGGAAGCATTCTGGTGCTCTTCTGCAGCCTGGTCCTCAGACACACCCTGTTGCACTGTTCGGCAGGGGGTGACTCTTGCTAGGGCTGTATTTCTCCATATACACAGACAAACAACAACACCTTTTCTAACATATTTTCAATGAACTTCAAATTAAGGCAAGAGCAGCCCAAAACTGTCAAGTGCTCTGAGGACACAGTAGGAGCTTGACTGAACATACACAAGGCAACTGGTGTTGTACTTAATGGTGACTAACCCAGCATAAAACAGGTATGAGTTCAGAGCTACGCACGTGTCTCATCTGATGGATGTTTCCTTTTTGTTCCGCATCCACCAGCCCAGCACTCTTCTGGCTTCTTACATGTCACACCTATGGGTGAAGTAGAAAGCTCTTGCAAAGTCCCCATCTATGGAAACACAACCTCCCTCAGAAGAAAGAGTGAGTTTCTCTCTTCAGCATCAACCACTTAATCTGGCAGCGGTTGAATATGTATTTCATTTTTCATTAAAATTCTATTACCTTTGGAAATCTGTAAAGCTCCTAAACAGGTTGTTTTGAAGACAGCTGACGGTCTCATATTTTGGTTGATGGCTGGAATGTGCTGGAAGAATTAAGTGTCAAATCAGGCTCTGAAACATAAACTTAGTTTGAATTTTTGTTTTTTACTGAGAACATATGTTTGGGGAAAAGCCCTGAGGCTAAATCACGCCTTATCTTTAGACTTGCATGCTTTTATATATTCAGACAATTAAACAGGAACATCATCACTATTGGACTAGAATATTAAATATTATTCTTGGTTAGTTGGTACCTGAGGATACAGCTCAAGCATAATCTTATGTGGGTACACTTACTTCTGCCTGTTGTCTCACTCTATTTGTGTGTGCTTTATTTTCCATTGGCCACGATGCCCATCAACTTCCACAGGAGTTGCCACTGTTAAGAGGTGGGTGATGATAAATTGTGTTACTCTGTCACTTCTGATCATACTTTACCCTTCATAAATGTAGCTAATGAATGCTGACCTCGTAAGTCCTGTCCCTATTCACTGGCTTGAGGTAAACAGCCTTTTCCTTTCACGCTTTCTGTCAAAGCCTTTCTGACATGCTTCACACACAAAGTATTTTGTTGCCTTTCTTGAAACAAGAAAATCTTTGCTGCAAAGTTAGAATGACCTTGATTTTTTTTCCCTGCTAAGATCACACTCCTTGCAGGTACTGCTTCCCTTTGAATGGTTTGCTCTGACTTCTGAAGTGACTTGACAAGGTCTTCTTTATCTCTTCATCCCAGACTAATTCATTATAAATGTCTACAGCCTGTCTCAGACCCTGTCAGTGCTTGTACTGCAGTGGCTTTCCCAGCTGCTGCTGCTGCTGGCATTGCAGTTTGCTGTGTGTCAGGCAGCTGTTTCACACCCTCCACACCCTGGCAATCTTTCTGCAGTGATCTGCTAAATATTGCTGACCACCAGGTTAGACTGGCTCCAGTTAATGTCAGCCATTTTTTGCTTGGCTCATTGCTGAGGCTTATTACAAGATAACACTTGATTAAGATGAGCAGAAACCTTTGGTCTGGTCACAATGTCATACAGTAAAACCCTCCTAGCACTATGTTTTTCCTTCCATACTGGTCGTCTCTCAGGTTAGACAGATGAGGTGGTGAGCACCCTTTGAAAGTGACACTTTAAAGAGCTGTCTGTAAACATGTAGTTCTATAATCTAAGCAAGAAAAATGACCTGCGTAGCTAAAGGAAGATATAAGCTTTTATCCCATCAGTACATGTGAAATAATTTTTTTTGTGGTGGATAGACATCGACTCATTCATCTTTACAGTACCTCTGTGTTAATGAAACAGTTAATGTCACAGCTTTCCTGCAAATATTTCACAAAGTCCTTGACATCAGAGCAGACCAATGTCTGCGTCTCAGTTCCTTCTCTTCAATGAGGAAATGTCCATGTAATCCTGTCCTAAGCATTACAGCAAGAGAAACGAGTCAAGATCTCATGGCCTTAAGAGCAAGCTGCCAAAAGCAAATCATGGTGTGTACAAACCTGCTCCCATGTCAACGGCACTGGCAGGCAAAGCCAAACCTCTCAAGGATCCTCTTTCTCTGTGTGCTAAGCTGACAAAGACTTTCACACAACCAACAATGATGGCATGTCACCCAGTCTGATTGTCTTCTCCCCGGATTTACTCAAGGTTACCTCCCAAAGTAAGGACCTAGACAGGGGAAACACTGCAAATTTTAGATTCTGTAACAGCACTGACAGCCTGAGTTGTGTTTTCCAAAGGAGAGGGAATCAAGCTGGGCTGTGCAGTGAATCAAACATTTCCAGATGAGTAGCCTTTGGCTGTACTTCAGATGACACAGGCAGCCTACCGACACAAGCACAGCCACCAAAAGAGGCAATCCTGCCCTTCCCCCCTGTTGTTTGTTTCCACACTCCTTCCTTGTGCTAGCACAAGCTTTTCTGTGAATATTCTGCACTACTGAGAAGACTGAAAAATAAATCTTTTCATTGGTTTTGGCAAGGCTATTTTTCAGCTCCCAGAGTCTCATCTGTCACCTGACTACACAAATATTTGTGCTAGCCCAAACATAAGGCAGGTTTGAGGCCACAGAAACTACAGCCTTCCTAGTTGTAGTAATCTGCACAGACTTTTCAAAGCCAGATAATCCACCAGCTGTCCTTTGTCAGCAATGCTATTTCTCCAGGTGAGGGTTGCAGGCCCTGTTCCAAGAGCTGTGCCACACCATGACACAGCCATGCAATACTGTACCTTTGGTCTTTCCAAAAGAAAACTACCATGAGTAAGTGATCTGCCAACAGCAAAACAGCGAGAGGCACGGGTCTATGAACAGCTCAAATGACAGTTTCTCTACACATTAAAATGAGATTTTCTAAGACACGTGTAATTTCACAGAGTAGCCCTAATTGCTTTTTGTGCAGGCTGGTGTTTTTGTTATTGAAACTTTACCTGGTAGGAACCTCTTTTTAGGAGAGAACAGAAAAAAAGAAAAATAAAAGGAACTTGGTAGTCACCTTCCTGGACAGCTATTTCATTCTGGTTTTGCTATGTCTTTTCCATTCCTTGGTGTTCCAGCAGTAAGAGCAAAACCCAATCACACTTAAAGTAAAGCTGTGAAATGAAAACAATTGAGAAAGCAAAACAGAGAACAGCAAGTGGTCTAGGAGAGCACATCTGGCTCTGCCCAGGGAACACAGGTACCCTGCCACTTTGTTAGGCTCATGATGACTGGACAATTGAGCAGCCAAAACTACCTGAAAATGACAGACTGTGGGTACTGTTAAGAGCAGAGAGTGCCCTCCTGTGCGTAATGACTTCATCTTCTCCTGGAGGGGGTGGGATGTCTGTGTGCATGGATGCTCCAGTCACAGCTTGAGTGCCAGTGAAACCAAGGAATAGAAAGGACACTGGTTACAGAGGGACTCTAACAGGTGCTTCAGGCTGGATGATGCCTACATTTTAGGCACCTGAATTGCATTCTGTCTTAATATAAATACAAGACAGCACCCAACAGTACAACGTGTCTAATGAATTTAACTGCAGCTACTTGTATCCTTACAAGCTGAAGCTGAAATAAGGGAGGCAATATTGAGTCTAATGCTCAGCTGTTTAAATAAACTTACTTGCTTAATAAACTATATTCAGGAGTTTTTCGTGTTTTGTTTTGTTTTTTAAACTTTCTATTTAAACTTTTTTAAAAGTTTTTTTTTTTTTTTTTTCCCTCAGCTACTAAACCTCTGTAATGTTTGGAGACAGATCTTGAGAAAAGAGCCCTAGTGCAAGACAAGCTATGATGTGCTGCTGACCTTCACCCAGCTCCCTGGAGCCTCCCTGAGTCTGTGATCATCCATTCACCTAGCAGATTCACTCTTCATCATGGACAGGCTTCATCCCACTCACCTTTAATCAGGAAGGTATCTTACAGAAGCCATTTCTCTTGTCTTCTTCTGTACGGAGAAAAAAAAAAGTAGTCTCCAGTTAGTTATAAAAAGCAGAATTGTAAACAGAAACAGAGGAGAGTGTAGTTGCAAATCCTTAAAGCTCTTTTAATTCAGTAGAGCCTGTTTTGTAGTTATTCATCTTTGAAATTTAATGCTCTGACTACTTTAAGACTTACAAGTTATGGAATGAAAAATAATTTTGCTTTTTGTTACTTTTATATATTGAGTTCATTAACTGCCATTAAAATAATGCAGGACTTACAGAACTAAGAAGTACACATACAAATTACAGTACTATGTAGATTTCTTGAAAAGCCATGGCTCTTTCCTCACTGCTCCCTCTATGATTATTTTTATTTATATAACCAGATTTTTGACCACCAATATTACTTGTTTGTGCCTCTAGGCAATGGAGAGATGCACATCTCTTTCAAGCAATAGTATTCTTTACAGGTGATGGTTTCTTAGCTCATTTGAGTCTAGAATTAATCTCCTCCAAGGGTATCTTTCTTTTGTTTAGCTCTGCACAATACAACTGTCTTCTCTTGTAGCCTCGTGCTTATACAACTGGTCCAAACAGGTTCCCTTTGTTGTGATTTCCCAGAGGGTGTATGAAACACTGACCATTATTCTAAGCTTGTCCTGCAGTGGGCACTGAGCCTTGTACTGGCAGGTGTTTTCAGGACCTTCAGCCAGATTAAAAGAGAGAAGATTTGCTAATGTTGCACTTCCAGGAAATCCTTCTACCTAAACATCTGTAGTCATAGCTAACTTCACCATACGTGAAGTTTTCTGGGGCTCAGACCAAGTATTTTAAATTATTATTTACTTAATATAATAAATATTAATATAAAACTAATATAAAAATAAAAATATTACTATATTTTTAAAACACATTGCTTCTTGTTAATAAGACTTACGCTGATTTTCTTATTGGTGTAATTAATGTGCTCAAATTGAAGTGCAATCAACACCAGGAGCCTTCAGACTGCTCTTTATGTAGATAAAATCAATTATCAATGTATAAATATATTTTATACCTACAGTGGGTCTTTTGACAGGTAGTAACTTTACCCCAAAAAGAGTTTTTCCTTCATTCTCAAAGATTAGATACTTTTGGCAAAAATAACCATTCAGCTACTTAAGGTCTTGGATGTATTTTCTTAGTCTTGGTGTATTTAAGGTCTTGGATGTGTTTTCTATTTATCCACAATCTCAGGAGTGTTTTCTGGTTCTAGTGATTTCTTTAGACATCCCAAAGCTGAAATTATTTCTTTCTTTCTCTTTTTTTTTTTTTTAATATGCTAAAGTACTGGGCCGTTTTTTAATTGTTTGCTTGTCTATCTTTTTCTGAACGAAGGAAAAATATCCTGAGTCTTTGTGGTAGTCAGAATGAGCCACCTACCCCCATCAGACTGAGCATCTTGCAGTCAGATTGTCTCAATTCACTTGGGCTCTGTCTTTCTCTGTTGGCACAGTGTGCCATCATCTGTGATGCATGAGCGGAATGACATAATTTCACTTAATTTCATTTAATTTCTTACATCATTTATGCCTTTTTGTACAAAGGAAAAGATCGTGTAGGTGAAAATAAGGGATTTGTTCCCACACTAAGCAATGCTTCACCAAGTGCTAAAATGTATACATTTCTCAGATCACCAGCTCCACTTTTTCCCTACATTTCAAGGGAAAAACTAGATTTGGTGACACACAATGAATGTGGAGAAAACCATCTTCAAAGCTGGTAGAGGAAAAAGATCCTTAGACTGGGAGGACAGGACAGCAGACACAGCACCAGTTTTTAGCCCCTCACCCGCCTTAGCCACAGCTAATACCTGTAACACCCCTTGGAAAGTTATCCGCGGCATTTCAGCAACATTTCCCGACGGCTCTCGCCCCCGGCTGCGGGGTTGGAGCGGGATTCGCGGCTGGCAGAGGGGCGACAGCGGAGGGGAAGATGCCGAGGCAGCGACCGAGGTGGCCAAGACGGGTCCAAGGGCTCCTCTCCCCGCCAGGCACCAGGTGGCGATGCGCGGCCAGCGAAACGCAGCGCTGCCGGCAGCTTCCCCACGGGAGATGCTCCCGGCATGGAGAACGTCCCTGGGGCCGGCACTGCCCTCCCCCTGGCACCCCTGATGGTTTAAAATACGGGACAATGTCGGGTATGCCTTACTTAGCTCTCCCTCTCCCCACTGCTTACCCGTTAAGTAGGTAAATCTCCACTTACCATTGCGAGAGCTGGCAGATCCTGTTGAGAAAGGCACAAGATTTATTCCTGACATTTGTCTCTCACTTTGTTTTCCCATCTATTTCTAAAATATAACCAGAAAAAATCATTACTAAATACAGCAATTCTTCCTGCACGCACCCTGTCTGAATATTTGCATTAAGTACATGCAGCTTCCTCGTGAGGGGAAGAGGAGGGGCAGGCGCTGATCTATCTCTCTGACCACCAGTGGTAGGCCACAAGGGAATGGCCTGAAGTTGTGCCAGGAGAGGCTTAGGTTGGATATTAGGAAAAGATTCTTCACCCTGAGGGTGTTTGGGCACTGGAACAGGATTTCCAGGGAAGTGGTCACAGCACCAAGCCTGACAGAGTTCAAGAAGCCTTTGGACTCTCAGGCACAGGGTGAGATTCTTGGGACACTCCTGTGCAGGGCCAGCTGGACTTGATGATCCTTGTGGGTCTCTTCTAACTCAGCTTATTCTGTGACTATGTGTCATCCTTTGGGCCAGCTGAGATGTGGCAGCAAGAATATTCATGCCTAAGAACTCCTTTGGATGACTGTTCCATTCAGTCATCTGGCAGGGACTTGCAACAACCAGAGGTCTCCAGTACTCTCAGGTGAGCTGCTTAGATTGTATTGGGACACCCTTCCTCCCCCATAAGGGGACTGTGTGTGTTCTGAGAGGCTCAATAACCTCAGATGATATTCCCAAAGTTTGGAAGATGTTTGAGCAGTAAGCCCCTTTGAGAAAGATGTGTGAATTAAAAAATGTTAATGCAGATTCCACCTCTATCTACAATTGAGGACACAATTAATTTTCTATAGTCTACCACTAAGACTTCTGTAGCTGTGTTATTACTTGTGTCAATCCTTTCCATCTCTTACAGCCCAACAACTATTTGCAATTCAGTTGGAAGACTCAGAGCTGTTTCTTGGGAGAGAAGTGAGAAGAAATTTTCATAATATTTGAAAGAAAACATTATCTAAGTGCAATATGGGCTGTTTTTTCTTGCATTCTCTAAGGCAGCATGGCTCTGCAGTACTTTCATAACCATAAGCTGCCTTCAAAACCACATGATAGGTGAAATTTCAGAGTCATTTCAGTTTTGCTGGATATACCTCTGCAAAGAAAAGTTCACAAAAGATGCACAATTTCTAAAGCTGCCCTGAAAAAGATTTCATATTGAGCACAGCTCTGCAAAAATGTTACCTACTGTTAATAAACAGTTGATTGAAAGGACACCCAGAACTTTCAGTGACCTCTTCTGGCCTCTCACACCCTGTAATGAACACCTTCTACCAGCAAGAAGAAGGATAGAAATGAGAAGGGATGAACTGCTCAAACAAAGTAAGTCAGAGAGAATTTCAGGGCACGCAGATATGACAACAATAAAAATGTAGGTAGGTTTATTTTGGCAGGAAGAAGCTGTGACTAATCATGCACAAAGGAAGCCTCTACAGAGTGGGAGTTTGAGGTGCAGGTGGGGAAAGAAAAGGACGACACCGGGAGAAAGAATATTAGCATGACAGAGAATTTATATTTTCAGTGTCTGTCTGGGTTTTGCTTCGTGATGCCTCAGTCTGTGTCAGTAGTATTCATTAAATCCAGAAGCTGCCATGAAGGCAGACTTGTACCTACCTTGAAATTTTACAGAGTTCAAAGAAGAACAAGCAGATGCTCATTAGATGCTGAGAGTTTAGATTCGACTGAAGAGGAAGGAAACAAGCCCATTATCTGCCAAACATACTAACAGAGATGTATTCACAATTACAGCTCTACTTAAAAACAAACCCAAACTGTTCTCTAGGTCAACATCAAAGTAACTAGTCCAGGAGTATGCATGAACTCCTCCTGAAGTCTGTCCATGCCAGCATCTGGGACAGCAGGTCCATCCAGCTCCTAGGCACTGTAAATGCCATCATGGAGCATGAAAACACAGACCACTGCAACATTTTACCTCCTCAAGTTGTGACCCCCTGTGTAGGACTTTAAATTAGTTAGTTTTTGACTTAGAAGTTTGCTTTCCAAATATACTGTAGTCTTATACGCTCTGCAGAGGATGAAAATTCCCAAGTTTATTTTACCTTAAAGAAATGAGTTTAATGTGCCTAAACAAAAACAGGAGTCACCCCCAAAAGTTCAAACCTGTCTGTCGATGGTTGGTTTTGTTTTGATTTTTTTTTCAACCTGCAATTGAAGAAGCTGTCACTCTTCTAAGGACAAGTGGGCTTAAAAACCAAGACCCAGCTATATATTGGCCTGGTGATATTGTGATATCAAAGTGTCTGGCTTGGTACATAAGCAGCTAAAGGCAATTTGTCTCTAGATCACTTGTGTAGACCACTAAGGAGATGCTTCCAAGGCCTGGAAATCCCAGAAGAGGTGAAGAGAGCTTATTTTGTGAGCCTCATCTGCATCTGATGAGCACCCATATCACAACCCACTCTTGGTCCAACCTGAGAACCAACCCCAGATTTTCAGCATTCCCATGACTGAAATGTAACAGAAATGGCCAGAGCAGGCCTGGGTGGAGAGAGGGGGGATAAAAAAGTTCTCAATTGTTAAACAACTATTGGGAATTGGCTGAATACTGCATTTTTAAAAACAAACCAGACCTGACCTTCTAAGAACTCTCTGAAGGGATTTCAGTTCAAAGAAGCAGCTTGAAAAGATAATAAGTAAAAGTGTCTCAGGAGAGAGAAGAAAATATTTAGCCTTTTCAGAACAATGGGAAATCATCAACCAGGTAACTGTCTCAAAGATAAAACTGGATCCTGTGTGCTGAACATCCCAGAGGGACACAACACTGAAAAGCAGGACTTTATATAAAGAACAGAAGAGGAGGGGACACCCATCCCCTGTAGATTTTTGATTAGTTTCTTGGCAATGTCTGCTCTGCATTGATAGCTTAGAAGCAAAGCCCAGCTCAGCTGGTAAAGCATACACAGGTGGGACCATGCAGGGAAGTCAGGACTAGGTCTTCAAGTCCCTCCCTAACTTATATCAGGCTCATCAGATTTACTGCTTGAAGACTGTTTCTTCATTTGTGCCTAGAGCCAAAACAAAAACTACCAGAAGATGAAGAGAACAAATATATCCTGAGCTATGAAATAAAAAAAATGTGAAAGATGTTCTTGCAGGTCAAATCAACCTGAAGCAGGCTTGCTAACTGTCTTATGAACATTCTAGTCTGAAAATTAAAATTATATATTCAATCATTGTCATCTGAAGAATGAGAATATGCAGCAGTTTTACATCATGGAGTCAGTAGAATTCTTATCCTTAAGACAATGATTTTCCCTTGAAATTTCCAAAACTACATGAATGGGTCCCAAATTATTCAGAGTTCAGTCCTATGGCATTTGCAGGAATTTTCTTGACATCAACAGAGATCATTACTATCTCTGAGTCTTACTGTGCAGTGTAAATTCAACATGGCTCTGTAGCCAAATTTTTAACACACACAAAAAAAGGTAAGTTCAGAGACACATGACTGTATCCTGAGGCTTACAGACATATTCCTCAGCTGTGGAAAAAAAATAAAAGAAAAAAGAAACTAAAACTGCAGTTGTCATATCTTTGTAATTTTCAACAGAAAATTTGAATAGGGATCATCCATCCCTGTTGGGCAATTTCTAAGAAAGAATCTGTTTAATTGTGTGACTGTTACTCTACATTGCATGCATCTAAATTAAAGTAGGAAAGCCTGTAAGTTATAGTCCAAGCCAACTATTAGTCTAATCAGTGTATTGTGCTTATTGTAACTCAGTAATGAGTTGTTGGAAAGATTTCTCTAAGCTGTATGGAATGGCCTGGAAAAGATCCAGTCACTTTATACATCTGAGAATGTCACCAGGAAGAGAGGAATTAGATGTACAATGCTATTGTAAGAAAATGTTCATGGAATTTCCAATGGTTTTTTACCACTCTTACAATACACAAAGGTGAATAATTTGCAGTGACAACACAGGGACTGTGAGTAGTAACATTTACCTCAGGAATATTTTTGTCAGATACCCGCAGCCTAGCTACAGCAAGGAAAACCCAAATTAAACCATTCTTCAAAACTACCCTTTAAATCAAAGTCAAGCCTGCTAGGCATGAGTTGGAAGGATTCAGAGTCAATACTGCTGTGTCATGTTTGGAAGTAATTGCTTTATTTTATAAATCTCTCTGCAAATAAAAAACTATGCCTGAAATATCTAAGACTGTGTAAACATTCCCCATTTGTGGCATCCAAATTCTGTTTCAAGCTAAATAATTTGAAATGCTGTCTGCAGAAACCTTACAACAAGTAATGAAGAATGTAAGTCTGACATTTCACTTTAGTCCAGTTACTTGGAGATTTTGATTTCTTTAACACTCTTCTGGGTCCCTGGGTACCTAGTTAATGAAGTCAAGGTTCAGAACCTGACCACACTCTGCTCCCACCTCCCGAGTAATAACATTCTGAAAGAGGTGGACACAGGGCTCCTAAAAATGCCAGTGCTCCCATGAGAAAGCTGGGATGGAGGAACTGGAAGTTTTGGGCTGCTCTGAAGCAATTTGTACAGCAGGGATGCCCACGGGACAAACACACCAGGGGCTCCCTTGCAGCTTCACAGACCTCATGGCCAGCAACAGGAATATTATGGTGCAGCTCTGAGAGAAACATTTACTCAGCTCTGGAGCAGCTGCTGAGTAAAATATTTTGCTTCAAATCTATTGCAGTCAGGTGGTTCTGAAATAAAATTTTCTTTGATTTCTGGTTCACAGATTTCTGCTTGAAATAGAAGAAATCAAATTAAAAGAATCAAATAATGTCTCACAAACAGTGGCTCCTGGCTGTTCAGTGATCTCCATGTGGTACTGTTCTCTAGAATGAAAGTTTATTTGAGGACAGTTCCCATTGTTTTTCTGCTGGTGGATAAAACAATAACAAGGATGCTGGGTATAGCTGTACTGCAGCTTGCTTTGGTTCCAAAATAGCATGAAGCAACTGCAGCCTTAACATCTGCACAAGAGAGAACCATACACAATTTTGTCAAAATCAATCAATGCAAGAATCTTTAAAACAATATCTCAAGTAGGAGTAGAAAGAACTCCGGCTCTGATCCATCACTGCTTTCACTCAAATAATGTACTAATTTAAAAAACATTGCCTGCAGCAATCTTTAGCAAAGCAAAGAAGGAGGAAGAGAATGAATTTAACCAATGAGTTTTTCCTTAAGAAGAGGCTGGTTTATAGTAAACATCTACAAGGATCACCAACAGGCATGCTGCTGCTTTCCTTGCTTTTTCTGAACAGTGCCCTACTCCTGAAGATTTTCAGCTTCCTGCTCAGTTGCACCTCAGTGAAAACTGGCACCATGGGCACAAAAGTGACTAGGGAATTGTGTTCTTCCTGTGCTTCCCAAGCAGCAGCTGCCAACCTGCTGGTGGGCATCCCCTTTATCTGAGTTACGGCCAAGATAAATATTATTTTGGTGTTGAAAGCACAGATCTGAAAATGAGGTCAAGTAGGCATCTAGAGCTGAGTTTTTCCCTCTCCCACCATCCCTGGCACCTACCTTTTTTTTTTTTTTTCCCCCTCTCTGGGCAGCTTAGTGGGCTAACAGTCATGCTCCAAACAGCAGCAGTAGAGTGGAAATACTTTACCAAAGACTGGCAAAGTATATCCTGTTTCAGAGAGGAAACAGTGAGGCGGTGTGATTTTTATTTGCTGTCCTCTTGGGCAGTTTCTAGCAGTTCTGCAAAACTACTCTCACCAGCAGGTAGAATTTGGCCAGTGGCAAAACCACGGCACCAGTGCCTCAAAAGGAAAAAACCCAGCTCCCAGGGGTATGCGCAGTGTTTTCCAGAGGTATTTAAGATATAAAATATCAGTAGTGCTCTTAAGCAAAGGCTAGCTTTGGTCAGTTTAGGATGTAGAACAGTATTTCAGCAGGAAATACTCCAGAGGTCCTGGGAAGTTGAATTGCAGCCACTTAAACAATTTCTCGGGTGGTGTCAGTCAGTGCAGACAGCAGAGACAACACAATTATGCACTGAGCCTAAGCAGAGGTCAAGACTGGGCTGCCTCTGAAATCACAAAACCAAATTAAAAACAAAACCAGTGACACATGCAGAATGACAGCTCTTTTCTGCATCTAGTGGATACCACGGTCCCATCTCCTCTTCAATTGAAAACAAAGTGTGAGAAAGAATCCCTGAAAACCCAGACCTCAAAGTCTCAACATTTAGGCTGACTGAACAGGTGGGGAGAGTGGGACTGGGAAATCACCTCTCTCGTGAAATGGCTGAGACTGCCCCAAAACACAGAGTGGTGCTCAATCTCTCCCTCCCAGATGGGAACTCTTGTGGCCTAGGAAAGGGTAGCACGCTCTTCCTGTTGCCAGCAAGAGAAGAGGCTCCTCCTGGTTGTACTCAGAAAACAGCCCTCCAGGTGAGCACCTGACCGCCTGACCACTGCCTGTTCTCTAGAGTGCTTTGACAGCACAGTGCCCCCAGACAAACACAGTTACAAGTGGCTAGAGAAGGTCTGTGGTGAGCACCATCAGTAATTGCTCAGAGATACTGGAGCCAGTGAAAGCTGCTGCCATGTAACACCCTTGAAGCCAGGAGGTGCCCAGACCCCTAAGCAAGAAGTTGATTTCCAGCATGAACATCACCCAGTGCCTTTGGTGATGATTTCCTCCATATTTGGAGGCAATTTGGAGATGTTATTTTGAGTAGTGATACAACAAAGGACTAAATGAAATATTCATCTCCAATTGCTTTAGAAAATTAGCTCCATAGGCATCTTTGGCATGATTTACTAGATCCATTAAAACTCTAGCAAACATTTGTTAAATTATATAAATTAGAGGTAAGGAAAGAAGTTGCAAACGCATTTTTGCTCAGCCTTGCCTCCCTGTTGACAGATGTCTGTGGACTATGATTCATCAATACTGTTTTGGGCTTGGATTTACTTTTAAGCCCAGAAGCACACTTACATTAAATGAACGACTTTGCGATGCATTTGCTCCAGATTTTCCAAGAAAAATTAAACTTGGCAGTTCAAGTTACCCTGGCTGTCGGATAGCCTACAAAATGTTTTTCTCAAAACCCTCTGCACAGCTAAGAGTGGTCTCTGGGTTTGTTTACTTCATTACAAAAGGCAGAGAAGGACTGGTAACAACACTCTCATATCAAAATGTTTCCAAGAAAGAGTTAATACAATCCAAAGAAAATGAACCCAAGACGACATTGCTTTCATTGTTAATCCCTAAGCAGGAGCTAAAAGGCTGGAATAAACAGAAGGACATAAATATTCTGCCTATGTTTCAGCTTGCTTGCTAAATGTTTACTTACCAACACTGTGGGATACAGAAGGAGTTGTAGGGTGGGGTTGTTTTTCTCCCATTTCATTATTCCTATTAATAGTTTAATTGAACATTTGGCTGTAATGTAATTGGATTAATCTTAGTTAAGACATTTGCAATTTGTAGTACTTTGATCTAACTTAATTGGTTAAATTCACTAGATAATGTGTGGACCTTAGGCTGAAGATGGAAAGGAGGGGAAAAGAGAGAACATTGGACTCGCTGCAATGGGTGAAATGAAAAATCACCAGAAGCATAATTAAGGAAAATTAAGGAATCTTAATATGACACCGCTCTTGTGAACAAAGGCAAATACTGCAGACAAAGAAAATTATGAGTTCGAGAAAGAAAGCTCTTGGTTGGGAAAAAAGAAAGATAAGAAATTCAGTTTTCAATAGAATAAATAACACCGTAAACTGCAGCGTGCTTGTCACTATGAAAAAATCAGCAAGTGTGTTTAATTAAAAATGCTGCTTTTTCATGTAAGAACATGCAGTCTGGGCTGTGTCCACATGCTGCCTGCCTAATCTGAGTATAAAAAGAGCTGGTGGCAGTGAGATAAAGTGCAAGCCAAGGCAATGGTTTGGTTGTTTGGATTTTTTTTCTTATTTTCTTTTTTTTTTTTTTCTTTTTTTATTATCACTCTACTGCGTGGATTTTTTTTTTAAATTCCCAGGCATTAAGCAGCCTCACCCTCTTTCTCAGATCCATACTACATTGGATCATTCAGTTCAGAGCTGTAAAACACCAGAAGATGGATCTGGATGACAAAGGGAGCAAAGACATCCCTCTTGAATATTGAGATATGTTGGACCCAAGAAGTTTTGGAGTGCTCTTGGCCCAAAGACCTATGAACTTGTTCAATTTATTGCAAACTGAGTATTTGAAGAAAACAAAGGAGGGCTGTGGAGGGGGCATGAAAACGCAGCAAGGCTCTCACATGCAGCAGATACACTGAATACACTGAATGTTTTCCTGATCTGCAGGGGAAGTAAATTCCTATGTCATACCCAAGACTCTTACTAACCTTTAAAACCATTTGGAGGAAAACAGAACATGACCTGAAGGTCTTTGCAAATGTTGGAATGGACGCTGATGAGTTTTGGCTCAGAGTAAGGGGATTCTCACTGTACAGAGTATACCCAAACATGGAATCAGTCAGACTAGGGGAATAAAAGAAACAAAGGAAGATTAAATTCCAGAACCTAAACACATACCTGCAGCATATTCTGACAAACCTTCTCATCATTTGGGAATTATCCAAGAAACCTGAAGAGTATAAAAATCAGTCAAGTCCTATTCATTAAGCACCTTTTTAATTTTTCTAGTTGGTACATTTGCATGCCAATGATAGTACAGTTTTCAAGTCATAGTTACTGTTAGGAAATAAAGATTTCAATTGTTTGCAAATTATAGCATCCATGTTCTGCAAATTTCAGATTATAATTTTAGTACTATGATCTAGTTTCTTTTCTGCATGTATCTGCTTGTTAGGAATAAAAAAACTGAAGTGAAAGATCTTATTAACACAAGCACTAGAGACTTCAATTCTCAAACGCAATTACAGCGACTCAAAGCTGAAGACCTGGAGCAGAACAAATTAAATGGTGTAAGTACTAATGCTTTTTCACCTTTCATACCAAAAAAAAAAAAAAAAAAAAAAGAGAAGAGTTGAGGGAAGAAGTTTTGAAACCCCCTGCTCAGTCTCCAATGAGCCACAGTCAGGAGCAGCCCAATGTCATCAGAGCCCAGAGACTTCCAGTGGCAGCAGAATCAATAGGCAGTGTAAAGCCATGCATACATTAATGTTAAATGTTCTTAAATCTTTCTGGTGACCAAAAGACAGAGAAAACTTCTAAAATGCATATATTTTCATCTGCAAAAATATACTTAATTTAAAACGAACAGCATCCTTTTCCCCCTGCAAATTAAGGCAGCAATTGCTGACCCTACATTCCCATACAAAAATCAGTGTCCCTGATTTTTTTCCCTGCCAATATTTTAGTCCTGGCAACTTCTGTCAAAGAACTACTGAAGAAAACAATATGGGCATACAAAAAGATGACAGAATCAAGTGTCTAGCTGACAAAGAGTTTAACTTCCTTTTGGCTCCTAAAGAGAATGCAGTGAACTTTCTCCAGCAGATGTAGTTTTAAAAAAATAAGCAAACAAATCTGTTGTTTGACTATCAAGCAATAGTGTTCATTTATATCCATTTTCTGGAGAAGCAAGAAATCATCTGATGTCTTTAAGATTCATGTGAGTAGTGTAAAAACTTATACCTGGGGATATTACACAGGACAGAAACCGGAAAAAAATATTTTACACATTAATTCTGGCATGCAAATTTAGTGAATTTTCCCATCCAAAAGTTCAAAAAGAAAAAGGAAGATGACCTAGGGAAATTAAGTTAACATCAGTCCCAAGCAAAATCATGGGGAAATTAATACAAGACTCAACTGATAGCCAGTGAAGGATGTAATTAATGTCATCAACATAGTTTTATGAAAACATGCTTGGGGATCTATGGTTTGTTTAATGAAGAAAACGACAGGTATGTAATGTAGTGTAGTACAGTATACACAGACCTTGCTGAAGTGCTCAGTTAACCTTTGCAGTGTGTTCTCATAAAAACTGGCTCAAAAAAATGGACTTGATGAATTGACAGACTGGCAGACACAAATTTATTGAACAACCATAATTGAAATCACATTGTTTCTAGAGATTTTTTTTTGCATTGAAGTAAATGAGATCTGATACAGTTCAATAGTTTTCATTAGTAATTCAGAAGTATTTTTAAAAACTTTGATGATCAGATTTTCAGATGACAAAGATGAGTAGAATGAAAATATTAAGACAGACAAACAGTCATAGAAAATGGCAGAGAATCTGAGAGGGATGAAATTTTCATTTTAAAAGGTTTCAATGCAAAGCATTGTATTTAAGCACACAGATTACAGAAGAAGCTTGTAAGATGACAATATCCATGCTGGAGCAGCAACTCAAGGAAGACTCTGCCACAACATTCAGAAATCCCACCCTGAAGTCTCTGTGTCATGGTATAATAGAAAAACAGGTCCTGCAGCAGACTTCAAGGGCCTGAACACCTTATGTACTGCTCTAGTATACTGCATACACAGAACAAAAGGCAGCATCCCTTATCCCCAGAAATTAAATAGCACAGATGCAAGAGATGCAAATTTACTGACAAGCAGAAACAAGCATTCACATATCCCTGCAGCATTCACGTGGATCTGCTACAGAGGCCAGTTAAAACAGCAAAACAGGTAACAAATCAACCATCACATGGGGAGAAGGGTAAGCACGACAGTCTGAACCCTGCTGCATTTCTCAAGGTGAGCAAGGAAAGACAAGCTGTGCAGACAATGTTGGAGCCAGCTGAGGCTGTGTGATTCAGGGCACTAATGATCCTGGCTTCTGGGAAAGCCTGGGATCATGTGCAAAAGCACCACAGCCAGCTGGACAGGGACCAACTCTGACATCAACAACAGCACGTTTCACAGATGGAAATGATGAATGCTGAGAGAAGGTTCATGGATTAAATGCACTTATATTAACATGCACTGCATTGTTTTTTATTTCTGCACCTCCAGCTCCTTGGCTAATCCCTCCTTGGCAAGGTTTCCCTGTGTTGTTCTCCGGGGGAAGGTGCAGGAGCTAGCTCTGATCCTGACTAAACAGCATCTTAGCAAAAGTACAGTGGGACTCTTCAAGGTCAGCTCTCAGCCACTGGCTCCAGTCCTGGCCCTGGCAATAACTCAGAAATCTAGGCTTGTGACAATCTGTGACAACCAATTTGGACCACCAAGGGACCACTGACCAGCAGAGATTTGACATCTGTATGAGACACTTCCCCTTCCCGCTCTTACTCATCCTCCTAACATGCCTTCTCCTTGGAGTCCTACACTAGTAAGGGTATGCTGGCAGTGCTCCAAAGGCCACCTTGATGAACGTAAAGGACAAGCAGAGGGACTAGGCATGAATACATTTTGCTATTTTAGGACTTCTGCCTGAGGGGTGGAAAGCAGCAATGGCCTCTTCCACAGACAAACTTCACTGTGAAGATTTGCCTACAGCACAGAAAACGATTAGGAAAGCTGCTGTCTCTGGAACACCTAGCAGAGTTTTGATTACATAAACTCCATTTTTGGTCAGCAGTTCTTTGCTAATGCAACAATTCTTCCTGTTGTGCTATGCATACCAGTGGGAGTTTGTAGCTTCTATATACAAGCTGGAGAAAAGAAAAAAAAATACTCTTGCCACCTTATTTTACTGAAAAAGCCACCAAAAGATAAGAGGACAGCAAAATCCTTACCCTGGAAAGCAAGAGTATTTGCAAGTTCTTGTTCAATATCTGTACTCTTCTGTTTCACAAAGACCCAAATTGTTACCTACTTCAGGCACACAGAATACATTCTGTGGACAGTAGAAGAAAGCTGTATTGTAAATGGGGTGCCACAAAATGCCTCCTGAACACCTAGCTCTAGCCTTTGTTGGTCAGTGGAGTCAGCAGGGCAGCAGTGCGTCAGGTTTGTCTGGAATAATGTTTGAAGGTGCCTCATGCAATCTCCCCCCGTTGGTGACAGCCACTGAGGGGAGGCACAGTGCTGCCTGTGCTCATTTCTTGGCCCAGACACAGGAAGTGCAAAGATGCTGTGTCCTCCTGGAGAGAGCTGAACCCTGAGCTCTTTGCTTCCAGATCTCTGGAAGAGGATGAGGAGAACACCTCATCCCTTCTCTACACATATGACTGCACAGGGTTCAGTGAGAGCCCTGTATGGGACAAGTTAAGGACTGGTACAGATACCAGTCACTTAGATCTCATAATACCTGGACTTCTAAGCAGATGACAGACCAGAAGATATTAGTACTGATGTCAGATTTTCCCCCTCCACTGGAATTAACGAGGCCCACCGACTCCAGCCCAACACCAAATCCAGGCCTATGCCAGAACTGAAATACCAAGTGGGTTTGAGGCCTTTCCATAAATGTTGCATGAATGCATTTTTCTCAGTCTGAAGTACGAGAAGCTTTAACCAGGCAACAATTACCCAGAGTGCCAGTGTCTGCTGCAGGCAGAGAGCAGGAATGCTTTCAGCAGGCAGGTGACCAGCACCTCCAAGGGAGGCATCACCAAGCTCTGCAACACCTCCCTTTCCTCAGAGACACACTGAGCATCCAGCTGCCCAGGACAGACAAAACCTTGAGCTCCTGAAGAAAAGCTCTGCAGCTTTGTTTACACTTGACATTTAACATATTACATAAAATCCATTCAGCTTCAATAAATGAAACCAGGTGATCATTCAACTTCTGGAACCTTTCCCTTTACTGTGCACACAGACTGGTACAAGGCATTCCTTCCTTTCCCAACAGCAATAGCACGTGGTAATGCAGATTCTCCTTCAAATACTGTGGAAAGTAAACCCCTGCCATTACCTGATTCCTGGTAATAGTGTAGCACCTGGCTCATCAAAAGATCTCTCTAAAATAAACAAAAGCAATAAGCAAATTTAGGTATCACTCACCAGTACAACTCCTCAAAGGAGCAATTAGAAAGCATTTGGGGCATGAAATGTTTATTTATGACTGTACAGCACCTAGCACAAGAGAATTTTGAAGCTGGATTAGGCTGAAATCCTTAGACACTGCCACCCAACAATTAATAACCATATTAACACTAAGAATTAAAACACAAGCTGACCACGTTGCTATGTAAATACAAAAATATGGCAAATACGCCCTCCTGAATAGCAGCCAATAACTGGGAATGGCAGAAAGGAAATGAGCCTAAAATTAATTACTAAAATAAAGAGAATTTCTTTAAAAATGGAAGGAAGAAAGCCTTGCTTAGTCAGGCATCAGGAAACACAGGTGCATCAGTATTTGCACTGATCTTTAACTCCAATAATAACATTTACAACAGCGTAGTTAGAAAAAGGATGGGAAGAAGAAAAATGAAGCAAACAAACAGAAGGTAGATAAATACAGTTATTAATCAATAATTTTTTAAAAGCACAAGCTTTCTGTCCTATAAGAAACAATGTCACATCCTTTTCTGGTCCGAAAAGGAAAGCTCTACTACAATATATCAAGATAAACAATTTAAGTGCCAAAAAACAACAAAAGTGCTATTCTTCACTGAAAATTTATATGCCAGCCAATGCAGGGATACATCTAGAAGAGAAAGATCCTCTTTGGACTCCCTTTTAGCATTGCATTTCCATCTGGTAATGTCAAATCAGAGCATGTATCCCTGTGCCTGAGTCTGCATTTCTCTTACCCCTAAGGGAGGGCAGCAGCTTTCCCCAGGTCCCGAGTCTTTCCAAACTCTGATTGCAGCTCATGGAGGCACTTGAGTTGGTAACTGAGAGTAGTCGTAGTGCCTCTATGGATAAGAGAAGGAGCAATTTAAACAATTTGTGGATAAACTTAATAGAAGGGCAATGAAGCGGCCCAGGAAATGGCAGTGCTTGTTCAGGAAAGCAAGGAGCAAGAGGGGACAGAAATGCTTTTGCTTTCCTTTCCCCATAAAGCAGCCCCTCTCCTGAGAGGTTTGCTTTCATCTGTTGACAGAAACCTGCATCCACAATTTCTCATAGGATAGCCTTCCTTGAGGTTCTGCTGTGCTCATACCTAAGAGATCTCTGCTGGGGTGTGTTTGTGCTATTCTCACAGCTTCTGGAAATTTCCTTGCATGTACTGGGAGTTATTCCCCAGTAGAGGTGATTAATTTTTCACACACAAAACATCCTGGTGATTTTGAAGGCATTTATTTTTTGTGCTCATATGTTCTTGTGCTGATTTTCCCTCAAAATTGTGCCTGAGAAAATTATTCTGTCATCTTTGTGGTGGAAAAACCCGACATATAGGGACAAGGACATAACTCTGCTATCTAAATCCTAGGCAGTACACTGCTTTTTGAAATACTTATATATCCCTGTTTGAAGACACTCTTCTGAGCTGGATTCCCACTTCAGCATGAGGAAGCAGGGAACATATTCCCCCACCTTGAAGCACATATTTTGGGCACAGATACCCCCACTCAGAGCAGTAGATTCAAAAGCTCCACTCTTTTGGGATTGCCCTGGTCAGCACCAGATGACACAGAACACATGCAGAGCAGAGGAGCAGGCTGGTGACACCGAGATTCAAAGGGTAGGGAGCAGAAAAATGCACACACAAACAGTATCTATACACCAGCTCCCCACCTTGCCCTGGGTAGAAGACTGCTGCACACAGCCAAGAGCTGTGCAAGCCCCCATGTGAGCAGTTTGGTTCTAAAAACAGATGCCTAATAAATTACATACATTTCTATTTACATCCCCAGTAGCAATTTGTACTTTTCTTTGCCCACGGACAGTACACAGAAATGTATGAATAATAATTTAAACACCAGAGGTTAAGGAAATTTTTCACTGGAATAAAGCCTTATATAGCACAAGAGACAGATTTTATGGACAGAAAACTTTTCAACAACAGGTAGGCATAAAAAAAGTATTATTAAAAGCAACTTGTCATTTTTTCTTTAAAGATGCCACCATCAATAAAATCAGTTCTTTGCCTTGATGCAAGTCCCCTTAGAGGCAGACTCCATCACTTCACGTTGGACTTGGAGTTGTGTCTGAAGCACTGAAAGAAGATTGAAGACTTACCTGGGGTAAAATAAACAAATTGCAGTATGAAGCCTGGGGGTATCTAAACGCTGTCGGTTCCTTTGAAAAATGTTATGCTATATTAGTAGAGTGGCAGGCAGTTCTGCTTCTCATCTCATTGCTCTGAATTGTCTAAGTATTTAAGGGTCATTGACTAGGAATATTTTTCACCCAGGACCAAAAAAGGAAGTACCCATGGGTGGTGATAATTGAGCACAGAACAAGAAATCATTCTTTAGTTCACAGAAAAACTCAAGCACTTCCAAAAAAACTGAAGCTGAGCAGCATGAATAAACTGCTGATAAATGAATGGAACTTAATTAGAAAAAGAAAAAAGCCAACAGTGAAATATATGTTTTTAAAAAGAAAAGAAAGGAAAAGAATGATGTTCCCCCTATTTTAACTGATTAAGTTCTTTCTCATGAAAAAACAACACTAGAAAAAAACAGATCCAGAAAGAAAAAATACCAGCAACCAAGACAGAACATCACATCAGCTAAAGAGGCAAGCAGCAACACCATGCCAGTGCTTTGAAGAGCAGAGGCTTTGTCTGGAAAGCTGATTTACCATTTATACTTTATAGGCAATAGCTGGCCTAATCATATCATTCTTTTTTTCCTAATATTTTCAAGAAGCCACACAGGTTGGAAAAGTAATACAGTGTCTGGTTGGAAAAGTAATACAGTGTCTAGCTTATGAAAGGGCTGTAAACGTGAGCAGAAAGGACAGAAGACATTTGTTTTCATCTTTTCTAAACTAGATTCCAGCCCAGGCATTGTTGGGAATTGGATACAATACTAAGAAATCTGTACTGTATTGACAAGGTAATAACCAGAATTGAGTTCTTACACTGAACTGGAACCCAGTTAGGACCTGAGACATCAAATGCTCTATCAGCAGACTTTGAATTGTGTGGCATTAAAAGGCAAATTTTTTATTGCAACCCTCCAGCCCTCTGCACCCGCTCTAGACAGAAACAAACTCGTTCACTGAAACTGGAAATAGTGATAAAAATGTATAAAGGTTGAAGAGAACAACAGTGCACCAATGAACAGCATCTGTCTTTATAAGGGAGACATAAAAAGCTGGGAAAGAAATAACAAGTTTAATGGAGGCAATGAGAAAAACAAAGATAATTAAAAGCAAAACTAGAACTCTTTACCATTATGATGTCCATATAAAAGCTTCCCTACAGGAAAATAAAGGAACTACATCTGAATATACATGCACAGGGGAAGAAAGTTCTCTTAGCACCAGAAGTAAGTGACAAATCTTTTTTGGTTTTTTTTTTGTTTTTTTTAATTCAAATGAGCTCCAAAGAGACTTCACCTCAGCTCCTGTAATGCCAGAAACATTCTGGTGCCACTGGCCTCCAGTCACTGAAGAACACTCAGCAGAGGCAGGATCACTGTCACCTTGCTGCTCCAGCAGCTTCTCTCTGCCTGTGCTCCCCAATCTCCAAGTATGCTTGTTTCTGTAGAGAGGGAAACATTTGCCTTGTCTGTCTGTTCAGCTAAGACAGTAGATGTAGCAATGAATTTCACTTGTATTAATCCTTTCCTACAAGTGCTTATAAGTGGAAACATTGCCTGGCCCTGCAGCAGTGCTCTGGTCACCCTGCACTTCTCCAGCTCTCCCACCACCGAGGCTCCAACACTCATCACCCCACACAGAACATCCCCCCCAGTGCCCCTCCACATATGTAACTGTATGTGGTGCAGACATCAAGCTATTTGGAGAGCTAAAACACAAATAACTACCAACAGTTACACCTTTCTTCCTGCCCATTAGGAACATTCTCCAATCCCCAATCCTCACGTGTTTTTAGCTACAGTTAAAAAACACTTTTCAGGAATAATATCACACCATAGCCAAAGTTCTGGCTGACAGAATCCATTCCCTGGTCTTGTAGGCAGTGATGGACAGAACTGTACCTGTTTCTCCATCTCTCTAGAAACCATTCCAGTAGGAGAGATGCAGGCAACCTCACCCAACACCCTGCCACCTCCTAGTGCAAGACAAAGGCAGCTGAAAGCACAGACTGCACATATAGCTATCCCTGCTGTAGGCATAGCAAAGATCCCATTTCAAGGCTCATCTAAAAACCCTTCCACTGGCATGGAAGTCTGCCAGTGCTTTAAGGAGGTGACTGTGTGCCAAAGGCCCATTTCAGAGTACATATAACCATGCATGCCAGGGTGTAAAGATTGCTTCCTCTTCTTTTACACTCTGCTATTGTTAATAATGCAGCTAAATTTAAAATACTGCGCACCCAAGGTCTCTGGTGGGAAGCAAAGCCTTTGCAGATGAAGCAGTTTAAGCCAAGAGCTTCCTTTCCTGCAAGCCCTGTCTGAACCACCAGCTGTGTCTGCCAGAGCAAGCCTTGCCTTAATTCCCCCTCCAGACAGTAAGGTCAGGCTGGCAATAAGACAGTTTTCCTGGAACAAGATATTGTTTAAAAAAGCAAACACAAAAAACCAGCCCATTAACAGCTCCATGTAAGCTAGTGGAACTTTAAAACCAAGAGTTTCAGGTCTGTCTCCACATTGCCTACAACTTCATGCCAGGGCCCACCCCTGCTGCTGCTTCTTCACCTCCTCCTCTTCTTTGAACTCACCAAGCACATGCTGTACAGCAGATGTGTGGAGCTGCCTTCCCTCCTACCTACCCCCCACCGAAGCCCTTCAGTCAAGGCTCTGCTGAAAACGCTCTCAGAGACTGTCACACCCTTGACCTTGTCTGTTGTGCTCACTTCTGTACCTGTTTGTACCACTGAAATGAAATGCCCCAAACATACTTCCTGTAGCATCTTCACCGGGCTTCATCTTTGCCCCTTTCCTTGCTCTCTCCATGGTCAAACTGATGAGCAAATCCCTGGAGGTCCCACCTGCCCAGAGAGCTTTGCTACACTGTTCTCTCACCTGGGGAAAGAAATACACTGCATTTATCCTCTGAGAAACAAGACTGACTATAATTCTGGTGCACAGTTGAGAGCACGTAATCCTATCTAGTATTTGCAATTGTAAGACATCAACCAAAAGTTTAAGCTTCTGGGTGCTAATTAGAGCAGGCTGGCAGACATTTTATGAAGTTTTCTTCACATTTTTGACCAAACACTTAGCAAAGAATATTAAATAACAACAACAACCACCATCATCATCAACCACACAAACAAACAACACCCCAAGTCCAACAAACACAAGAAAGAATGTTTCAGATTCTTCAGACTCTTAAAGAAGCACTTTTTTTAATGAATTCAGCAATGCAGGTCAGGTTAAGATACATGTTCAAAACAACTTAAAGATGATGCAAAATGCAACAAAAGCTCTTTCTCTCTGCTAAGAGCACCTATAAAACAGTTTATCTGTTTGAGTCATCTCAGTTTTTCTGATAGCATCAGAGGAGACAGCAAGCCTACCTCCTCCAGGCAAACCATTAAAGCTAGCAGATGAACACTAAATTGAAGCAGAACCCATTCTTCTCTTTTGGAAGGATTTGTCTAAGTTTCTCAATATTCTGTCTACACCTGTATGCACAGAATTGAGCATTTACCATTTTCCTGGGCTGATTTTCCTTCTCTTTAAGGAGCAATGGAGGGCTGAGGAAGTGTCAGAGTATTATGCAGCCCTTGACACTGCCAGAATTATTTCACACTGTTTTCTTAGCAACTCCTGCTGAGATTCATAAACTGTTTGCACATAAGGATTACTAATGAAGTTCAGTCTCATTCTTCAGCCCCCCTCCAGCCCACAGTGCAAAATATAGCTGCACTTTGGATTTAGAAGACTGACTAATCATGCAAGATACCTACCATTTATCTATGGAGAAGACAGCAGTTTCTACATGAGGATTCCTTCCTTCTTCCCCTTTGCTCAGCTCTGTATCAAGACAGAAGGACTATTCTGTGGACAGGGAGATAATCATGACATCTAATCACAGAATTTCAGAATGGGAAAGGTTGGAAGGGAGCATTGGTGGGGTCATCTGGTCCAACCTACCTGCTCAAGCAGTGTTTCCCTGGAGCAAAGTACACAGGATTGCATCCAGGTAGCTCCTGAATGTCTCCAGGGATGGAGACTCCACAATCTCCCTGGGCAACCTGTTGCAGTGCAGGGTCACCCACACAGCAAATCAGAGCCTTCAGTCCCAAGGGAACTATCAGCAGGTTTCAACACCCTACTCTTTAGGAAGACTACCCACCATTAAGAGGAAAAGGATGATTGATCTAGTATTTATTGTATTAATCAGGGAGTAAAGACACCCCTTAAAGTGCTGCCGTAACCTAAATTTTCGTATCTTTGTACTGAGCAAATGTTCCAAAGTCCAATAAAACTGATGATGGCACAGATCTCTTGGAAAAACTTGGCTAACACAAATAGCCTTTCACAGATCAGGTAGTTATCCCTTCCAGGCTGTATTTTATAGCCCCAAAATCCTTGGTGTTAATATTCATCCTTTATTAACAATATCAAAGCATCATAAGAAAAGTCCAGCTACATTTTCACACACTTAGAAATTTTCAGGTTGAGGATCTTGTTTCAAAAGCCTTTGTAGATAAGAAGAGACAGAAATTTTCAAGATAGGAAATATTTGTCTGTGCATCAAATATTTGTCTATGCAGCCTTTATGAAGAGCACATCTGGAACAGAGAGAGGAAGAAAAGTCTTGCAGAAAAGCAAACCTCTAATAAATTGGTTGCATGTCAGAATCTGTCAGCTGTGTGACTCATTCTGTGCTCATTTCTACTGTAACAAATTATTGCTTTTCCAGGTTTGAATTTTCTCACTCGCTGTTTTGCCACAGCACTGCACGAAATAACCCAGCACTGAGCGCCCCACTGCAGGACTGCCACGTGCAGTTTATCATTAGCAATATAATTTTGGCAAAGGATGGATAAGGGTGGCAGTGCAATGCATGAATAAAGCCATATTAAACAAATAAACAACGTGCAGCAGCAGGTGGATTCAAAACAAACAGCAGGACATAATTACAGTAGGCTATTTTACACTGAGGCATCAGCTTGAGTCCTGCCTCAGTTTGTCAATGTTACTGCCATCAAGCAGCCACTTATTTTCCTATTTCTAAACATGGTAGTGGCCACAGTTGTTCTGAGAGGGAAGATCCAGATTTTCAAGCAAACAGAGCACACCTACCAGCACCTAAGGGCAGAGAAGGCAGAGTATCCCTGTCTCCCTGCTCTCCCTTTCCTCACAATACACCTTCTCTTCAGAACTTCTGCTACGCTTGCTCAGCTTCACTACATCCCTCTCTGCACATCTCCTCTCTTCTAGCCTTTGTATGGTTGGTGCAGAACCTAAAAACCATTCCCTAGAAGCCCCAGCAGAATACTGTGAAGAATCAGAGAATGCTGGACTTTCCCCAAACACCCAAGATTGCCTTGAGCTCCAGTGTGGATACGAAGAGAAACTGGGAGTACACAAGCAGACATGAAAAAACAGAGGAGGCTTCCAGTGTGAAAAGGACAGACTGGAGGATGTCCCTTGCTGGGCATTTCTACACTGTTTCCAGAGATTGGAGGAGAAAGAACTGGCTTCACTCCCACACCTTCCTTGGGGACCTGCCACGGGGTTTTCAACTTGCTGAAAGAATAAAATAAAAACTCAATTAAAAAATTGCATATCAAAAGCATTCCCCCCTCAAAGCACATACCCTCTGTCTCCTGTAAAATGACTGTTGAGGTAGTCCAAGGTGAGTGTGACAGGGAAGAGGCTTCCTGAAAGTCAGAGTTGATGCAAGAAATAGGAATTCACTGATATGAAATGAGATATATCTGGAACAAAGTTAAATAATTTGTTTTAGAACAGCTTAAAAAGAACATACCTCTTTTCTTCCATTCTAGTACACGTTTCCCTCTGTGTTACATACTACAAGTGACAAAAGGATGATGACTTCTAATCAAGAGCAGTCTCTGTGGTGTGACTGCCCAAAAGCACTGGGCAGGCTGCAAAGACAAGAATCTACTCCCAAATAAAAGGAAAAACCAAGAAAATTTTCCTAATTGTGTCCATCACACTGACTTCTGTCCTGACATCTCTAAAGCTAAACACCCGTGAGGTCAGATTTTTAAGAGTTTGAGACAAGGCTTCTATTTAAATTTTAAATACAGAGGTAAAGCATTTTAGGTGTTAGCACAGTAACCCTGACTTCCTGGAAAAATGCTCAGACAAAAGGCTGTATCTATCTGTAACCCTGATATTTGTATTTCTATGTGTCCACCAGCACATGACCTAAAGGCTTGACCTGGAACCTCCCCAGGCTTCATCAGCCTGTTCAGCTGCACAAGACACTTCAGGCTGCATTTGCACATGTGCCAAAGGAAGGAGAAAATGGTGGAGCTATTATCTGGTGAATCAGTTATTCAAAGGTCTCAGCTCTAAACCGACTGAATGCTCCTCAGCTCCTTGTCTGATAGCCTGAAGGGCAAATTGTGTTTAAGAAAAGAAAAAAACAGGCATGTTGGTGCTACAAATCAGATGAGAGGGTTTTGGTGGTTCTTTTAGGCCCTTTTTAATAAGAATCCATTTGAAAACAGAACACAAATGATGACATATGAATAACATTCTTGGTAGGGTATTTCAAGTATATTCAGACATGGCCCCAAATGGTGGTGGTAGTTTTGAGATACCCCACAGCAAGGTTAGACTCAGCATTTGGGGGGTCGTTCATCTAAAATAATAGTTGTGATAAAACTACAAATCACCACAATTTGCTGGGGGAGGGAGGTAAAGGGAGGAAGATCCTGTGGTGGCATACTAACAAAGTGAGGAGAATGCTGAGTGCTGGCTTATCTCAAAAATGTTTAGGTGCCAACAGTACTCTTCAGTTTCCCCGCCCTTTCATCAGCAAGTGCAAGAACATTGCACCAGAGGGTCAGAATGCAATCCCCAGCAGGTCAGTCTACAAGCCAGGGTATTTTTCCAAATGATTCTGAAAAACAAATCGCCCTCACCCTCAAGCGTATGTGATTGGTGGCAAATAGGGGACTGCTGCCATTTAAAACAAAAGTATTTCACAGCCTTTCTCTGCAATGTTGCTGTTCAGTTACATGGCACTGGGAATATGCCAGATGTTCTAAAAAGCCACAAAAATTCAGCTCCCTTTCAGCTTTGTAAATAGCAGCTAATGCATTTACATTCTTTGTCAGGTTTGTTTCTCCAACCTGGTATTTTAGAGCCCCTTTTAGAGCCCCCTAATCATGTCTAGGGCCTGAGGATGCTCTCCTAACACCAACAATAAATAATAACTGAAGCCCCTGGGATTTCTGAAACTACTGAGAGGTGAAACAGGCTGCCAACCTGTCCAGAGTATTTACAATCTCATAAAACACAAAAGTGACACCAGCAAGCTGGCTGATAAACTGTACATGACAGTCACAAACACTGATCTTCCTACAACCAGTGTCATTAAAAATGGCACTGGAAATACATCACAGTGTGAAACTGGGTGAAAGCCAACAGGAAAGTGATAGGTCCTTCTGTGCTTCAGCAAGCTTTTCTCAAGTGATAGGTGAAGCCTTGCATACCTACAAAAATTGTAGCAAGTTACTTTTAAAGATAAATCTGATAAGCATCAGCAAAGAGAGGCAGAAATCTGAAGCCCAAAAGCAGAAATGTGAAGCAGGAGGAGGAAATGAACTTTCTTAAGATTTTGGAGTAGCAAAGTACTGTGCACAGTGGGATTCAAAAGAAACAGCAAGGTGACTCCCCCTCTGGAAAAGGAAATCAGATTGACAAGCATGGAAATAAACTACGTGGATTTCAATGAGCAAATTAATTAAATCTGGCCTCTGAGGTCTGGCTGACTTTTAATTGTCCCTATAGTTGAAAATGGATTTTGCTCCTCTGGTGCATGTTCACACCTGGTTCTCACCTGGACCATTTATTTATTCCAAGGTTCCCTCTTGGCTCTGCAAACCCAATCTCACTACATTGTGACATGTAACTAAAATTACTGACACAGAAAAATGCCTATGGAGAAGCCACTGCAGTGCTGGTTTCCATCCTCTATCTCTGTGGCTCTATTTCCCTTCAGATGGCCAAGACTCCTACTTAATGTCTCGTAATGTGCCCAGAAAAATAAATATGCTCATAACTATCTGGTTTTGAAATAATATAGATGGGAAAGATAACAAAAAAAATCAGCACATATCCATTGTACTAACCCTGCACTTTCTGTACATTATGTCTCCAAAGAGATTCCACTTGGAATCAGGGATGTGCAAGGTTGTGACCTGATAGTCAACCCATCTTGGGCTTTGTAACTGAACACTCTAAGATCAGCAGAAAGACAAGGATAGAAGTTAAGGGAGAAAATAGACTATTCTTTGGCAAGAGTGTTCTGCAAATAGCGCATGAGTGAAATTCTTCCTGAACTCTGAAGAAAAAGAAAAGTCTAGGAAGGATGTACTCCAACTCCTGACACTCGGGCACACAGTACCAGAGCTCAGACTGGACTCTTGCTGCCCCAATCAGCAAGTTCCGAGCTGATGAGAGCAAGTCACAGGTCTCCTCTAGCCCAGGTGTCATTGGGGTACAAACCCCAGTCTTGGGGTCAGCACGTGGCTGTGGCACGATCCCAAGTCAGGGAAGATGAACAAACAATTATCTTCAGGTACCTCTGCTGTAAACTGATGTTGTGCAAATCAATGATATCCATGTGAATATTCATATTCCAGTTTATTTAATGAAAAACTAGAGAACTGTTTGCATTTCATATCTAACTGAGCCCATTCCTTGTTTTCAATTTAAATTTAGAAGTTGGGAGAAAAGACCTGCTGTTGCTCTTTTCCACCACAGAATGATAGGAGAGATTAAAAAAAAAACATTTCGGTAATGTTTCCTTTTAAAAAACATCAGCCATCTATAAGTAGTATGGCTTGGTCATTTGAACAGGAATACCTGCATGACAACAGGGAAACCTGCAAACTCATTCTTTCACACTTTCCTGTTCAGTTGTCTTGATCTTGTCCTGTGTTTCTTAAAGTCATGAGAGTCATTTAGCCCTGGTAAAAGACATAAAAAGTGTGACAGGAGAAGACAGAGGAAAAGAAATATCAAACTGTGGCAACTAGCTACAAATTAATTTCCAGTTCCTTGTCTTCTTCTGCTGTATTATGTCCCTGTTATTAAATGAAGTCAGGGCAGCTTCAGAATTAGCAGTAATAACACCTCTCAGATCTGCAAGCACTTTGCAAGAACAGCTATTTCTGGTTTTGAGTTGGGGTCATAAGTTCAGTTGAGGTGATTTCCCTACTAGAACAGCATAAGCAAACAGCAGAATTTGAATTCAAGTCTGCCTCTGTATCTTACATCACCCTTGTTGTCCCAGCGCTGTGGGATCTGTACCTGCCCATTGATTTAGTTTTCTGATTGTAACCCTTCATGCCCATCACAGACACAAAAAGCTGAAGGCACGGCCCTGTATTGGCTGCACTGCTTCTGCAGGTACTGAAGAAACAGCAAAGGAATACTTCCCATTTACCTCTAGAAAGCATCTGCTTTTGGCAACACTGCAGTCACACACTCTTCTTCCTTTCCTTCTCTTTTCAGTTTCTGAGATAAAGTAAATCCCACTTTAAAGCCAGCATCTTCTCTGGAATTTACATCCCTGTCAGCCAGGTGGAGGTGGAGCTGGTTCAGGCACTAAGCTGGAGATGGAGCTGGTAAGACACATACACATAATTTGAAACAATGCAAAATTCTTTGATGTTGGGTAAAACATAACTTTTTTCATGATAGTACCTGTACTTTGTCTAATGAGAAGGCTGGCAGGAACTTAGGCAACAACTTACAAAGGGTTGAAGTAGCCCACAGGGACTGAGAGCTGAACTCTGCTCCAACACCACTTATACCATTTTCCTGAAGATTTCAAAAGGGTCTCCAGAAGCAACACACTTGACTCTGTTCTCCTGACCTCCAGTTTAACCCTATTATCCTTTTACTTCACTTATGTTTTAGTAATATTTGAGGTCCTGTCAAACAAGGGAATGAAGAGTCATGGAAGAGGCAATGACCTTTCTCTCCAGCAACCTTGTGACGTTTAAGACAAGAAAAAGTGATTAAAGAGAGAAAACATATGGGCAATTTATCAACATATTAAATGCAGTTTCTTCCCAAAAGCTCCCCTCTCTTCACCAGTTCTTGCCTTTTGGATCCAGAGGGAGTAAGCAGTTGTGCTCTCATTTCTAGACTGACTTGCATTAGTCAGCTAACATCCTCCCAGAGCTGCCTTGCCATCAAGCTGCCCCAGAGCAGAGCTGCTCTGCTAACACTCACTTATTTGGCTGTATAGTCAGACTCAGGATAATTCCCTTTATTTAAGCAGCATAGCTTATCTCCTTATGAGAGAGAGCTGGACTACTTTGATTTAACAAGATTGTTTGCATGATGGTCTACCCTTGATAGGAAGAGCTTGTTGGCAGTCACACTGGAGCCAGTGTCCCACTGGCACTTGGGTTCAGAAAAGCCATTCTGTTCTTAGGAGCAGGTGGCTTGCCAAAAAATCCAGTGTGTCACTAGGGAATGCCAGGGTTTCTGGGTAGGGTGCTTTTATCATCATGCTCAGTTAAGTGGAACTGGCACTATGACAAGTGCTTCAGAAAGAGCACTAAGCACAATGTGGGGGAGAAAAAAAAAAATGTATCTCGACTGATGGAGCTGTATCATCAAGAACACCTAGTCCAGAGGTGTAGTAGCAGCAGTGCATCTTTATTACACAGTGTATTTCACTGTAAAGGAACAAATAATGTCAGTAATGCTGCACTGGAGGTAAGATAAGCCACTTATACAGTTATGTGGTTATACCTGAAAAACTCTGTTAATGCAGGTTTGGGCTGTCAGTTGTGAGGCTTGAATTTGGCAGCTTTCAAGTATGTTACCTAGTATTTATATTAAGTGCCTGAAAAATGGATTTCTTGAATTTAGGATAATCCCCCATCCTTGAAGACAATTATTAAAATAGTATCACTTGCAGTATCTAATGATAGTGTCTACACATACTGAACAACAATTAACAGCAAGAAAAGACTCATCTGTCTGTGAAATGCAGAGTACAGGAGAGCTGTCACTCTAGTGCACACCAACTGCCTTTGCACAGACTGTAAGAGACTGGAATTATCATCCCATTTGAATTTGTTGAGCTTTCATAAAACTGAGAATGAAAATTTAAGGCTTTCAAAAGTCCATTTATTTCACACCTTGGAACACACAGTTATTAAAATAAAATATATCACTCTCTTGCTGCAAATCTGGGCCAGAAAGAGACTTGATTTTGGAATGAGAGAGCTGAATAAATAGGAGGAATTTTGTTTCAAGGGTTTTGTCAGAGATGCCACCACCTTCCTCTGCCAAGGAAAGTTGACACTTAGTGGACTGAGATCACAGATTTCATTTCTTTTTGGCCTTATTATGTATTGCTTGTAAATCACTGTTCTTTATATTCTCACCATTAACATGTTTTCCTATTTTACTCAACAGCACTGTTATGTCTTCTAGCTAAGGCTGCTCCTTTTCAGATTTTTCTGGTTTTGGGAAGTAGGCAAGGCAGCCATTTCTGCAGGATGACATCTTAACAACTGCTAACATTAAATGACCATCTTTGTTATTTTTGCAAGGATTCATGGAATTTTACAACTGAAATTCACATGAATAAAATGCCTGGCCAAACAACAGGGGATACAATCCTAAGGGCATTGTGCAGTTTCCTCTTCTGTTCAGGAGACTGATAAAATCAGATTTCATACTTAGGTTTTTTTAATTAAGCTAGTACACTCCTCAGTCAGCTGCTTTTGTTTTCGTCATACAGAGGATTTCAGAAAAACATAAAAATAGAAAAGGAAATACAGCATAAAAAGCTAGGTCTCCTCAAACAGCACTGGAACTCTGGCTCATGGAGAGTAAAGCATCCCTGTTCTGAATTTCCCTGGCTCCTCGAGGTGCCAGTCCCTGGAATTGTTGTAAAGCCATGGACTATTTTCTATCATTAGCCTCTGACACCAGAAGCAGTGCCCGGGGGAGGGAGGCAGGATGAATGCCAGCCAGTTCTCAGCAAGGCTCTCATGCCTGGTTTTCTTCTCCAGCCTCCTTGGCCGTCCTTGAACAGCCCCTGTGCCTCCCCACCTCAGTGCCTTCAGTAGGCTACAGCTGGGATGGAGCACAGCCAGCAGGAGACAAACTGCACTCTTTGCAGAGGGAGGATCAAAGACCAAAAGCCCCAGATCTCCAGGCATGCTTACAGCCTCATGACAATGTACTAGACACAATGGCTGGAGTAAAATCTTGCAATAAAATGGACACTCAGCATGGGTACAGGGCAAGATCTGACCCTCTGAAAATTTAGCAGATAATGGGGATAATGAAACCAATGGGACTGTGGTGAATAGAAAGAAAAAGAAAAGTTGAGTTATCCCAGCAGTTGCCTTTTCATAAAACATTATTCATTAAATTTCATGTTTAATCAGAAGTACATGGGTGCTTTGGCTTCCTGTGAAGAGCTGTCCCATGCTGCAGCTGAAAAACACACCTGTAATCTCAGACACTCACCTTTTCTGCAGAAATGTCCCCTCTAGGTTTATCAGTTGCTGGTAGACTCTGAACTATGCAGAGATGTGAATATTAGTGGAAAATTATGAAACCCCGCTTTAATGCATCCAATGGAGGAAGCATTTGTGAAAGCATTTATTCCAACATGGGAGAAATCTCATCTGACCTAGTTTCCTATTCTGTTTGTTACCTCCTGGCTGTCTCATCTGAGGTTCCACCTGCTGTTTCTCCATCTGCCAGTCTTTTTTATATCAGAGGAACCTTCTGAGTTTCACGTTAAATGTCAGGCGGGCTGGAGAAAAGTTGTTTATGTCTGCATTTAAACAGATGATATTTCCATTAAAAGGGCTTCATGGACACACTAAAGGCTAAGATGTCATTTGCATTTGGTAATTGTAATTCACAGCCAGGCCTGCTTATGTGAAAACTCATGCTATTATTTCAGGCCTTCGTAGATCCAAGCAGAATGACCATACCCTGTGAAGTTCATTATAAGTCTCTTTTCTAGTAATATTGAAAGCCTCAAGCTAGGGGCCAAAAAGTCACCAGGTAATTTAGTCAAATTGAAACTACGAAAAAGGAACCATTTGTTTTCTCCGACTTACCTCCTAAGCTATTTCAGAGCAGAACACAAAGAGTTAGTTCAGATTAATGTGTAAATAAACATTAATTACCTTCAAGAGTAATTAACTCTAGGGTTGCAACACGTAAGGGCAACTACCCCATTCAAACCCAGCATTTGAGGTATATTTTGCCAGCATATAAACCCACAGCTATGCTGAAAAAACCCTCTTAAGGACTAAACTGTGGGATTATTAAGATATCTATCTTTGCTTTTCTGCTACTTTTTCTATGCATAGAAATTTTGCAAAAAACTTCCTTTACTTTCAGCAAGTTAGGAATCAGGGAGCATCCCCTCCATCACATATCATCTGCCTGACAAAAAAAGTACTGTATAGCCAGTGCCTCAGGAAACTCTAGAATCAAGGGTTTCAGCAGTTATTTTCTCCCAAAAAAGCATAGAGAAAAGAACTGGAAACTCACCATGCCAGTGCAGAGTGCCACACAATTTGTACAAGAAGATCAAATGTATACTGGAGCTACAGCTCCACACCCATGTGAAGCCAGTAGGAATCTTTTCACAGATTTCAGTGAACTTTGGATCAAATCTTAGGGGCAATTAAGTAGCCCTATTTTGTGTATTAAGACTTTATGAATATGTGTAGGCAGACATTCTGTACCTGTCTTTCATTGTGCTCCTGGAATTATTTCAGCCTTTAAATGGACAGCTGTGGATCTTCCAGTCTCCCAGCTCTTGGAGGCAGTGGTCTTGACTTTGAGTTTGCTGCAGATGTTTGACCCACTGTCCATGTCTGATGCTTCCACATGAGAATCCCTGGGCCTAGACTATCCATGCTATGAAAACCAGGATGAATAAAATCTGTGCTTCCTGTAGAGATACAGGCATGTTACTTTCCCTTGTGTTTACGACATTGCAATTTACCTTAATTTGCCTACAACTGCCTACAAGGAATGAAGGAAAGTCTTGCTAGGGAAAGGAAACACTTGAAATTCATTACATAAAAGTCATGTAACAGGTATTAACACTATGATTTACAGTAATAAAAACATTATTACAATGTGTTTAATTAGGAACAATTACAAGACCAATTAAAGTTGTCAAAATAGAACAAAAAAGCAACATGTATTTTTCCCCTAGAGGAGTAGGATATGGTGAGGCTCATTATTAACTCTTAATTAGACAATAGAAGATATTTTTGCTTTGAGTTAAAATCCAAGCTCTTACAAAAAAAGAGCTCCGAGTTATATTCCTCTCTGGCAGACATTGTTTAAAAATTTTTTTAGCACACCAGCGGAAGCATTTTTTAATACACAGAGCAGACACTTTAAAAAATCTGAATTGAACAGTATCTATTTAGTTCAGCTTCAGCACCCAATACAGTTCTGACGTTTGCAACCTGCATGCCAATATCCATCTCACTGCATAAAATAAGACACAATGACACTTGGTTTACCTGGAAAGGATGGTCAGGCAGCCCTCAAAGGAATCTAATTAAAATGCAGCATGTAACCAGAGCAGTGCATCACACTGTGCTGCCATAGTAACCACGGTGCCATGGACTTTTGGGGCCATCTGAGGGCATGTTTGCAAGCTGCACACAAGAACCAAATTGGTGACCTTTGGTACATTTTAAATGACCTAAAAACTCTGAATGATTTGCTGATATTACTGATGAAAGAAACTAATTAACTCTTACATGTTCAGACAATGGACCAGTCTCAGGAACAAACTTATTACTGTTCTTTATGATGAAACACTCCCCACTGCTTATTTAAAAAGCGCACGACTTACCTGCAGCATGTGAGCAACCAGTTTAAATTGGTTCCCTGGTAAAGGAACAATAGAGAAATCAAGACCTGTGGGCTGTGAAAGTGAAGATGAACAACAGAAATACATATTCTATTCAGAGTGTTATTTCCAGTGCTATTTTCTGAAGTACCAGGCATGAGACTCATCTCAGTTGTTGCTTTTGGTGGATGATTCCCTGCTGCCATACTGGGGGAAAAAAAAAAAACATAAAATCACACTATAGCACTGAGCTTTTCTTTCCAAATCCTTCACCTAGAACAGAAAGATCCTTAAACAACATTAAGATATATATAAAAGCAGTATCTTACATTGTACCCCATGCTGATATAATTTTCCAGGAATGCAACCAATAGATTTGTAACTGAGGCATTCATTTTTCACAGTAAAGACGTCCAGGTCAAGGAAATCTTTTGACACATCACCTGTGAAAGAGATTTCAAACTGTTGGTGTGTTGCTACAGATTACCATGAAAAACTTCTGCAAAAAAGCAGAGGACTTCAGATTCTTTTAAGCAATTAAACTATTGATGAAAATACCTGAAAGTTGTCTGAAATGATCAAAGGGATTTTTCATTGCTTTGAAGAAAAAAAAAAGAAAGAGCTTGATAGCAATTCTTCTGAAATAAATCCAAGTCCTGAGAAATACGGGGTTGGGACTGGGGGATGGGAAACTGAAGCACTGGTATTATAAGCATCATGAAACCAGCATGTTCATGTGACTTTGGCTCACAGTACTACACCATCAGCTCCCACTGTCTACAGATGGAATGGGCACACAGTTGCAAAGATCTATTTCATGTTGGGCATGACAGTACCAGGAAGGTTGCAGAAAGCCAGAAAGGAGCTCAGTTCAAAAACAAGTTGGAGAGTTCATCCTCCAAGGGTCTGTGTCTCCTTTTCAGCACACCAGTAACATGCATTATGTGGTTGTGCCTAAGTTTCCCCACTTTCAAAACCAGACAATGGTATTTACCTGTTACCCAGAACACTGAAAAGAGTAGCTGCAAGTCAAGCTCAAAGTCCTACTCAAGACTAGAGAACCTTAAACACAAAACCACTTCAGGTTAGAGGTAACACTTGATCCAAAATAACAAATAATAAAACATGATAGAAGTAAAACAATCTCACATTTAAATCTTTATACTATATGGAAAAATACCCAGGCAGCACATGTCTAAAAATAGAGAGGAGACTGTACTTCTGCAAAATGGGGCTTTATACAAGACAAATTCATTGCAACTAAGCCATCACTGTATATCCCAGAACTTTAACAACCTTGTAACTGTAATTCTTCAAAGGGCCTCATGATTTCCTAATAATCTGCTGCAGCCCATTATTAATGGCTTCATTCACTTTCAGGTTGTCCTTACAACAGCAAGTTTATTAGCCCTACAATTGAATCTGTCAGCAAAGCTGCACCCAGCTGCAGTAGCAGCCCTGATTGTCTCATTCTTCACCATATTTTTTGTTAAGACTGGGCTTACATTTTCTGATTTTGCTCCTCCAGTTCCTTCAAAAGAAGTAACACAGCTTGAATGCTTCAACAGGGGCTTTTGGAAGGGAAAGGTGGTGTTAGAAATCACCACTAATTTAGAAATTAATTTTCAATGGGTTATGTTTTATTTGCTTCTGTTGAACACCATTATTTACAGGCACAAGTTAATAAAACACATCACAAAACAATAAAATTTCAACAGCTAATATTTATAGGTGCATAGTTCATGCTCAGTTACTTTTTTATATGTATAATACATACACATATATAAAGCTCTCACAATAAGTCATCTCTGCACAGAAAGAATAGTCATAGGAAACAAATAAAAACTGTATCATAAACAATATCAAATTACTGACAGCCTATCAACAAAACATGTACAGAATTAGAAATAAGCAGTAGACACTTAGGTGTTTTTACTTAATATTTTCTTTTTTTAACTTTTAAACTTGAAGCCACAATATCCACAGCACAACAATGACCCTGCCAACCGGCTTTCATTTCAGCAGGAGGGAAATGCTGAAACAAGGTGGATGCAGTCACAGATACTCCAATCATTGCTGATGGAAGACTTCAAAATACACGGTAAAAACTGTAAAAAAATTTAACGACCGGGCACATTGGAACTCAGCACTTGTACAGGATGGGACGTCTTTAGTGGTTAGTAGATTTCAGGTGATGGAAAGGAAGGAAAGGACTCTCACGCTTCAGGTTCATAATCTTGATACTCTTCCTGTTGAGGGAGAGCAGAAATCAACACTACTGGTATTTTAGATAAAGGCATCCTATTTTCTCTGTTTATTCTGCTCCTGGTGGATTCAGTGCCCAAATATTATGGATTCTCATGTGACCAGGATATGAAATGTATTTGGATTTTGTCACATTTTCCAGATTCTGTACCTACCAAGTCATGGTACTTAGAAGAGAATTAGACTTTTACAGTGATTAACACATCATTCAGCTGATGCTGCCAGGAACTCCTGAGGCCACCCATGACAATTCACTTGGAGAGGAAGGAGGACTGCCAATGGGCTGAAGAGCACACTACCTGCTGCAGATCCTCATATGAGTCAGTAAATCATTGAAAGGTGTGTTGAACTATGGCCACATGAGCAGCATCCATAATTTCAGTGATATTCAAGATGTTACACTCAAGCCTTTAAGTCTTTTATTGGATCATGGCCTAAATTTTTTATACCTCTCATTTTTAGTCTTATTATCTGTGCTACCATAAAACTGCTTGTCCAACTAACAGTGCATCATGCCAGATATTGTAGATAGCTCATTCATAAAAACCAACAAGATAATTTACTCCCATAATTGCATGAACTTAAGATCACGCTTCACAAAGCATGATGCATTGGTGAGTGGCCAAACTATTAAAACAATCTATGAAGATGCAGTTTGCCCTGCATTCCCTATTAAACATACAAAAAAGGATTCCTCAAAACCCAGGTACAAGTGTTTTGAAACACTCAATATTTTCCCGTTTAGCTTCCTTACTATCAAAAAAGCAGTTAATTTTCTGATTCCCAGCACTATACCTCTGGCAGATCTTGGCCAAAGAGACCATGTTTCTGCTGTGCCCTTGCAGCTCCCAGCATCAGCCTGGGCCAGGCTCATGCAGCCTCCTCGTGTGCCCTTCTCTTACGTGCATTCACAACAAACACCACAACAGATTTACCTCTGGAGGCATTTCGTAAGCCTCGTTCTCAGGATCCACAGGAACACCTGTATTATTCACCATTCCCTCCTGCAGGAAACCTTCTTCATTCTACATTTAAAACACGGAAAGAAATGTGACAGTGACTGCTTGCCTCATCATTTCCACCAAAGTGTTATGTTCCTCCCCATCAGTGGTTGACTTCTTGGCCTGTCCTTTGGTTGTGGGATGTTGCCAGGGGTCGTGGAGAGTGAGGGGACATGAGTGGCAGAGAGATCTTCTCCATGTTTCAAAGGGATATCCATTGGAATGACAACTATCATCTTTTTGATTAGCTGAGACCTCATTTTTCCCTTGCCATGGACAGGCCAAGAAGTCAATCTGAATAAAAGAACAGTACCACAACCAACTTACTGAATATCTTTGGAAAATATTTTAATCCCACAGAAATGCTTCGGTCGAGTCATGAAACAAACCAAAACAAGGGTTTTCTGTGCCTTAAGAAACCGATCTGGGAAACCAAGTCCCACACAAACAGTTTAAATATCACATTAAGTTATCACACTAATTCATGTTTAACTGCTTTGGGGAACACAGTGACAGGTATGCAAAAGTGCCTGTAAAAATAGGCCAATATCAAGACACACAAATGAAACAGTAATTCAATTATTTATTTTTTTAATGCTATAGACACATCTGTCCTCTCATAAACCATTATTAACTTTAAACTTTTAGTTTTTTCACAATACATTGAAAAAAGGGGGAAACAGGCTGATTTTTTTTTCTTCCATTTTAGAACCTAACTGTATTGGAAAGTGCTATTTCCTTTAATGGGTCATACCTTTACATGCTTTCTGATGTCAACCAGCATGTTATTCTATGCACTACTGGTATATGATACATGGTATGATACCTTTTACCCAGATTCTCGCATTTTTTTCTTTATTATAGGAGCACTTCTATTTTATACAGCAATTTTAGTAAGAAGCTCTTGGAATTGACACGATGGCAAGAGTGTGAAGAGTAACGTGTTGAATAAGATTATTAAAGGAAGATTATTATTCTCCTAGAACTACAGATACTCTGTACCATATGAAACAAACACAACAGAAAAACCCACAACATGTCAATTGGGTCAATCCTCTTTGTAGTTCTTACTCCAGAAGCTCACAGAGAAGAAGTATGAGCTCTTCCAGAGCAGAGGCTGCTGGCGTTCATCTTGAACTGTAAGAAAACTGATATGAAAATAGGCAGAGTGTCTCAATGGATCTATTGTGACCATACTGATTTACAACAGGTGTCGATCTAGACAGAAATGCACTAAAAGCCAATTACAAACACTCTGGAAGGAACTAATTTTAAAAGCCCCACCTGCAGCCTGGTAGAGTAGACAGAAATACAAAATTAAGTAAATCAAACCAGACTAATGAGATAATTCTTCAAAATGTACAAATTATAAGATTGTAGCACTAAATTAAATTTAGGATACAGACAAAATGAGGATAAGAGAAGCTAAACCTGAAATTCACCTCTGAAAGCTTAACACAAAATAAAATATAAAATGCAGAAGAGGTGGCACTAAACCCTCTTTACCTTCACACAGTATTTATTGTGCTCCTCCATTTGCCATATATTGGCTCCCTCTGTGGTTTAACCAGGTGACCTCAGTCATAACCCTCTGTTCCTCACTTTCTGCACCACCCCAAGCACAAACTGTGACTTCATTTGCCAGATACCAACCCTGTTCTTCCTTGGATTGGTCACCTTTCTGATACATATGTAGGTACACATATTTTTCATCCTCATCACCAAGGTTTACGATGTGCAGAATTTATATCCATAATATAGACTCTTCTCCTTTCAAACTTCAAAAGGTCCAGTATGAAGAGATACCTGGTATTATTACTTCTCAGTGGGGCCAGATATGCTTTTCCCTTTGGAAGTAAGCAGCACAGTCTGTGCAGAGTCTAACTGTTCTGCCAAGTTCCCTCCATGCGTGTGCCTGCTCTGAGTCAACCCCCTGAGCTGCTCTACGGCATAGACAACGTGGACAAATTCCAAAAAGCCAAAGGATGCTGATGAATAAGGTTGCAAGTACCTTTACTTAGTTTTCTAATCTGTATCTTCCAGAACTGCCAAAAACTTGGGATGGTCAACATGAAAGGCAATTTTTCAGGCTTGAAATTATGAGAAAAACTAGGCCCAACTGCATTTCTGCCGCATCTTATTAAAACACTTGAGCTCCCCAGATTATTTGATTTCAGTATTTACTTACCTAAGCTTCTAAACAAATTTTTAATAGCATTTATGCCTGTTTGCTTTTATGAGAAGTAGCATCAATCACTACTAGCTTTGACTGAAACAGCCAAATAGGGTGTGCAATGCAAATTTTACAGCTGTTACTGTGCCCTTGATCTAACAGACCAGCTCTAAGGACCTGAAGCTCATGTTGCATGCTCTCCTGCTTAATCCAAAATTTAATTTAATTTCTGCTTCCCTCAATCATTAAGGGACAGCTTCAGCTAACAATCAGTTAATCAAGTAAAAGTGTGCCCAAAACCAGGCTTGAGGGTGCACAAGAAAGCATGCATGCAGCTTCATGTTATCTGTAGCAGGAAAACAGATGGCAAGTGAAACTGCCAGGACCATTATTAATGACAAGGAAAAACACTTGCCAGCTGAATTTCAAATAAGAGCTTCAAAGTTTGTATGCTGTTTTTTGTTAGGAACCTCTGCAAGGAATCTGGACTGTCCATCAGGATTACTGAGACACACGGCCTAAATGACTGAATTTATCAGCTTTCCAAGTCCCTTCAGCAAGTTCAGGACATAGATTTCTCAACAGCTTCAAAGAAAACAACCAGCCGCACTAGAAAAATACATGAACCACAACACCACTATTTTTTCAAAGGAAGTAAATCATAAGCCATAACAGCCCTCCAAGGGAACTCCGTGCCTGGGAAAGGTTTATCGCCTTTGCCCAGCTGCAAACAGCAACACAAACAGCACCTCTCATGTTGATGTCACTGCAGTTCAGATAAGGATGACATTACTCAAGGTCATCTATTACATAAAAGTGCATAGCAAAATGCATTTTAAACGGTGGCATGCTCTGCTTCTGATGTACAGTCCCCCCCAAATAAGGGTATCACAGAAGTAAACCACCACCCCCAGTAACACAGAACCATCTAAGGTACACCTTAAATTATAATTTACCTCCTTTAAAACAAAGAAATGCAATTTTACATTGTCATAATCAGTAATTCCATATCCTAATTCAGCTATGGAAGAGGAAAACCACCCAAAATACTAATTCTTGTCTTAGTATGAAAGACATTTTTCTCTAGAAGCTGCAACCTCTCTCGACCACCTTCAGGGCATTTCCAGAGGGAAAGTTTTTTTTATAATAGATCATCTGAGAAGCTCAAATAAAGCTTCTCAGAGATTAAGCCAGTTTTTAACTGGGGAGAATGAACTCTTGCTGGGAAAAGGGAAAACTACAACTTACTCGATAAACAAGGCATTAGAAGAATGGTGAGGTGAAGACTTCTGCTTGTCCCCTAAGGATTCCCTCAAGGAAAAATGAATACCCACCTATATATCAGTTTGAAGCATGGTCACTCTGGGTAAGTTGTGTATTTTGACTCCAGAGAGTCTTGTGCCCTCAGACCCCACGTTACAGGAAAAAAGCCTTTGTGCTACCCCAAGCAGAGCAGACCACACTGCCATTCTCAGGCATTAACAGGAGTGTCACTTTGTGCTACCAGCACTTCCGCCTGCCTTGATAAAGGCATGTGCCTATCAGACCTGCAAAAAGCCCATGTGCTACCAGGCCACCTGGCAAGCCCACCCACACTTTTCCCAGGAATACGTGGCTACCGTACACAGGGAGGTTCCATGAGGTTCTCTCATTTTGTCAAGCAACTTGTGTCCTTTTATAAGCAAAGAGGAGATGGTGTCCCATCACTGTGAAGTGACATTTCTGCATGACCTTGGGCGCCAGTTCTGACTCAAAGAACAGGTATGGATATAATGGGCACACAAGAGCATGAGGCAGAGCTGCTGCGATGGCTCCAAAACATTGATTCCTCCTCTTATATTGTGGGAATGAATCCTGCTAAGCTCTGTGCACAACAGTGTGAAATGACCCACTATTTCAATAAAATAGTAATCAAACTAATTAAAAAACTCCTCCTGAAGACCTGGCCCTGGTAAAATACAGAATATTTGACAAAACTTCAGAACTATTCCTTTTACCATGTAAATGTCACCAAATAGGTTTTTCTTATTTTTTTTGGTGAAAATTGCATCCCATTCTTTCCCTTCACTCTCTTTCCCACCTCATAACACTCTTGGTGGAAGGGAAGAGACTGTTTTTAAGATTCCCTACCCATGAAAAACAGACCAAGTGGTCGACTCCTGGTACTGCTCCTACGTCAGCACCACGCAGTGAAAGGGTCACTTTCAGGAGTGTGCAGTCTGTCCTTTTGGTGACGTGTTGGTGTTGTAATGCCAAGTTATTGCCATCAGAAAGAAGGTAATTTATCCCAAGTCACAGACAAGAGCAACTTCAAAAGGAAGCATTATAACTGCAATTTAGTGGCTGATCTAAACACTACACTTTGCCATCTCCCTGGTTGGTAGTATGTTTTTTCTCTCCATTATGAACACTGATGGAGTCTTACAGTCATACATAATTCTCATGATTACTGAAGACTAATTCCATCTGGAGTGATTCCACATCCTGAGATAAATAAACCAAGCTACCCAACTGTCTGCTCTTAGAACATTTATACTGGCAAGAGGCTATCACCCTGGAAGCCATGAACCACAAAGATCAGAAGAGACCTCCAGAAATTGCCCACCTTGAGCAGGTTGCTTATGGCCACTCCTGATCACATTTTAACCATTCCCACAGACAGACTCCACAACCTCACTGGATAACCTCATCCAGTGTTCAACTAAATACGCAGTGAAAAACCTTTTTTCTACATTTAAGTGGTGTTTCCTGCTTTTCATTTAGTGCCCACTGCTTCCTGCCATTTCACTGGGCACCACTGAAGAATCTGGTTCAATCTCCTTTAGCTCCACACCTACCAGGTGGTTATACTCATTGATGAACTCCCCCCCACCAAAGCTCACATTGATGTTGTTTCACAGTTGCCAATTTTCTGTCTTTTCTTGGGACATCTATGGAATTTCCCATGCAGATATTGTGGGAGGACCTTTTCTCCAGTTGAAAGCCTTCAATAAATAAGGTGAGGCTTGCTTCAAACAACTAAAAGATTAATGTAACCTGAGAAGTCATAGTTAATTTCAACAAAATAAATTATTAAAACTCAATGAGCACTGGTCACTCTACATCATTTGCCAGTGTGTTATTGAGTGTTTTATAACGTAAATCTGTGAACCAATTAAATTTGATTAAATTAAATCTGTGTAAATTAATCAAATTAAAACTGTGAATCAAAAAAGCTATGAACCACAACAAGAGGCATTATGGAAAAAGCAGTGAACTACAATAGGGGAAAAGCTGGTTTATAAGGTAATCTTGTGGAAAGTCCTTTGAGACCCCAACAAAATGTTCCATGCAAAGGAATTTTAACAGAGTCCAATTTGTTGTACACACACACCAGTTGGTAGCTGAGGGAGCTCAAAATAAGAAAATACACATCTAAAATCATGATTACCTTGAAAAAATATCACATACTGATAGAGTAATGCCTGCCTGCCAGCCACGGGCAAGTACATCTTTGCGGGCCCAGATGTTAATTCGAGCCCAGTATTAGTGAATTATTGAATTTGCTGTTGTTACAGTCTGGATAATTGCACTAGTAATCTGTATTTATTTACGGATAAAATTGTTTATCCCTAAAGCTATTGGTCTTGTGCCTGCATCCCAAACCTATAACTCAGCAGGGCTGCCTCAGGCCCTTACAACTGGTAACTCCATGCCCCTACAGCTTTACTAAGACCATTTCATTTTGCTATTACCCACCTTGTGAGAGCTTTTGTCAGGAGCTGTCAGTCATTATATGGTGGAGCTTAAAGTAAAATTTTGGGATTCCTTTTTTATACCCTCAGTGCAGCTGTTATTGTTCTTGCGCAAATCTGCCTCCTGCTACAAGCCAATAACAATTTGCTGTGCTTATGGGCTTAAAATTCCCCTTGGAAAAGAAAATAATTTGCATTCTTTTTCTCCAAAATATACTCCTCCTTGATACTGTACTGAAGTGAAAAAAATCACTGTCTTCCCCATTTGATAACTCATTTTTTACAGATATTTTGACCATAAAGGCCAACTAAGCTGGATGGGAGAGAGACCCTTGAACAAAGAATCCAAAAAGAGGCAAGACAAAGATACACTAAAATGGCCTCAACTCATTTACTTTCCTAGTCCTAATATAGTCATGGAACTGACTGAGTTATACAGTTCTAACTGGGTTGCCAGGTCAGGTTAGGATGTTTCAAAGCTCTTGCTTGCTCATTGCAGTAGTCAGTGCCTCCCAGACTCAGCTGTAAATGACAAAGCATCATCAGTCCAGTTGTTTCACTCCAGAGATACAGAGATGTATCTGTGCACTACCTAGAAATAAAGTAAACTGTTTTAATTATTCCTAAGCTCCCTAACACCTAAGTGAAAGAAATTATGAGAAAGCATTATGTCTGAAAGAAACTAACTGTTCCAGTGCACAACTCATTTAGAGTACCAATAACAAAATGAGACTGTCTCCCTCCTTCTCCTCAAATGGAGAGTTGAAATGAAGAAGAGACATTTAATTAAAGAAATAGATATCAGCATTAGTACAAATCCAATGAAGGCTGAAATAGTGCCTGCAAGTTCTACAGGCTGCATTCTGATTTGCATTTTTATGCCTTGGCAATGACAAAAGTGAAAAGGAAAACTGAGCCTTACAGAGAGAGGAATGAAGTGTCTGTGGTAACCTGTAACCACAGGCCCATCTTGTTGTCTGCAAATAGCTGGAAATAATTCCTGTTTACAGCAATTGACAAACTGTTGAAAATGCCTTGAAAAATAGTTTTCAGTACAAGATAAACTGTGTATTTTTAGTATTGCTTGTACAGATGAGATGCCTTCAGAGTACAACAGGAACATTTCTGTGAGAAATCAAATTTGCTGAAACTCGGATACAGGTTTGCATTAACCAGGCTGGTAAAGTTCCTAATTAGAGCTGCTGGAATGTTGCTATTTGCTGATAAATGATTACATGGAGAACCTGCTCACTACACAGGCCAGACCAGAAGTTCATGTGAGTTCTACAGCAACAGACACATGCACCAATTCCAGGTGACTTTAAGTGAGAGGCTGCCTAGGGGCTGAGTCAATGTGACATCAGCAACACATGTGAACGCATCCAGGACACATGGCCCTTTCAGCTTCATCCTGTTCTGCTTCCCAAATCCATGGTGACACTGAAAACTCCACAGGTAGGGAAAGAAAAAGCTAGACCACAAAATTTAGAGAGACTGAAGTTACTCCTAATTGCAATATAGTGGGAGCGATGCTAACTAGACATGACATCAGAGATGTGGCCCAGATCTGCCACTCTTTCCATTTCTAAACAAGACAATAACAATATTTTAGAATAATACATCTGCTCAAAAAATATCTGTCACTACACACAACAAATATCCACCATCAACTTCGTTACTTACATTCTCAAAACTGAAATTTCAAACTGCAGTTCCACAGAAATCTTCAGTCAAATAATACACTAATTCCAGTAAGGATTTGGAAGAAGGGCCAAGGACTGCACTGAACTGTTTGCTTGATCTTATGCAGTAAGAAGGAACAATAAACAGCCTGACTTTATTTTTAATTGTTTTACTACATAACTCAAAGACACCTTGACAAAACTGAGTGACTGAAATGACACATAGGAAAACGTGTAAGTGCGTGCCACTTAGGCATTCACCAAATCAAAGATGATGGGTGAACAGTGCACAAAAAAGAATTACGAAGGCAAAGAGTAACAAAAGCCAAAAATGTCACCTTAGTGCAAAAAAAGGGAAGCCATTCTCTCACGTATTAAAAAGGCCTATCCAGCCCTAGGGGGCCTTATCCTGAATATAGAATTGAGTCTACACAATGCACTTGGCTGGGGATGCTGGGAGATCCCAAAGGGGAACAGCAGGAATGATCATATCCTAGAACAGAGAGGAAAATGAAGGAATCTGTCAGATACTATGTCTGTCAGGAGCTCCATGGGATTTGCTAAACCCATCTGTCCCTTTCTGCAATGGAGGATTCTGCATTCTGTGTGTACCCATTACCAAGGCTAACCTCCAAGGACAACATCTGAACATGACCTTCATTAAATAAAACTAGAACATAACAACACATGACCTTGACAAACCACATTAACTAGAAGAATGGTACACATCAGCTTGGAAGTCAGCATAGAAATGAGCAATATTGGTTAAACCTGGCTCTACTAGGTCAGTAAAGATGAATTTAAATAGTGTGGTCTCAGCCAGAACTGCAGCATTATTTTACCATACTTTATTTAAAACAGTTTGAATATCAATCACATTTCAATGTTAAGTGCATTTTTACTACAGATAAACTCCAGAAGTTATTGTATGGATTCCATGGATATATCTTCTCTAAGAAAAAATGAAAGGAGAAAAATTAATTTCCTCTTAAAGAATTCTCCAGTTACACAAACAGTTGATTCAATGTTGTATTATGCACAACAGCAACCTCTAAACCATAGCTATTTCTCCTACTCTTGGAAAAAGTCCTCTACACAGAGCTGCAGGCCCAGCCACCCTCTGGCATTATGAACAGTGTGAGTTCCCACTCACATGGCCCCAGAGAGAGCACACGTTCCAGCTCTGAACCCTGTCTCCTGGGACTGTAGTCACAAAGCACTGCAACAACTTCACTCACTCCCAAGGAAGTTCTTAAAGAAAGGGGACGATGCTTTCTTCAAGTGGTGGGATGAGGGCAGCTTTTGCTCCCTTTTGCTTTTGCCTAGAGTATGAGCAGACCAGCTAATGCAAGCAGCACTGACTCATTTGCTTGTACTCTCCAGCACACTGAGCTGTGGGCTCACAGGTAATCTAAAGGCAGGATGTCACCTTCAAAGGCTGGAATTGATTGACAGGACACGTTATGAATGAAGTGGTCACCCTTCAGTTATTATCAGTGAGCATCTCTCTAAAGCATTCCTTCAATTCCAACCTATTACAGCACTTTACCCAGCAGGGGAATATTAAAATATATTTCTTCTACAGAGTAAACCAGCACTTACTTTAAAAAAAACTCACTTGCAACAATTATTTGAACTACAAAAGCTTCAGCCAGGACGTTTTCAGTGAAATACTGCTTAGTAATTGCACTCATTACACCATCTACTTTGGGGATAAATAGGAAAAACCAAACCACTTATCTTGAAATTCATGGCATAACAGTCAGCTAGATGTGATTTATGGAAGCTCAGATGAAGCTGAAGAAGAATAATGTCACGTATGTCACGTCAATGAGATCGATTACCAACAAAGCTTACTCTATGAGAGACAAGCATGCTCAGTTAGAACACAGAAGGAGTGAGAGAACACATGTTGCAAATTAATTACAGCTCATACAGTTCTTTCTCCTACAAGCCACATTTGCAGTTCCTGAGCAATACACTGCCTGAAGCAATACAAAATTTCCTCTATCATACTGAGAACCTAAATGCTGGTCTTTTGTATTATCAGAACTGAGGATGAAACAAAAAGACTGGCAGGATGAGTCCATGCTTCAGAAAAAGATGTGTACTTATCATATGGCTCCCTGTAGTTTGAAAACTACACAAAAACCTATCTGCTACCAGCCATAAAGATATTTCTCTACACGTGCTGCCTCATGAACATTTGGATAAGAATCAGAGCCAGATCTTGAGAATCACCCATGCGGGTGTGAACACAATTGACTTGAAAGACTGCCACAGCTGGATGCCCAAGTGTTTCTAAATGCTCAAGCAGTATCAGTTAGGAACTCAGCTGGTGAGCTTATGGGCAAATGCCATTTTAGAAATGACCCATACTGAAAAATACTTCTATGGAAGTATTTCTATATGGCAATATATAATACATATACATTTTTATATATTTCTTCTACAGAATACTTCTATGTAAGGCTAAGAGTAAATGTACTTTGACATGAACAAACAAAATAAATGAAATTCAGCATTATGTTGTATCATCTTCTAATAATGACCTCCAAATAATTCTGTTTCAGTTATCTGATAAGTATTTCTGCATTTCAATGGCTCTCATTAAAGTATAATTTTTGTAGTTGTTTAGCATGAAGCCAAATGATGTGTTTACTATTCCATAACAAGCATTGTTCAACAAGCAGATTTAATGAGGAAACATCACAATGAAAAAAGCATTTCTCTTACACATGTGTATCATTTCTGATACAAGAGGTCAACAAACCAACTGGCCCTTGTTCTCTGGTTTAAGTTGCTCATCTGCCTGGAATTATCCAAGAAAGGCAGTGGCACTGGAAAAAGCAACAGCTGACCGATCTAATGTTATTAACTTCTTTCCCATACCTGTAACATTTCCAACATAAATACAGCAAGTATAGATGCCTAGTGGGCTACATTTACCTAAAGTCACTTCTGCCAGGATGCTCTCTGGACCATCTAGCACCCTCAAAAAGCTGTTTACAGGAAGTCACCCTAAGACACAGAAGAACTAGTGCCTCAAATATTCAGAAGCATTTTTCTGAATAGGTTATTGCAGAAAAGAAGTTTGATGCATTCTTTGCAGCAACAACAACAACAAATGTAAATCATATTGTGTGGCTGCATGGTACTTGTTTGTCAGCTGGACTTAAACCATGACAAATATGTAAGCAACCTGACAAGAGAAGCTTAAAATAACACTACCACCGAAAGTTTAAAAGCTGGTCTACTTCAACTTGAACTATTTTTAAACATTTAAATTCATTAACTCATTTGATTCAGCAAAAAAATTTTCAAGCATACACTTAAGCAAGTAGTTAGTCCCACAGAAATCAAAGCTCTTACACCAGTTTAATACTGACAGAATACTGTAGCAAATAAAGAATGACCTTCAGAAATACAAAGTGTTTCAAGTGCCAAAAAAATCAAACTACTTAATATGGTAAGGTAGGGCATCTTGGAAATTTGATGCAAACCACTTTCATCCAGTGAGACAGACTCAGCACGAATCCATCTGTAATCTCCCAGACTGAATCAGTGACAAGTGAGCTCTTCTACTGTACCCTCATTGCAATCGGAGCATTAAGATTCAGATATAAAGAGACAGCATCCAAACGAAATGTGTTCCTAACACCAGTTCCAACAACCCCGTGAAAACCAAGATTTAAGTCAAAGCAAACTTAGGAGACAACATTTCCCCAATGACTATTCACTGCAGGAACAGAATCCCTTCAGCACTTGAGTTTTTTTTTTTACTGCTGCTGATTACCCTGTGCAGAGGAAAAATGCTCTAGTGCTTTGTCTTGTGTGGGTGATGCTCCCATTTCCCAGCTGAGTTTGGTTCAACATTTATAGAAGGGATAAAGTATTCTGAATTGGCTCCTATCAGTAAAATGACTCAGTGATCACTGTGCAAGTGGGAGGACTTGAAGCATTTGACATTGCTTCTCACATTCTTGCTGTCACAAATGCAAATGTTGGGGAATTTAAACTCGTTCCTATCTTGTCATTTTAAAATCCTAAAGGGACCTTTGATCATTCAGTGGCCTGTTAAATATTTAGCAGTCAGGAAGAAAGGATTTTTTTTCCTTCTGTGATGGTTTAACTGGTTTCAAATCTAACACTGATTCCTTTATGTGAATACAATGTATCACCATTTGCCCACCATTTTCATCAGAGGAAAAAAAACCCCTTCAATTAAACATTGATCTAAACTAATGAAGAAAGAAGAAAGATGTAATATAAACAGACAGAATTTAGGGCTGTGAACCCCACAAGCTACATAAACTGCCTGCACAGAGCACACGTACATCTTGGGGGCTTAAAAAATACATTTTAATTACTCTGTCCCCCTTCAAAGGCAAGTGCCTTGCAAATATTGGCTGGGGTATTGGTTGAAGGCAGCACTGCCACTGCCCTCTTCAGAGGCGTAGGGCTTTGGTCACAAGGGCACCAATCCCCCTACTGCACTTGAACCTGTTAATCCCACTGAAGCACGCGTGATTGTTTTCATTGTGATGTTCATCACACCCCATGAGGAGATGTGTCTCTCTAACCTGGGGGCTGAAATTAAGCACCAGGGAGCAGTGAGCTGTAACCAGCCCTGCCGTGCTGGCTCAACTCCGCTAGCAGCCCGAGGAGAGATGGCTCCTGTAGCCTCCCACACACAGCCTCTCCCGTGCTTGTTAGCATGCCTGTTCTATTAATGACTCATCTTCATCGTAAAGCACCCGCTCAGACTTCTCATTAATCACCTTGAGCGTGCTGGCTTCCGCGGTTTGCTCAGAGGCCCCGCTGATTCCGGCTCCAGCATCACAAACACGGGGAAGGAGTTTGTGGGTCAGGCTCCACACCTCAGCAAGGACTAGGTAACTTCACAGAAAATACCTTACGGTCAGAATCTGCTTTCTCCAAACCAGTGTTGGCTAATTCCTGGATATTTTTTATGAGCCAAAATAACTGCTTTCGAAACGTGATTCTTAAATTGCATGGGTGGCCAGCAGGTCACTGCTGGTGCATTCCCAGTGATAGGCTCGGACAGAGAACTAACCCTGTACCACAGCCCAGTCCACCCTCCTGTATATAAAGAACACTGACTAGCTTGTTCAACAGTATGAAAAACCTTGAGTAAAAAATGAATGCACTGTACTGCAAATTGATTTATCCTTCTGGGGAAGGGAAACAATTATCTCAAAATATTCTGAAAAAGGCTCTATATGTGTTATGAGAATGAGAAAGCCACTGAGAAGAGCTGCAGGTTGTGACAAGGAAGCACTGACTTTTCATGGTCTGTGGGCACTTTCTCTTCTATCCCAGCCACCACTAGATTACATTCACAGCTCCTTCTTTACATCTCTTTGGATTTCAATTACTGTTTCTTGATTATTTCTGTAATAACTTCATTTTATTCTGTTTTACAGATGACCTTTTTTAATGCTAACTGCAAAGTAACATGGCTTCCTACTCTAGTTGAAATGGGTTTTGCACAAAAAAACACCAGGGCAAAGTGCGCTGTTAGCAAAAACTAACAGCCTATAACTGATGTAAATTTATGTCCACCCACTGGTTAGCCCATCAATTTCTTCTCTTATGAAATGTCAAAGCACCTGTCAATCATGCAGGCAATGTGAGAGGCTTCACCACAGAGACTAAAAGAATAACTCTCCCTTCTCACTTGCCACACCACTCGATGGGTGAACCATTCAACACAGAGGTTAGAGGCCAGACACAGTAGATATGTATCAGAAACTTGACAGATACATAAGCAATGCATCAAGGCTGTACCACTCCTTGACACATGACTTTCTAAAAATACACACTAGATACCAGATGTGGGGTGTCCATCTAGAACCATGTATTTGGCAGGTGTATATCAGAGCAGATGCACTGACTTTAGACCCCATGATTGATCACTTATCTATCCCAATAGATTTCTTATCTACCAAGACTATTTGCATTATTGGAGCACCAATTCCCAGACAGCTGGTTAACTTCAGTTCAAGAGCTGTGTTTTGTTCAAGCTGAAAGCACACATCTTCACATACAGCTCTCTCCACAAAGGAAGGGGACAGCTTCTTTCCTGACTGGCACTGCCAGATTGGACCTACAAAAGCCTGTACCACCACTAAGACTGGATGCAGCAGGCTACGTGGATAACGCTGCAGCATTTGTATCTTGAAAACACTACTCAATTTCCTTCCACGGGACAAGTGTCTGGAGCTACCCTAAAGGAAGTGTTCATTCCTTCTTCCCTTGCCTGCTTAAAATAAACACCTTTCTGGCACAGAAAAAAACCCTACTTTTAGACATGCTACATATGAGCAATACATTTTGCTGTAAGACAACAGACTGAGACCCGAGCTTACTGCAGCAAGGGGCAGCCCACAGCTGACAACACTCACAGATCAGCTGAGCTCATGTCACAGGCAGCATTGCTCTTCTGCCTGAAATACATTTTGTTTCCCTTTCTGCTTTAGATTTTTTTGTTGTTGTTTTGCACTTTAGGATTACTAGCTGCAAACCCAGCAGCCACGTGTTGCTGCCCCTCAAAGTCCCAGCTCCTCTGGTGAATGGCCCCACAGCAGGGACCTCACCATCCTCATCTCACTGTGCTTTTTACTGTGGGTAAGAGCAGTCCAAGCCCGGTCAGCACTGACCTGTGTAAGGAATGGTCTCCTGTTACAAGGGAAAGTGTCCTGGCTCAAAGGGCTGGACTTCTGGAAGTGATGAAGGTTCTCTCTTCCACATCCCCAGAGGACTTCCTGCCTTGCTCCAAGCTCTGCTCATTGCTGGATGGCTGTCAGAGCAATTGCAGAATGCTGGCCCAGTAGTTGAAAACTGCTAAAATGCACCACTGACCAAACCTCACTCAGCACTCCATCTTGGGCAACATTGATGCTGTGGCTTCATCACATTGACTCTATATTTCAATTGACTCAAAGACTTGAAATCTCAGTAAACCATCCAGTGGCTGTTCAAGTCTCCCAGCACAGTAAGAGTACTCATGAAAATACTAAAGGAGCTTTCCAGTTCAAATAAAGCAACTTTTTATTTCTTCCATAATACATTGCTTTAGTTGGGGCAATCTGACACTGTTCAAAAGCCCATATTTAAAAAGCAGTTTAAAGTTGTCTTTCTACATGGGAAATTAACGTAATTAACTTCAGCTGCTGAGCTTGTTGAGGACACTTCCCTATCCAACACTCATACCACCTGAGCTGGGTCTGAGGCCCCTACACAGCTACACCCCCCACACTCAAATAGAACAGTTTTCCTCACTGGCTGGACTCCAGGATTGCCACAGCACAGTCACAGATGTCTCCATCTTTTAAGTACATTAATCATGGCATAATAACAAAACTACAGCTCAAGCTGGTGCCTCTGAGGAGGGATTCAGGAAAAAGGAGACTCTGAGCTCTTATACCCTCACAGTCTAAGGGCAGGAGAGTCTGGGATGATCAGCTCCTGCTGTGTCCCTGAGTGTCCCCCTGGCTGGGCCACAGGTCCCAGGGCCCTCTGTTCTGCAAAGGGCTGGCACTTCATGGCCTCTTGGCCTGGGGCTTGGGCTCCTGCCCCCCCAGAGNCTCTTGCCTGGGGCTTGGGCTCCTGCCCCCCGGATCTGAAGCTGTAACTCAACAGTACTGCAGCCACAGCCCGAGCTACCTGCACCAAACACGAGCTTGCCAAAATGCTGAGTGAACTCACTCCACAGAAATTCCACACTAAGTTTCCACCAGAAAGCTTTGCTGTGCTAGTGGTACATACTGGGAGCATGAAAAACCAGTCTGTCTTTATTGATATGTCTATACCCACACCAATTCTTGCAATGCAGTTCTTCCACCGGTATACCATATTCTGAAAAAATTTCTCCGTTTTTTTTTTTACTATAAAAGCTTTGTTGACATTTGGGATGAAGTTCCTCAGAGAGCTCTACCAATATCTGTCTACCTTCTAAATATAATCTTTCTTCAGACATCTATCACATCCTCCCATGATACGCACAGAACCTGCTCAAGCTTTTTGTACAGTTAGTGACAGATTTAACTCTGCATTTGCCAGACTGGGAATAGTATAGATGTGCCAGCATTTCTCTGACATTTCTGACCTTTCCCATCAATTATTAGACTGTGTAGCTACTTGTTGTCTCCCAGAGCCACATAACTGCTGAGAAAGAGCCTATTTTGAAGTTAGTAAAGACCACAAGTAAAAAAAAAAGGCCCTCTGATGCTTGTTCTTTACAAACTACACAGCAGGAACCAGCTCCTAGTCCCTTCCCTGGATAACCTCTCCATTTCCCAGACTGCCTCTTGAGGTTCACTTGGAAGTGTGATGTGCTTTGCACTTCTACAAAGCAAAATACTCCCAGAGGATTGCCATGGGTTTGAAGTCAAGGGCATGGCATGTTTACTTGTGATTTCTGTTTTCTTTGGGAAGCCTTGGAGAGAAAAGTCAAAAATAAAATGCTCACAGCTGATATAAAACACTGCCTTCCAAGCACAAATGTTTGCACACATGCAGAGGCACTCTAGGTACCAGATGTGACCATAACAGCATCCCTGCTTTGAAAACATTACTATTATTCTCACTTTTTTTTGGTGAGAGAAGTTAAAGGTTTAAATTCAGGTAATGTTCTTCAAAAGACTGCATTAGAGATGCAAAAATAAGCAAAGCACACAAAAAATCATGAAACACCATCTGCTCTCTTTTATCTTCTAATGTCTATCAGCATCACCAGTGTTGCCAACATTAGTCACCCTCCTCATGCTATTGGGTGTTTCTCTTATGCTCTCAGCTCTCAATCAAAATTATACAACAGCAGTTTATTTAAAATAAACTAAAAAAAATGGTGATGCCTGAGAAAACTGGTACAAGTCAGCAGCTCAGAAAAGCAGAAAACTTAGAACTATTTAGATAGAATTTAACTGCTAACATTTGTAAGGATATTAAGTATACTCCAGGAGCTATCTTTCAGAGTAGCTCAGCGTCCACAGCGGTACCAAAGGGATAACCACACTTAAGACCCAGGGTAGCACACTGAATCTCTCAAAAATCTGCATTTAGCTATGACCACAGAATATCCAAGAAATCCTGTTGCAAGCCACATTTTCACATAGGCATAGCTCATGGCAGAGAAGTCAACTGAACTCTGTGCCTTTAGTAGCCGGGCAATACTCAAACACCAAGCCCCATACTGATTACAATCTAATTATGTCCTCATGTGAGCGTCCAGGAGAACAAGTGCAGCCTCTGCCTCTACTGCCAACTTCACACTATCAGGATTACATCTTACTCAGCTACTTCACACAGCTTTTATTTTTATATAAAGGGAAGAAAGTTTTTGCTATTCTGAAACACGAAGTACGTCACAGCCGCTGCCTGCTGAGACCAGGGTGCAGCTCATGACAAGTGCTGCAGGCACTGGAGAGGCACCAGCAGACCTTGGCTGGCAGGTGGAGCCGGGCAGCCCAGGAAATGCTGCTCACAGGTGTTTTTCAACAACTCAGCACAGCTGAGCTGGGACCAGAATGATTTGGGTCCCTTTGTATGTAGCCAGCAGCTGGGAAACACATCCATCATGCCCTGCTCTCTCTCCCCATTGCATCCCTAGCACAGGTGCCAACCAAAACCTCAGCCTCATCCTTGGCATTTAGTAAGGCCCAAAGTCTTTAACCTCATCCTCCTGCTCCTCCTGTTTGAGCTGCAAGGTAGGGGCTGCACTGTGTGAAAGCGTTCTGTTCTCTGCACACATGTTACAGCCTGCATCTTTGAGGGAGGCTCTGTGACTCACGTCTGACTCATGCGAGACCTGTACCACCAGCAGCATCCATCGCAGCCAGAAAACAGAGCACTTGCCCTCAGGTTAGGAGCTATTTTAATGCCATGTGTGTTAAGGAAGAGATATGCACAAGCCAAGGCAGCTGGCACAAGGAGACTTGAAGGAAGATGATGCTGCCCTGATCCCTACAACCCTCATTCAGCCCAAGCACTGGGGCTTCCACGAGGAAGATGAAACTGCCAACAGCCACCACCTGAACTTGAACCACAGCACCCCAGCATCACAATCCCACTCAGAACTTTCTGCATATACACTCTTGAGTTCATATCCCTACACAGAAGAATGAATCCAAGCACACACTTGGTCTTTTAGACAATCAAGTCCTGGTCTTTCTGGCACTGTGATTTGTGCAAAGCATTTTTCAAAGTTTCATGTCTTTTCCTATCTATATTTTCTTACTGTTACAGCTTCCCCCCTGGTCCCACCAAGAGAGGGGAAAACCAGGATTTCAGAACATTTTAATACTTGTTACCAAGTCACCTCCCTCTCTCTTTCCAGCCTCAATAAAGCAAAACCATTTCTCCCCCACATTTAAAACCACTGAGCTCATTAACTACCTAATTAGTTTTGTGCTTTCCTGCTGCACAAGCAGCAAGCCTCAGTCTATTTTCCAAGTTCCAACTTTTTTTTACTGTCACTTCTAATACACAGTTTTGTGCACAGAGGTTTCCTGAGAGTCACGTGGACAAAGACATGTTTCTTCACAGTGGGAAATACAGAAATTGGTAGAACAGCAGCACTAAAATTAAAACATTTATTTGATATGTCAAACAAAACCTACAGCACCAAAACCAGGAGTTCCTTATTACTTTACACTAGATTAAGAAAGCAGAAGACAAATGGTTAAATATCGTTCAAATAGAAAATTTGAAATCTTATAGAGTATATTATATTTAGCAATATAATTTAACTGCGCAGTAAAGCAAGGCTGCTTAGGCATTGGACATGTATATCATAATAGTTTATCCACTGCAAATAACTCTGCCAGTAGAGACAAGGAATTGTAAGTTGCCTGTAGGGAATTCTTTTGGATGAATTATCAGAGGGTGGTTGAATATTCAAAACAAGACATTTTCGAAACCTATTTCTCAAAGAATATCCTCTTCAGTTAGTCCTTCCAGAAAACCAGGCCAGATCTTTTAATTGTCTATCTGTCAGTGGAGATCATCTAAATCAACCATTTAAATTATGCTTAGTTTTAAGACATTAGTTTAAAGAATGGGAAGAGAGAGGAGAGATCACAAGATGATCTGCTTGGTTGCTCTCTGGCCACTGCTGCCAGTAGAGTTGCTAGGAGGAAGCAGACATGCACCCACTTGTGCAGAAATCCATCTTTTTAACCTAGTGCAAATCAAATCAAATGACCACCTGGGCAGCATTCAACAGCTGCCATTAACAGTAGTCACCAATACAGTCTAAAAGGCATCTTTGTACTAATTAGTCAGCTTCCAAACAGCAACAGCTTCCCAACAAGAAAACAAACATCTCTTCTAGTGTCAGTTTTTCAGTTTTATATTTTACCTGATCAAAATGATATAGAGCTAACATACTTGGCATTAAGCAAAAGGCTCAGGTCCAAAGTCAGTGCCATAACAGTCAAAAACTTAGTTTTGGATTGAGCTGTCATTCATATCATAGGCTTAACAGTCTTGGATGCTTAGAAATGGTAATAAAAAAAGTGATGCTGTTAGCCTTACTACAAGTTATCTGCATCATATGAACTGCTCTAGCATTACCAGAATCCTAAACTTGAATGTTATTGCAGGTGAAAGCAGGTAGGTAGGAAATAGCAGCAACACTGGAAAGTATCACAATTTCAGGAAGCATACAGTAGCAGAAGAAAAGGCCAGTGGCAGCATCTTTCTCCACATGCCCAGTCCTTCAATTACCCTGTGGTGAGCCATGCAGAAATCACAGCCTTGGTCCTAGGAGGGAGAGGATATGTGGTGGACAGTGAGGAGGAGCAGAGGAAGTGGTTTTTAAGAGTAACCACATACGCAGAGTCCCCAAATCACCAGCAAACAGCTGCAGAAGAACTGCGAGAAAAACCAAGAATGACTCCCTGCCACAGGCAAAAAAGTATGGTCCTATCCCTTGGTAGTAACTTTTCCTGATTGGAAAAGTCAAGCCAAGTGTCGTGTTGCCTGCAGAGTGGGAATAATTAGGGATCCTACACAGCCATTTCCTAGCAACACCTGTACAAAGAGAAAAAGTAGCTTCTTGTATCAATTGCAAAATAATTTTGTTTTTAGAAGAAATTTATCCTGACATCTACAAGTCTACAGATTTCTACTTTTTTCCTTTTTTTAAAACAATTATGTGCTTAAATATAGAAAATAATTCTATGCTATTTGGCATCTAATAAATTGGCATAAAATCAAAGAAAAAGAACCAAAATGCTTCAATAGCATAGGAAATATTCATTCTCTTAAGATCTTACTGGGTTAAATCAACACAAAAAAAGGAATGAAATAGCAAAAGGTATCATTACTCATTCGACTATCATCGTATAATGAAAGGAAAAGTCTCACAGTAGCTTTGATGAAACTATTAGTCCTTGGTTTTGATCACTGTTTCTCTAGAGACTCTGATGGGAAATATGTGAATGAAGTGAGGAAAGGGATCTCTCAACTACTCAAAACACAAAGAAATAAATAAAAGCAAAACCCTAAAGCGAGTAAGACAGCTTCCGACACCTTACATTCATTCCCTCTTGCCATCGCTTCCATGTAATGCTTCAATTTTTTATTTTTTTCTAACATTACCATTGTGCTACCTATGAGCCCCAATTATTGGGGGATTCCATCTTCATTTAATCACCTTCTGGCCAGTAGATCACTCAACACAAAATATCCAGGCCTAACCTGTCTTGCACAGGAATGATTTTTGGGAAGAGTGGTGCTCAAGCTCTGTCATGGAGTTAAAGTGAGATCAAAAATGTCTATACACCTCTGTCAGCCACATCCATGAATTTCAGCCTTCTGAATGCTTTACCAAACACTGTGCTGATGTTCACCTCTGCAGAAGTCTTCCCCTTGCTTACAACGGCATGCCAAGCTCATATTTTACACAGATAAGGCAGAAATATCCTACCAGCTCTACAGGTAGGGAAACGGACTTATTAGATTGTCAGGGACTAAATGCAAAGCTGCAGCCAGTTTATGATAGACCAGAACTGTTCCTCCTACTTCTCCAGCAGCCTCCGTTCATGGATCTAAATTTCAAAGTAGCTCAAAGTACATCCAAAGCATTTTAAGCTCTGGAGTAAAAATTAATCTTGCCTAGCAACGTGCCCTTAAGTTATCTTACTTTCATGGAAGTTGTTTCAGTGATCCTTTTTGTTAGAGGCAGCTTGGGCTCAGTATCAGCCATTTCATTTACAACTGGGACTGAAAGAACCTGGAAAAAGCTTTACTTGATCCATCCATCCTTGAATTTTCTTCCCTGCTTCCTGCACTGAGTATCTGAGTATCTTCTTAACTGAGTATCACTGTCCCCATTTCCCCCAGAACAACAATTCAGGGAAATTACTTGTCTTTTTACAGTACAACACAATATATTAATTTCTGATTTTCTCTTGACAGCTGTGAGGATGCACAGAGTTTGCTATGGGGTCACCAGCTGCAAATGTCACCTCCCATGGGGCTTCTCTTGACTATGTGCTTGTCTGTCATCAAGCAAGTTATCCTGCATTATTGCCAGTGTCTCTGCTTGTTTCCCAGGACAGAACACCTAATTGTTCACGATAACATGTGTCCAAAATCCACCAGCTTCATAACTACACTCCAGCTCATCTACAGATGCTTTGACAAAGCCTCCACATATTGTATCTTACCCAGTTTCACTACATGAACAACTGTCCTTATCCTCTGAATGCCTTATCTCTGAATGTGCTTCACACACACACACAGCTCCCTCCCAGTCCTTAGCCGGGAAAAGGGACATAAATCCTATGTACAGAACAAAGTCTTCCTCATTTAAACAGGTTGTCAGTGGGAGCCATATGAAACCTTGTGTACCACCCAAATAATGTGGTTCAGGATGAATATTCCTTCAATTATTTTTTTTGGCCAAAACTCCTATTGTTCCTGAAGAAAAAGGAAGCCTTAAATTGTTTTTCAGCCACATTCTCTGCATTGGACACCCTGCCAGATCTTTGCTGATCACTTTAGATGCTGACACTGCTTTTATATTTTTTGCCCGTTGAACTAATGTTTTTTTATTATTTTCACATGATGTTCTTTGGAAAAATACAGATTGTTTTCCCAGTCATGCAGCTCCCATCATAACCTTAGCCATAAGTTGTGTATCTCTGTTTTGGCCACATCCCCTCATCACTTAGTGTAATTTATGAACTCTGATATTCATTCAGCTCCCATGCTTTCAACCAGAGAAAAACAGCCCACTAAATGCGTGCAGGAACTAAGCTACCTGTCATTCCTTCTGCAATCCCTGGCACTTCTGTTCCTTGTCCTTAGCAGAAGAAGAAAAATTCACGTGGAAAGCATGCAACATCAGCATCTTCTCTTCTGCTGAAATGACTATGTGGGTTTATTTTTCTGTTCCTGCAGGATCTGGAGTTGGGTCCTCAAGGTCCTAAGCATATCACCTGCGAGTTGCATGTTCCTTTCTTGGGACATCTGGTGGCCGTGCCACAAAAGCAAACCTCTAGGGCCAGGCTTCACCAGGTAGCTGAAACTGAGTTCAGATTGCTCCCAGTAGAGTTATCCTGGCTGAACATGCAGTCCCAGGTTTTAGTGGTGCAGAGACTTCTTCACCAGTTTCCAACAGGAGTCATAACTCATCACTAGGATGTTCATAGAAGATATTTTTGACACACATTGTGGCCATTTTATTTCCCTGCTACCCTTCTAAATCTCAGCTTGGCTTGATTATTTTTGAGTCAGACTCCTTTAGAGTTTCTCAGGTCATTCCAAAAATTGACCAAGAATCCTAATAAAACTTGCAAAATTAAGTATCAAATTGTATTTTAACAGGGAATAACTTAATTGAAGCATAAAATATGCTGAACTCTAAGCAATTGTAAGGGAAATTATTAAGCCAACACAGTGAAAAGCTCACCTCCTCAACTTCCAAAATCACAATCATTCCTTTTGCCCTAGTGGCTACAGCCTTTAGAAAAATGTCAATTTTACATGCTCCTTGCTTTCTCTCAGTCACTCTGTGGTGGTGAAACCATTAGTATTTACAACTGAAGGGTCTGGCTAAGAAGTTTACCTTACCTAAAAGATCATTGCTTTCGACTACAGCTAACAGTCCGTGATGGTTTCCAGCTCCCCACTTGTGGGCATCAGAGAGGAGGAGATGCCATGTCCGTGCTCTCTCACTAGGGCCACGGTAAATAAGGATTCTGTCTGACTTGCCCTCATTTGTATTTGCACTGTTACGCACTTGGAGTCCCCAGAGCCCCTGACAACTCTGTACCACGTTTGTTTTGAACACAACAAAATCCCATCTTTCTCAGAGGCCTGAACAAAGGAAAGCAATGACCTTATTTCATTTCCTTTTCCCTAAAGGAGCACTAATTTCAGTGCTGCATTGTAGCTGGCAGAACAGTACGTCTTACAAATTAAGCAGTGAGAAACAGCATTCCCAACATCACATTGCATAATGCAAGACACTGAAATTTACTATGTTATTCACAAGCCTTAACATACTGTACTCATCTATTCACAGAGCACTCAATCCTCCTTTTTAGAAAAGGCTCCTACATGTCCCATGCTAACAAAGATGACATTTACCAGTTTTACCATCAGTCTTTTTTCTCCTCAATTAATTTTGTCATGGTAGGAGTATGTCACTTATTTATGGCATGCATTTGGGTGGAATGTGGGGTTTTAATCACCAACTGGCGGAATTTTTGTTGTTGGACATTTTGGCCAAAGCTGTGTTAATTTAAGAATGGTTCAGAATTAGTAACACTGAGGAGCCCTACTGGAAGCACTTTAGGAACACCTACTTCAGGGTAAGTAATCTCAGATTAGACACCCTGAAGTTAGAACCCTAATTATGGGTCACTCAATTGCCTTGGACAGTGACCTCATTTTTAATGCTAAAATGATATAATCTGTTTTATTGCTGCTGAGAGCGAAACAAAGTAATTAGTGCTTTTTAACAGGACAACCAGCAATTTAAGTTTCTTTTACAGGGAAATAGTTGAAATTGCAGAGTTATCTGCAAATACATCTTTACTGAATTGCTTCTCCACTGCCAAAAATAGGCCCTCATTGCACAGAAAGCAGAGGTTGATGGGAGAAAAATGCATCATTAAAAAGCTAAAATGTGTATGTTATTCCACTTTCTCATGCAAACATTGCTTCTCTTTCACAGCCTTAGTGTAAGGGCATCACATTTGAAGGAAACCTTCCCTCTAGCTGCTTTGGAGGGAGTAAAATAAGCAGTATGAGGCTACACAAACAAAGTAAAAAAATCCCAAGCCCCTAGAAGTGAAACACCTTAAGCCTACTTGAAAGTCTGGTTATCCTCTGACCAAATATTCTATCAAATACTTGACCAGATGTTTAGGTGGTCCAAAATGAACATGGATGAAAGTCAAGTGACAACCACTGGCACTTCACGAACAAAAACTCAACAGTCTGGGTGGGGATTTGAGAACTGCACCAGTGGGACTAAAGTTGCTCTCACAGAGAAAATCAGTAACTCTCGCACTGACTGCAATGGCCAACAACTACACACAGTTCAAAATCCTGCTCCTGGATGCAAACAGAAATGCAGGCAGCAAAACACCAGAGCAAATCTTGCCTGACAAGATTGCTTCTTCTGCACAGAATCATAAAATTAGTGGATTAAGGGTGTACAGTTAAATTATCTAGTTAGATTTTACCGAGGCAGCTGGTGTTGTACCTCAAAAAATCTTAATTTAAAAATTAATTCAAATTGATTTGAAAAAAAACAAGGCCTCTTGAATTTAAGCTGTAAAGAAAGAATAACAGTAAATGACAGTGTTTCAGTTTGAAGGAAGGTGTCTCATCAGTTNGCTTCTTCTGCACAGAATCATAAAATTAGTGGATTAAGGGTGTACAGTTAAATTATCTAGTTAGATTTTACCCAGGCAGCTGGTGTTGTACCTCAAAAAAATCTTAATTTAAAAATTAATTCAAATTGATTTGAAAAAAAACCAAGGCCTTTTGAATTTAAGCTGTAAAGAAAGAATAACAGTAAATGACAGTGTTTCAGTTTGAAGGAAGGTGTCTCATCAGTTGCTAAAAGGAATTTTTTAAAAATATCTTCCTTAAAAGATCTGTGATAGAAAAGACAGTGTACTAGTCACAGATTTAGAAGTGGTAATGAAATGGAAGAAATTCTGATTACTGGCAGCAGAACAGAAACACAAAAATGTAAAAACTGAATCTAAAAACATTAAACTCCCAGAAATAATTTGTTCACAAGCTTAAAATCTCACTTAAAAACCCCTCAGAGATGCCACATCTCCCCTTCACTTCTGGCTGTTAGTTAATTTTGCTGACCTTTAAGCTCTTGTTCTTAGTTTTCTGACCTATCTCAGTAAGTCTTGCTACAAAACCAGCATCCAGCTAAAGCTCATAATACCCACAACTTGAAGACAATATCTTTACAATGCCTATTTTAAAAAGTATCCAAGAGAAGCTGCAGTCACACTAAGCCATTACAAAATATTTCAGAACACTCATGCAAACACAATTCTTGTAACCATTTAAACGTCATTCATCATTCTTTTATTTACCTTCTATTATCATAAATATGAGAAGCCACTGCAAATATGCATGTAGTAATGTATTTGCACAGTTCCTTCAAAAAAAAGGCTTTATGAGCTTGGAAGACTTTCTATCCAAGAGCAAGAACATTCAGTGCTATCAGTGACCAAATGCACAGTTCAAATAAACTGCAAACAGCAGACAGAGCAACTGAGAGCCTGAAACAGCCAAATAATTTTGAATAATGGGCAAATTAATGGAAATTGAAATCTGTTCACATATCATTTATGGAAACAATAGCTAAAATCTCTGCATAACAAAGTTTTGAAATAAGTATTAGAAAATACTACAGGAAAAAGGTGGCTACCAGGACCAAGACTGGAAGATTATCCTTTTTTCCCCCCCAGTTTCTTATAATCATTTAGCCTAAGACAAGAACAGCACAGCTCTACTGGATGAGCGAGTTACATAGAAATGTAGGATTTCCCCTTTCCCATTTTATTGCAAGGCACATATTTCTCAAGAAGTGCAAACAGAAACTCAGTTAACATCAAAAAATATCAGGATGAAGAGCATCTCAGAGCTCAGATTTGATATTTCTTTGATCGTCAACTTGACCTTTGCCTGCTGAACGGCACAGAGGTAAGGAATCATAGATCAGCTGTCTTCACAGATGAAAACTAAAGGACATCAAATACATCCACCAGTGCCACAATAAAAATCTTCAAGTGGGACACTGGCTGCAGAGGGTTACATGGATCCAAATAATTGCTCGACAAGTTGAGAGGTACCACAGGGAAACACAGAGCTTTACATCCAATGGTTCTGACACCTCTGCTTAGGAAGTTCCTTAATTGAAAAATTCCTCCTGGCAAGGGAAGAGTGAGACCATGCCCTGCACATTCTGCATCTTCGAGACGAGATTCGCATGCCACGCCAATGTTTGTAACTCTTCTCAGGTTCTTACATCCGATGGATTTATAAACAAAATAGCCAACACATCTAATGCCCATATTTTTCCTTCCAAAAATCAGCAAAATAATAACACCATAAGAAAGTTCAAACATGTCAGTGATGGTTGTAATTTCAAGAAGCACAATGAACAACTTAAATCTACATTGCAAATCTGGCCCAATGCTGAACACTGAAGCAGCAATACCAAAAGATGCAGCTCTGAGTCTGAACAACTCAGCTCAGTGTCCCATGTGAATTTCATGGTGCTCTGTGCAACTCTCCCTTGCCTTGTATTAGAAGCTTTTAAATAAAAATTTTGTTCAAAGAGATGCTACCAAACTTTGGTTTGGTTCTCTTGTTACTATAAGAAACTTTATCTTAAGAAAACTGAAGACAGTCATCACCCAACTAAAAATTTAATTAGTTTAAATTTAAGAGGACAAGCAAATCAACTGGGTTGGGCTGTGCCTGACTAGACAGATGGCATTAAGATTTCTTCCAGTGTTCAGAAACTGTAGAAAGCACAGTTTCTGAAATGCTTTAGGGGTGCTGGTGTGTATTAACCAGTAAATAGTTGGAGGTGAAGCCCCAGAGGATGTTCCAATAAACCATTTAAATGCTACCTGTAGGTGCCTAAATCAATACCATGGTAGTGAACCTGTGCTTAAATGCCCATGTTTGGCAGACAGTTGACCAACTCAGGTTCATCCCTCTGACATCAACATTACTAATAGGACTAATTAATGTAGCTCATATTCTTCTACTTCTCAAACAGCAAGAGAAATCCAAGCTTCCTGCCTTGCATTTCCAACAGAGTAGAAGCATCTGTTCTGAAGAAGAAAAGTGACATTTGCTTTTAAGTTCTTTGAAATAATCCCCATGCTTTTCAGAATCTAAGGACTAATGATTTTTGTCAGTTTGGATGTTTCAGGATCCTGTTCTAACGAGCTACATTTCCATAACTTTTTTTTCCTGGATAAAATACAAAAAAATCCCAACACAACAAAGCTTGCACAAACCCTTGAGAGGTGTATTCCACTCCATCCATCCAAACTACACTCTGGGATACAGTGTGACTTCAGGCAACCATTACAGGAGTCTTCACCCAAAGATGACTAAAAACATACCGTGTTCTACTTAGAGTTCAGACTGCCTGTGAGGAAAGCACCGTGGCTGCTTAGCAGAAGACCCCTGTGACTCAGAAACATGGTTTTTGTGGGTGTGGTCCATGCTTACAAGTACAGAAAGTATGGTATTGACACAGCAGCTTCAGGCCAACACCAGCCTGTGTGTGCTCCTCTTCAATGCAATCCACTAAGGCACAAGGCATCCTCCTCCCCAGCCATGCAAGAGGTGAAGTGATTTACTCTCCACAAGGATTGGACTTGAAGGTAATGTAGCTAATGCTGACAGACTGGACTCTTGGGCTCACCATCTTCTAAAATGGAGTAGGGCCATGCCAATACAGTTATTTCTGCAGCACCTATGTCTATTATGTCTGGACTGATGCCTGTTCAGGTGGTATGAATATGTCCTTTTTTAACAGCATCTTTAAATACTAACTGGCACTGAACTCTTAATTCAGTTTCCCATCTCTTTTCTCCAACATAAATAGACATTCCTATGTGGCACTTGAGCCAATCCTGTCTAAATAATGTGACAGAGAGGAGAGATTGTCGAGAAAAACACGCACAGAATGGTACTGCTATCACATCTCGTGCTACTGCATGTGTGTTCTGGTAGGAAACACTTCAAATACAGCCCAACTACTAAGATGAGACATCACAAAGAGGAAAGAATTAGTACATGCACTAGAAGGCAAGGTAAAAACAAGCAAGGCAAAATTCTTTCCCTGAAATTAAAAGCGTAATTACTTTGGTGTGAAGTTTTACGCATCTCCTTTTAAGAGCTGCACATCTACTCCTCTGAAATGCCCCCCTGTTGTAAATACATCTCCATCCTTGATCACCAGTAATAAGACTGAAAAACAAAAGTCAAATAATCCAAACTCTATAGGAACCACAAAATTCCCTCTGTTACATTTCCACCTAAACACTTTCGTTTTGCAGTGATGGACACAGACAAGGACTAGAAGACTGGCTATTCCACCATTCTGGCTTCATTAAGTAACTGAAAACTCAAAGGCCACCAGCCTTGTGATCACCATCTCATATCCAGTCCAAAACTCCCATCACCTCACAGTAATCACCTGCTTCTCTGGCAGTGTGAAGGAGGCTGATAGCTTACAGTATTTCAGAGTCTAAGGCAATGAAGAACCAAACTGCTTGGCTTGGGAAACATTGAAGAAAAAGCAGTAAAAAAAAAAAAAAGACAGGAAATTTCTAAATTATTACTACTTACCTCAGAGTTAATATAGTGGTCTTTCAGAAGGGAAAAGGAGTTAAAAGGCAGTATATGCCATCACAATAGACTAAATGCATATAGATACAATTGCACTTCAGGAAAGCCAACATGACAGTCTGGATGATCTGTCCAAGAGCATAGCTAACATCTGTGCTATTTTTTTTAATTGCAAAGCACTTCTGTGCAATGCTTGACTGATCATTATTTTATATATTCACAGCTGAAGAAGCAGTTTCCCTGACAAGAATATCCTGCTGCCTGGCATTTGTACTTTTTACTAATATCCCAATTATGTTACTACTGATGACCAAGAAAAAGAATAAAGTTATCAGTAAGAAATATGGCCATGCACCAAATTATCTCAGATTCTCAGATGTTCAGTCTACACAGTCTTGGAAAAAAAGCCTATTTATATGGCATATTGAAGTACTCCAAGATCAGAAAAATTTTGAATAGAAGGCAAAATAGAAATCAAACACCAAGTAAATGGAACAAGTTTTCTGTTGAGTAGGTTTGACTGACAAGATCATCCTTACTTGCTGTCAAAGAGTGACAGTCCACACTGAGGTGGCTGAACAAGCAGTGAAATAAAAACTTACTGTCAAAGGAAGTAAGAAAACTTAACTGCCACCAGCTGTCACTGTACCAGCCTTACCCTCTTGTTCTTAGTCAATTCTAGTTGCTTTCAAACCTTGCCAATCTAGAAGACATATCAGGTTGATCAAGAGTACAAGACAGAACTGACAGCTGACAGGCTCATAATAGCCCTCCTTCATGCAGCCAGGCATACCAAATGGGAACAAGGGATGAATTTAACAGACCCCAACACCATTGTGCACGGTAAGACTATGATGTTATTTGCTGCTCTGTACTATTTGGATATTGTCCACCCACTGCTTGATGCCTCTGGAAGAGCAGCTGCCCAGATGACGAACGTTGACTCCCACAATGGAGAAGACAACACTCCAGATGCTATGGAAGAACAAAACAAGGAACAAAGAAGAACAAAACATCTTCATGTCACATTTAAAGCCAGAAAAATTACACATCCCATTTATTGCCACCCTCTAGAGACTTATTTAATCATTACTCAATAATGCCTGGTGGCAAAACTCAGGGTTTTGGTTTTTTGTTTTGTCAAGGACAATACTATATTTTTTCTTTCATATACAACTTTACCAGATGATGGTTGAGATTATTAACAAAAATTCGAACACTGCAGCATGCACTGCTCCAACAGAAAAGCAGAAACAAGTCACAACTGTACAAATACAGAGTTAAAAAAAGCCCAGATTTGGCAACATCCCAAGGGCTGACTTTACTTAATGAAACTATGAACTCCTTTTAGCTAGAACATTTAGAGACCTGATGAGAAAGCCTACTGTTAACCAGGACAACTACAAAATTACATACTAGCATTGTTAAAATATGCTGGAGTCCTACCTCACCAGTTCTATACATCTGTATGTACTTGAGATTATTTTATGTTATCAATATGCCCATTCATTTCTGCTTGTTTTTCCTACAGTCACCTGTCAAGCCTTCCTGCATTCTTGAGCAGCCCCAGTGGCTGCAGTTCTGTTTACCTGCTCACCAAAGCACTGTTGTGTGGCTTAAGAATAGCAGTCTTACCCTTGATGCACTTTTAGTTTTAACAGTAACATACTAATGCACTTAAGCCTGTTTAGCACTCCTGAACGAAGACAACCACAAGAATCGTGCACTCAAGCATAAGCATGTTTGTACAGTGAATGATTCTCATGCACATCCCAAGTCTTTCCAGTGCCAGTCCACAGAGAATGCAAGTATTGCACTCCTGTCCGTTGATTTTGGAACTGAAGCATTCTGTGCTTCTTGAGAGAGACAGATCAAGTCATCAGCCAAAACAGGAGCTTCTTGGTCCATCTGCCTCACTCCTTGCATAGCTTGGATCCTACTAGCAGCCCTTCAAAGCTTCTGTTAGCTACTTATCCAAAACAAGTGAGGGAAGGAACTTCATGCAATGCCTCATTGTGAGCAATACAGCTCCTCTTAGGCAAAGAAAACTTGTATTTCTGCGCTTCTTTGCCCCCACTTCTCCAATCAGTCTCAAATACTGGCCACACACAGAACGATGCTTTGTGAAAGCACAGTGTGTTCTTCTAACAAAGAGACAGTTATCAACAGATATTTGGGTGTTTTGAAAGACAAGCCACAATGTCTGGGGATGAGCCAGCCAAATTCCTGCCTCTCCTCCAGAAGAGATTTTAAAAGTGGCAATCAATCCAATGCATCTCAGATACCACAATCAGAAATTAAATGATGGTCTTACAATAAGGGACATAACAGATGAGATACTGCAACACAAAAGCTCTTCATATGTTACATACAGTAGCTTAAAACACAGTCATGATTTTAACAGCTACATTGAAAGGTTTCTTGCAAGTAGTTGACAGTTCATGTCAAAACAAAAAAATAAAAATGATTTCAAGTTTTCTTCTTTCTGAAAAATGTTTGGTAAATGCTATGACAGGTTTGTTTCTCTACTTGAATGCCAGATACATTCAACTAAATGCAAAGAAAACTCTAAAAGTCAACTTGAGTTCTTAGTTTTCCTGGATCATCGCTATATTTAATGAAGACATATCTAGCCAAGCTACGTACTTAATTTCTCCTGCATAGCCACTGTGGATAAAAGTCTTGTACCTGTTCACCCATGGACAAGCAAGGTAGCCTTGGACAGATTTACAAAAATGAAGCTGAGCATTAGGGTAATAAAAAACCCTTGACTTGCACATTGATGATTTGTAAGAAAAGCAGGAAAGCACCAATCCAGTTCTGATCCCCTACCAGTCTGCCTGGGAAATCGGGGCAGGAAGTGCCCATAACAAACACTCTGCATAAATTCTTCATACTTTGTTGAAACTGTTGGCATTTCTGAGTGTCAATATCACTCCCAGTGATGGAGAGTCACTCCCCTTGCCATCCTGGCAATGGGGAGATTAGTGTCTATCAATACACAGAACTCATCGTTACTTCCACAGGACTGCTGCAGAGATCATGGCAAAGGAGCAGGGAAGATAATGGCAGGGGGCTTGGAAGCAAACCATCTTTAAGGTCCCTTCCAACCCAAGTCATTCCATGATTCTCTGGCAGAGCAATATGATGTTGTAGTGGGCCGATGAACAAGCTGGTCAAACACTGCGCACCCAATGGAAACCAAAAGGACAGGGCTCCTCCACAGGACACAAGAGTGCTTGTAGGACAGATGGACCTAAGGCCCAGATTTTAACAGATTATAGAACTCACTGGACAGATTTTAACTCACTGGAAAATGTAGAAGGTATTCTGATATTATTTTACATGTGGATAATCAATAAACACAAAGAACATGGCTGTAGATTTTCCTTAAACTTAATAATCCTTGAAAATTCCTTTTGTCCTTCTTTCATGCATACAAACCCACCCAAATTCAAGATCCTCAGAATGTGATGAGTTTCTTGCTCCTTGGGGCAAAGGGGTACTAAATAGGTGAGTAGTGAGATGTTAGCATTCAATCTAGGAACATTTGGATGGATGTGATGGTTTGCACACAGCTCAAAATATGCCTCAGGCATGGAAGGGTAGAACATAAAAGCAGAAGTGGAGGACATGATGGACCCTGTATAGATCCTTCAAGATAATTTGAAATCTTAGCTGAATCTATGTCCCTGTAAAACAATCACTCAAACGCCCTGCTTTTCCAAACGACTCCAATTTTAGATACTAGGATAGAAATTCAAAAGCAGTCAGCACTCACAAAGCTCTGCTACAAATAAGTTTCCTGGCAATTATCAAAGAGATCAACATTAGGACAGATGCAGAGCACTTAAAAGAATCTAAAATGCAATTTCTTCTTCCCAAGAGATTCACATTTGTTATCAATGTTCACCAAAAAGGAAAAAAATCAGGCTGAAATATTCAGGTTCCAGGGCAGCTCGACTTCCCAGCCACTATTTTGCTGTCAAAAGCTGATGGGTATAAGACAAAGGTGGAATCCATTGCAGACGCCATATCACAGTTTGAGCCCTATTTCTGTGTTCCCAGAAGAAAGATTTCTGGAGAGCAAGTTCTGTGCCAGCATCCCATACCCTAAGGAAGCAGGATTAGAGGTTGCCTCATGGTGCTTGAATGCAAGGGGAATCAAGAGCTACCTTCTTTCATATATGGACACTCTTTTCTCCTCCCACTCATTCCCTAATCATCAAATATCCCCTACCCAGTCTTTCCATCCTTCCTGAACCCAGCTCATCCCCACCATTGGCTTTGATTCCACAATTAGACTTTTGCTAACTAGAGGACACAGAAATGTTGGGTTTGCCATCTGTCCCAGCCAAATAGTTACTGTTTTCTTAGGCCAACTTTAAATCCAAGATAAACAGAGAAAACTTGAAGCAACGGAATGTCCTTAAATCTCTGTGGAACGCATTAACCTGACACCTTAAACAGCTCTGATCATCCATTTTATTTCAAGTACAACCTACAGGTCTCTTCATGTAGCCTGCATATTAGGATGGATTCCCAAGTCTGATTCTCCTTCAGGAGGCCTGCAAAGGCTTCCCTTCCCATAATGTCCCACACACAATCTAAAGGCATGGAGCTGAGGTAGGGAACACAGAGCCTGGGAAAAGAAGAAAAAACAAATCCACCACTACTCAACTGTCATCAAGAAGTTTACAAATAGATTTCAAAGCAAGTTCTAAGCTTTGCTTTTTAAAGTGGTTTTATTACTTCTCCCAGCCTCCCCTATTTCTCAGTTTGGACAACAGCTGGCATTTACAGCAGTCCAGCCAGTCGCATTACAAAGCGTACATCCGAAATGCAGCTCAGGGAAAAATCTACAGAGACAGCTAAGACTTAAAAACTCCATCTCATGGATGGTGTGTAGGAGGTGGAAAGAGGCACTGCTAAATTTGTTACCTTTCCTGTGAATGATGAGTACACCACCCCTTCCAATAATAGACCACAGAGGAAACATTATGCTGGTGACTGTGAAAAAGCAAGCTCACTACTCTGGCTCAGACATCAGGTCAGCTCTATGTGAACACATGCCCTCCTTCACTGGAATAACTGTTACTTAAGTTTTTTTAAAAAGTAAATACATTGAACCTATTGAAAGTAATGGTGCTTAATAAAAACCTACCCTCATTTCAAGAAGCTGTTTTATAAAATCCACGCTAACAAAAGGAGACAACTGACACAAGGCTCCTAGTAAAAGTTTCCATCTTCCACCTGTTGGTCTGACAACCCTGCACTGCATTCTATCACAACAGCCATCACTAATCCCACCTGCCTTCACCTTTTAAACTTCTGCTATGCAAGCATATGCTCATAAAGCCTGTCTCCATGCTGTGGATAAGGGAGAGAGTTTAGCTGCTAAATGTATTGGTCCAGCATCATCAAATACAACAAATGCATTTCAGAACAAATTCTATGACCACGGTAGGGATGAGGAGAAGGGACGAAATCTTTCTTCCATCTGAAGAGCTGTGCAAAGCCAGTGACTTCACTGTTGACCTGTTAGACCTGTTAGAATAATTTTCTCCAGAGAGGGAAATGAATTCAGCCTCCAGCTCTATTTGATCTCTGACCTTTCTCTACAAAACCATTTGCATACAGTATGTCTGAACTCAATCAGTTATATCTTGAGGGATTTGTAAGATGATCTGCTGCATGCACAAAATTAAAAATGACCCAGCCACTAAAACTGATGCTACTAGGAATCTGAACAGAATCATTTGTTCAGATCAACCATATGAAATATTAGCTAAGTCAGACAGGGGTTAAACAAGCTTCTGAGTGCAGTCCTTACATGGCTAAGATATGCTGGTTGTTAAGTAATGAACTGAAGTGTTTGATGCCACCAGAGTAATGTTATTATTTTTAATTGGCATAAGTATATTCATTAGGCAAAGTATAAGTGTTGCATGCACACATTATCATCTTTAAACTGCATTATGGATATAAATTCTACCAAACTGGCCAGCAACTGCATACATGCTTACAAATAAACCACAAATCTCAATACCTTTTAAGTATTAGCTTATTACAAATTATTAGCTTAATAACACCTCAAACTAGAAGCAATCAGAAGCTCACAGTGAGTTCTCAACACCAGAGGTGCTAACAGGTTTTACAGCTTCCAACCTCCTTCCTGAAGGCTCACACAAAATCAAGAGAACCTGCAAGTCTTAAAAGTGCTCTATAACCCAGCTCAATTGCCCTTGTCATTTCCTTCCCCAAGCACATCTTGCATTACAGGCTGTAAAAATAATTTTCTTTAGATGTGATATCTTGTTTCAACCACTTCTTCTTGCCTTTCTCATCTTGAATGGACATTCCGTGTTAGAAATACTGTCTCTATGGGTAAGTAGAGATTTCTTGTGACTGACACACAACCTGACACCTTAACTGAATTTTTCACACCACTTCAGGGCAATGCATGTTGGTTTAGACCACAATGAACCCTTTGGGCCTTAAAACCATCACAGGGAATCAGTAAGGGAAAAAAGAAATCCACGTATCTTTCTTACATACAGGAGCACACGAAGGAACACCTACATTACACAATTAAAAGGTGTAGCAGAGGTCAGCCAAAGAAGCCCAGAACCTTTGCTTCATCCCACAGCCCTGAGAAGAAATATGCATGGCTGACATAATACTGGCAGGGTATCAGCTGCCCCTTCTACACAGGATGGAGTGGGAGGTGGGACAAAGAGATTAGGCTGCTTCAAAGGCACAAATCCTCTTTTATGTACTTCTGAAGGAGAGGCAATTACAGACAGCTCCTCTTACTGTTCATGGCTAACCCACCAAGCAGGGTAAAAGTAGTTCTATACTGGCTGCACCTCCTCATTTTGAGCTTGATTTTGACTTTTCTGACCCAAGTCTGGCAAACCTCCAGGGCTCGTGCTAATACGGCACAAGGAAATAGCTCTGAAAACTAACACCAAAAGCTTGGAGGGCAATCAATATGTCCAATACACTTTAGAATCAGGCTTTCTGCCTCTTTCAGTCTTGCAAAAAGCATGTTTTTTTGAAGGACAATTTTAGCAGCTTACACCTCCATTTTCCTCACGGGGAATATTTTGCATTAGATAAGCCACTGGCAAAAATGAAGTTTGCAATCTAAATGTTCAGATGCATTTCTGAGACATTCAATGAAGCTTTGTCCAGTAACAAATTCCAGTGTCCAGATATATCATGGAAGCTTATGAAATGCTCTGAGACAAGTACTTAAAAGATGAAAAATTTTTACCAATCATCCTTATCCAGACCACTTAACTTCCTCGAACAAACAAATTAACACAGTTGAAAGCAGGTGAGAGCCAGAGTTTAATGACAGTTTACTGTAGAAAGATGGATCATCTCTTTCATTAAGCCCCAGCAGCTATAAAAACATCCCAGACATTTGCAGGCTGTGTTCAAGCTTTTATCAATTACTCCAGAGATTCTTTAAGAAGTTCTATCAGTGATTAAAATATCCACAAAAAATGGTGTATATCACATGACACTAGTATTTGCTAATCATCACCAGTACTCTGACATAAACTTTCTTCTGGTAGTAACAACAGCACTGCCAGTAATTAGGTAGTCCCAATAAAGCATCCCACCTTAAATCTTTCATCCTCCCCCTCAACCTACAGGATTTCTTTGGGAGGGAGATGACATTGGATTGACATTCTGAAAATACAGATTAATCTTTATCTCCACAGAGAGGTATTTACTCCATATTTCAGTTCTGGAAGTTTATACAAACCTCATCATCACATCAATCCAAGACCCCAGTTTGCTACTCATGCCTATCAGACATCCCACTGCAGTGCTGTGCTGAATACACTGGCAGACAAACACACATCGCAGTGCTTTGCCAAAATGTCATCTCAGCACCATAAACTTTCACTGCTAGCTAGAAAAACCTGCCAGCTGCAGTCCTTGGCTTTTACATCAGCAACCAGCTACCATCACAAATCCTCTGGAGACAGTGACTTGCAGATAGGCACAGAATGAATCACATTTAAGCTTCTTACCTTCCAAGGCTTACACACTCCTTGGCCAGCAGAGTAAAGGAGCACTGAAACATCGCAGAAGATGCTAAGGAGACACTTACAGTAACCTGCTAATATTTGGAAGCTTGTAAAACCCTTATGTTGCACAAAACTGCCACTTTAAAATTTGCCCAGTTATCATGGGTTACATGAAACTATTTCCCATCTGAAATTGCTGAATCTTTCACACAAAGTGGGCAAGAACAGGAATAGTTGGCATGAACATATATCATCCCCAAATGAACTTAAAAGTATTCCTCTCACCAAGTAGCACCTTCCTGAATATTTAGCATAGGATTGGCAACTACTTAAAAAAAATAATTCTGTGAGTACTGCATGAAATCCCATAGATGGATGCATAGGAAAGACTGGGACATGATGAAATGGAACTGGTTCCATAGTTAGCCTGAGAGAATTCCATAATGCCATGGCCATACCTACACAGGGGAGATCAACACAAACCTGGCATGAGCTGTGGGGCATATTAGGTAAGTTACATGGAAACGGGAGATGGAGGACATAGGAGGTGGAAGGGAGACCAGAGTAAAGAAGAGGGAGGAAACAGCAGATTGCAGACAAGCAAACCCTCATAATAAATGCAAAAGGCAGACTCCTGGTAAAGGATGGGGAAGGGCTTTTGCTTCTCCCTCATAAGTTAAAGAAAAAGAAATTTAAAATGGTGTTCTATTTGTAGATTTTACAGATATTATCTCATTAGCATGACATGAACAATTCCTAGTGGAGAGTGATAGAACCCTTCTATCAGCTGGCAAAATTCTTCTTGGAGACCAAGGGAGATAGGCATATTCAGTTTAAGATGGGAGTACTTAATTTCTCCCCAGTCAAAGACAAATCTGAGGTTAAGCAATTGCTAGAAAACAAAGAACAATATGATGCCACCCAAAAGCTCTCTAACTCAATCCCTCCACAGGTAATTAAGAATACATTATGGTCAGAAGTAGTGAAGGCAGCAGGCAGGCCCTGAACAGCAGTCTGCACTAAAATGTTCTCACAGCATGGAAGCCATTAGGAAACCAGGAAAACACACAAGACATTTACATTACGCTAACATTTGCTCCTGAATTAATGAAGAGCAATAACCTCCAGGATATTTTGATAACATCTACGAGTTTTCTTTCCTCAAGTTCTGCTTAAGTCACAGATTGAATGCATGGAAATGCTTTGACAGAGAGAACATGGTCTTCCTTCAAATACTATTTTGCCCTCTGAGAAAAAATACTGGCAACATGCCCCATAGTAGGAAAAGTATTTTCTCTGCCAACCAGGAAGATCAAGCATAAGCTTCTATTCAAAACTCTACCAGCACTTCAACACACTCTTCAACAAACACAAAAACTGTATCACTTTTATCTACAGTTACCCATCTTCTACCTTCTGTTTTTTACCCCCAATTATTGTTATTTTCTGTGCATATTCATTTCTATATTTCCCAGCCTAATTTTAAATATTTCAAACAGTGGTGTTCAAAGTGACAAAATTAATCTACTCACAGAAGTGCTACCAGAATGTGCACATAGCTGCCAAGAAGGAAGTGACACGTAAGAAAATCTTATAAAGCAAAAAAAAAGGTTGAAGTAAAACATTGTATTTCCTTGCTGGCTTTGTGACTTCTGCACCCTTCCTATTAATCAGCATATTTTCTGTGGGCATCATTAGCACATTGCATCAAATAAAATTTCCTGTAAACATTGGAGACTGCTTCACACACTCCACTGTTCTTTACCATACCATTAGGCAGTATCAACATACACTAAGCTGAATATGGGAGGCTTGCCCATGTGGAAACACCAAGAGAAAACAGAAGTGCAGTAATGAAACTGCATTAAGTGGCCTCAACTGCAACTGTAATGTGTTTCCAAAATAAATTCAAACCACTAAATCAAAGCCACTTGTTAATTCCAACACTCACAATTCATACTGGATCACAACACAATTTCACAGGTCTACTGACATTCATACCTCTGTACAAACTAGATGATTCATGAGCTTTCCCATCAAAAAAATTCATGTGCTGTCATAAGGAGATTGGACTGTGTACATAAAGCAGATTGAAAACTTTATCACCTGCCTATGGATGCCTTACATTCATAACAAATCAGAGTTTGCTCTTTCTAGAATATGGGTTAGCTTTATAGAATGAATTTGTTACAGATATTTTAGTACAACACACCATTAATTCTGAGATCAGTAAGGTAAGCTCTACCAAAATAAATCAGTCTAGCTATGCTACAACCAAAGAGGTATGTCAGCTCACTGACAGTTCCACTTCCTTCAAGAATTTAAAGAAACAGCTAACAAAGGCTTTCTCTTCAGAGGGTCTTCTGTGAATCAGATCCTGAGCAGTATGGGTCCCCTAATGGGAAATCTATCCCTCATTCTTCCACTCTGAATCAATCTACAGACACTGAAAAAGGAAACTTGGCTAATAGCTGCTAAATATCCTCTTTGCTTTGCAGCAGTCACTCATACATTATGCATAGATCAAGAATAAAATAAGGGAAAAAGAAAACCTACCCCAGACATATGCTCTGCACATCATGATTCAAATAGAAATCTGAGAGCAAGTGTTGTCTGACTGACGTTCAGCTGTGACTTTCTGAGCAGGTCTTCTCCTATAAGTCATCTAAACCTCTTTGGTTTCCTTGAGGAAGGCTGACTGTGTGCTAGTTATCCCACCAGAAACCACACTATGCAAGCTTGCAGGGCCAGGTTCACAGGGCATTGAGCAACCTGGTCTAGGGTGGAAGGTGTCTCTGCTTGTGCTGGGGGATTTGGAACTAGATCTTAAAAGTCCCTTCCAACCCAAATCATGTTATGCTTCCAAACTGTTGCTGTAATTGCTCCCACACACCAGCCAGGAGTGCCACATCAGAACAATGGTGAGACCCACCCTGAACAACCAGAAAGCCCATCTCTCTACATTGCACAAGACAAAGTGGCACTGCTTGCCTCAGGCATAAAGGGTTCAACCTACAACTGCCCTCTAGGGAACTAGATTTAATATATATAATCAAATTTAGCCATTCTCTACTGTGACTTTATTAGAGCCATAAAGGGTAAGAAGTAGTTGAGGAGGGCAATTAGATGCTGTACCCCTAAAGCTCCACAGTATCTACAGAAAATATTTAACTCCAGAAGTTAATTGAATGAAGGCTATTTCTGCATTTGGCACATCAAAAACTTATTTAAGTTTCCTCACTTAAATGAAGGCTTGATGTTTTGCTCATACTAAACACTCTGGGAGATCTGCTTGTTCCAAGTAAAGAACAACAGTTTCAGTCTCATGCAACTTGCACTTCCCATTCTGCTTTTCATGGGGGTCTGTTAGCCTTTTGGGACACATCTGGCAAATAGCAAAAAAAAGAATGCAAAGGTGAAAAAACTAATTCCCTTTCCGAAAAAGGAAATTGGACATCTCTGCTCCACAGCTTTTCCTTTGTGTTTTTAGCCAAGCTTTTTGAAATTAATTGACTAACCTGTAGAATGCAAAGATGCCAAGCATCTTATCAGTACCATTAATAAGCCAAGCATCCTGTACGGTATACTGAACATTAAGGTGGTCAGAGAAGCAGGAGATCTTCATATTCTGTCAAAATACATGGTTCCACCTACACCCAAGTTCGGCAATAATTAGACCTACTTCTAGAATCTTATTTATAAGAAAAAAGAACATTAAAATTAATTTTTAAAGTTTCAGGAATTTTCCATGTGGCATGTCAGTATTACAGCATTGTCACAAAGAAAACACACTAAATAGATCTCAACAAGATAAAAAGAGAAAAAACAAGAAAATACCTGCTGAAGCTTTTCAATTACCAAGCTAGGCGTTTTTACTGTGTGCAGGTAACAAGGAGAGCACTAAAGCAGTGTTGGGGCCTTCAATGTTGGTATTCAAACTTTGGGAATTGATACCCAAGATAACTTAAGCAGAAGTCAAATGTCATCCCTAAGTTATTTCTGCCTAAGATTTCCACAGAAGGGTTTCTAAACTGATCTCTGTTTCTAAAATCAAAGTGTAAAGTGCAAAACCTCAAGATTTCATATTCAGCTTTTTTAATTCTTTAAACTACAGATGGTAATCAAAACTTCTTTGGGAACACACAGGAATCTCAGTTTGCAACAAGACAAATCAGATATCTTTGAAAGAAGTGCTATCACATTTAAGAAACTGGTGTTTAATAAAGCAGAAGCGTATCCTTCCTTCTGCTGCTGAACGACAAATTTTCAGAGACACTCACAAGGTTGGTATTCCTTCTACTAATAAGATTTCCCAAATGAACAAGTACCAGATGAGTGGAGTACACTGTGATGTTTGGTGTCTTAATCAAAACCGAGTTGCTCTCACCAAAATTAAAACGTGTTTCAGTGTGTCTCAGCAATGCACCATGTCTCATGGAGCTTCCCTATAAGAAGGATCAAAAAGGCTTCTAAATATTTTTATATTTGATTGTGGTGATTCCCCAAAGTGGATTCATTCACCCTGGCTCTGAACAAAATATAAGGTCTGTGGAAAACTTGGGTGGTTCACAAGATGAGCTGTTCTAGAAAAGAAAAGTAGTAAGACAAGAAATACTCTAAACCTGGGGGTTCCACTGCACTGAATGTTTATGCTATGACATTGTTCCAATTCTAAGGAGTGACAGGAAATGCAGGGGGTGGGAAGGGGAGATGCAAACTTGCCATTGCTTTTACTCTTAATTTTCACATTAAATGCAACTAGCAAGGGCTCCTGGTTAATTCCCATTTTCTGTACAAGAAAACACCTAAAGGCCTAAATCGTCAGTCTTGACACATAGAAAGATTCATAATTAAACCAAGGAGTTGTATTACTTGCTTGGAAGTGTATTGCCTACCTACTTGTTACCTGCTATTGTAAAGTTTTCAGTGCTATTTACTGCAAACGTGTAAAATTAAGAGACATTAGAAAAAAAAAGGATTTAGTACCTAGAGATACCAAACATGATCCATACAGAACCCACAAATCTTAAGGACAAGACCTGTTAATCCATTTACTTGAGTAAAGTCTACAGCACACGAAATCCATATGACTATAGCATCATAGGGTACTCAAAGAACCTTGACATTTCAGCTTGACTGGGAATTTTAGTGCTAGAACAGTAAAAATATAACTCAGCATGGAAATCATAGAAGTTGGCAACTGTTTATTCTTGAGATGCCAGGGAACCAAATGACATGGATTAAGTGAGGTTAAGAACTTCAATTTGTTAATTACCTATCTGAAAACAAACTTTGTAATCCATATTTTGTTTACAAAATATTATACACTAGATACTCACTTGCTGGTACACCCCCCCCAGTTTGTATCCATACAAGATGACTTGCAAATAGAACATTCATGTTCATCTCTGCATTAAATGCAACAACCAATAATTTTTACTTTTTAAAAACTCATTTAGATTATACATTATACACAGAAATAAGACACACAGGCACACAATAAATGTTTTGTCATTCAGTAAAGCACTGCTTGCAGTACATTAGCCCTTTTTTAATTAATTTGAGCCTACTAACCACCACTACCCTGGCTGTGTATAGCAGAGAGCTTCTGCCAAAGCAGAAATCCCCCAGGCAGCCTCAGATGGGCACTCTCAAGTCATCCCTGTCTCTCACTGTCCCAGCTGTCACTTCACACTGCCTGCTTACACCAGCTGCAGGGCAGGTGGGTGACAGTGGGGTGTCACAGCAGCCCTCCAGCCTGGCCTCACTTGGCTGCTTAAGCTTGTGCTTCATGCTCCAAAGCACACCAGTTTTTGAGGCTGCACTAGGCCAGCTTGGAGATACTTCTCAAGAAAGAATTTCACCAAGAACTGGCTACGTACTTCCCCTGCATAAGTATCATTGTATCCACAGGTTAAAAGAAAAAAAAATAAAAAGAATGTTTTTAATTAGTTGAAAGTCAAAACCAAACTTCCATCATGGCACAAGAAAAATGCCAGTCAGCACACAAGACTGCAGGCTTTCACACAGGCAAGCAGCCTTAACAAACATAACCTCACAGAGATAAATGACACAAAGTTACATAGGTACTTGAATGCCTGGTTGGCACCTTCTGCTATCTCAGAAAGGCTCACCCTGCTTCCTTCGAGGTCCCACTGCTATCCTGGATGCCCAAACCTGCCCTACCCAGCTGTCAGTTTACCTGGAAAATCCAAGCAAAATCTAGCTTATGTGCCTCTGAGCTGCAAAGGAATGCAAACCCACCAGGTTTTAAAATAACTTTACGTGACTCAGTTTTGATACTAACATTTTCGAAATGGCTACTCATCCCCTGCAAAACCAGTAAAAGACAGATGCAAGGCAGTCCAGGAAGAGCCACAGATACTCATCAGCTACATGGCCATACTGCATATATGACTGAGAACCTCAGTCTAAAAACATCAGTATCAAGCCTCAAATGAATTATTTTACAAATCTAAAGAACAAAACATCAGTTCATAATAATGTTGCTATTAATAGGAATAATATGCACATACATTATGGATGTTCTTTCATTTCACAGATGTGATTTTATTCTGTTACAGCCTCACGACTTATATTTAAGCTTTACAATACAGAGAACAGATTTAAATGAAAGTCAGCAGACAGTTGTTTTTTACTTTAGAGAGAGTGATCTCTCACTATAGAGAAAAAAGGCATTAGTTATGGTCAATACTAAAGGGGGTAAGTGTGCATTACAGCAGTGATGATCCTTATGACACTGAGTTTCAAGGGCTGTGAACAGAAAAGAATATTCTCAGCATAAAACTACACAAGAGCTTTAGCAGAAACAAAGGGCAGAGACTACTGTGACCATGATGTCACATTCATGTATCTGCTGGCAGTTCATTAGATTCTCCATTTTGCAAATCTTCCCACACAGCTTTTACAAAGATCCATGACCACAACAAAAGCAACGTGTTACTTATAGCTGAAAAAAAAAAAAAAAGGACTAAAAAATCCCCCAGGAATATTGATTTGAAAGAGAATAAAACTGCCTGTGAGATGTTTTCAAGACAATCCACCACAGTGAAATTAATGCCTACCACAACGTAATATCCCTTTTTGCTCCCCAGAGTAAAGCACCAATAGGATTTGTCAGACAGACAGGACTACACATCAATAAAGACAAAAAAACTCCAGTTTTTAAGGATTCAATTTTTACAGCTCCTCTGGACACTAACTGCAAATAACATAACAATAGAACTTTCATGCTCAATTCCATGACATCCATATTTTTATGTAAATATTAAATATTCTTCCTAATCCTATTTTTGTCTAACTCTTAAATGTTCACACAGAAAACAGCACAAAAGGAGGCATTTGTCTCTTCTGCGTTATTTTTGTCTCCAAAAAAAGCACTACACACATTTTGGAAAGCATCGCTCCTGCCAGCTGGGGTCACTTTTCACCTAGTGTCAGTGGGAGAATATTAACTACAGTGTATGAATAAAAATACCTACAGTGTTTACAGGATGACCTAGAGCAAAGTTAATCTGAATAATTGAGGCTATTTGGAGGCATTCTTGAGATAGTGTCACTGTATTAATGGAAGACAGTGACTCTTCAGATAGATCTTGACTTCAGATGCAATATGTCTAACCAGTCAGTGGACTGGTACACAAATCCTCCTCTCTACAACTAGAGAGGATACAGCTTGTGCTGTTGAACCTGAGATTTGCTGTTTGACCTTTCAGCACTAGAAGATTGCTTTTCAATCCCAAATGACTGGGAAAAACAGTTGAACTTCCACAAAACTATACAGCTATCCTACAGCAGCTGGCCTCCACTAGAGGCTGCTGAGTTCAGAACCACCACTAGATCACACTTTAAACCATGATCCCAATGAACTAAAACACTTCAGATTAGTTAAGTTCCATGCCTAATCCTACTCAAGTTCCCAGATCCTGCAAGTCACTCAAGATACAAGATATAAACAGCAGACATCATCTTTGCTGTTTGTTTGGCACAACACAATTAATCCTGCATTCATAGAGCTGAGAAAGAGAAGGCACCCCAATCTCAGATCATGAGCCCTTCACTGCTCACTTCTTCACCAGGAAAAGACTGTAAACACACAAACCTGTTTGGCCAACTGGTCCTTCTTCACCAAGCCAGTGGCTGCAGCGATGTTCCCTGCTCCTTCCACCGTCTTTTGCGCTACCGCCGTCACTCCTGTCACCACAGCTCCCCCAACATTAGACACCTGCTCTTTGGTCTTCTCAGCCACTGCGGAGAAGCAGAAGATGGAAAAACGCATTATGCCTCTGGGAGCTGTAGGTTTTTCAGAGAATTTATCACTGACAGCCTGACATCATGAAAAGCCATAAGGCCATTACATTTTCTGTACCCCAAGTGGATCTTAGGAAATTAAACTATCCATCTGGTAACGCTGGAGCAGCAGAGGTAAAAATAAGCCTTAGCTGGGGCTCAGTTTCTTTCATGTGAAAGACATCTGACATTTTCATTCATGTCTAACTGCACTTTAGGGAAGAAAAGTCATTACTTAGGCGCTCTTATTATGTCCATCTCACTGTTTAATATATCCTAGTTCGAACATGCATTCCAATTAGTCCACCAAACTCTGCATGATACAGGACATGGAAGACACTATTTTTTGCATTATACTCAAAAAATGATTATTCTTTTTATTTTTATTTTCTATTTCATTAAAAAGCAGATCTGTCAATGCTCAACCAGAGAATTTCAAACAACCTTTTATCTGACTCCCTTGAGATTTTTGCCCCAATGCTGATACATAATACACTAATTTATGAAAAAACTGAATGTCAAAGCAAACTGGATTAATAGCTAACTTCCAAGCCCCAGGGAAGCAACAACTCATTTAGCCTACATACACATCAGCAGTTGCCATTCTACCTTTCAGAATATCACTGAGGTTTTTCTGCTCATTCATCCCCCTGGGCCCTTTCTGACAGCAGCTTGAACTACAGTGAAAGTGCTCCAAGAAAAGGGATGGAATGACTTCATGCCTTGAAGTTACATACCCAGATTTTTAGCAAAACACACATGTACTCCTCTAAACAAGGGAATGTTTTTCAAAAACATCCATCCTATAGCTTTGCCATTCTAACTAATCCTACACTTTACTTCAGGCTAAATCCCATCTGATCCAAAAAATGCATTCATAGCTTTATCTGCATCCTTTATAACCACAGGATGGACTCTGCTTGAAAGTTAGGCCACCATTTTCTTTTTGGGAAGCACATATGAAAATTACACTTTCTGTGGATAAATTACATTTCCTTAATTCCTTACATTAAGGGCATCAGTCATCTATATCACAGGGCAGGCAGCATGCATTACTATAATTGAGAATAAATAGGAAAATTAAGAAAGAGCTAGAAAGCTAAACAACGTGACTAACATGTCATTTTTATTAAAGACCCAAATTATAAATATCTGCTGACTCAAAAAGAAGGCAGATAATTTAATGCTCATTCTAGCTAATTTAAAGGGAAAAGTTAGTAACTAATTAACTATTATCTCTATTATGACAAGGAGCTTTTATTACAGAGTAGAACAACAGACTACACATTGTCTCAAATTAGAAACAGAAAAAGTCTGTTTCAAGTATCTCCCACATTATACATGTTAATAATCTAAAATTTCATTGTATACATCCATTACTCTATTGCCATGCTTTTTTTCAGGAAAAAAAAAGATAATCAAAAGTGGGTTTCGCTGAAAAGCAAATGTTGTCCTCAGGGAAGGTTTGACTTAATGCTAGCAAGTGCAAAAAGGCATCTGTTAAGATGCTCCATTTGATTATTACCAGCTACAGACCACACAAAGCTTTGGATTCTATCCACGAAATTTATATAGGATGTTTTCCACTAGTTCTTGCAAACATACATATCTTAAGATGTGTGTCCTCATAACACGTTGCATCTTGCAAAGCCTAGTGAGACCTGATTGCACTTGGAGTCTTTCAGAAAGAAATTGAGTAACATTATGAAACAAACTCATTCATATTGTTCCAAATGGCAAAAATAATTCTAAAAAGAAAATGAAGCAGCATCTTATAAAAGTACATTCAAAAACCCAATTCTCCAATAAATATTTAAATTAAAAAAAATAAAAGAGGAGATATGTTTTGGGTACATTTCAGTACTGTTTTTTGTTTTTCTTCTGGGAGACATCCTGGGGTGCATCCAAAGCAGCATAACCAGCAAGTCAATGGAAGGGATTCTGCCCCTCTGCTCTGGTGAGACCCCACCTGCAGGGCTGCATCAGCTCTGGGGTCCCAGCACAGGACAGACCTGGGCCTGATGGAGTGAGTCCAGGGATGCCACCAAGATGATCAGAGGGATGGAGCACCCCTCCTATGAAGACAGACAGAGAGCTGGTGGAACCCTAATTGTGGCCTTCTGGTACCTAAAACCCGACAAGAAAGGCAGAGAGGGACTTCTTACAGGATCATGTTGGGACAAGGCAGGAGTAGATGACTTCAAATTAAAAGAGAATAGGTTTAGATATGGAAAAAAATCTTTACTGTGAGGGTAGTGAGGCCAGAGAAGCTGTAGATGCCCCATCCCTGGAAGTCCTCAAGGCCAGGGGATCATGAGCAATCTGGTCTAGCAGAAGGCGTTTCTTCCCATGTAAGGGGGTTAGCATCAGATAGTCTTTAAGGTCTTTTCCAACCCAAACCATGGGGTTTGATTCTATAATTCAGGGTCTTTCATTCTGTTAATATTTTTGTATCAAAGTGCCACACATTGTTTTGAAAACTCCCCTTTCCAAAAAACTTAGAATGGCAGAACATGTAAAGAACAAAGTCAGTAGGCTTGATGCTGACAAGGGCTCAGTTGGCCTTGAGCAGACTCATCCTTTCTGATAAAATGATAAAGCATGGTTGTACTGTGTTGATTTTCACAGGAGCAATTAGTTTCATTATCTTAAGCTCTTAAAGCACCTGCACCTCAAAATATCAAGAAACAGAGTGGAACTGAGTGCACTGTGGATGCTGCAGTATAAACCACCTGATTCTCAATTATACCATTATTATGCCCACATTTCTTATACTATGTTGTTGTGCCAAGTACAACCACCTACCAAGAGCAGGTACCCAGTGGCTGCTGTTCCCACTACTACAGTATTTTGGGAAGGCACTGTCTGAAGTACATTTCCTCCTCCCAGAAACACTTTATCCTAGGAAAGGCTCAGTCCATACAAACTCAAATGAAAAAGGAAAGAATCAGGCCACTAATACTGTTACTGGCAGAACAATAAGATACTGATAAAAGTAGTAACAAAAGCAGTATACTTAAGATTGCTTCTATTTCAGACAGACATGGTTTAACCCTAGCTGGCAACTAAGCACCACACAGCTGCTCATTCATTTCTTCCTCCAGCAGGATGGGAAGGAGAGAATTGGAAGGGTAAAAGTAAGAAAACTCATGGGCTAAGTATGGTTCAATTGAAACATAATAATAATAGTGAAAACAAGGAAAGATAAACCCCAAAGAAAGATATACTGNTCATGGGCTAAGTATGGTTCAATTGAAATATAATAATAATAGTAAAAACAAGGAAAACAAGGAAAGAAAGAAACCCCACAGGTGATGCAAATTAAAACAATTGCTCACCACCAACCAACTGATGCCCAGCCAGTCCCCAAGCAGATGACCCCCACCAACCTTCCCAACAGTTTTACTGCTCAGTATGATGCCATATGGTGTAGAAAACCCTTCTGGTCAAATGGGGTCAGCTGTCCTGGCCATGTCTTCCCCCTATTCCTTATGAACCCCCCAGCCTTCTCACTGGTGGGGTGAGGTGAGAAGCAGGAAATGCTTTGATGTGTAAGCCCTGCTCAGCAATAACTACAACATCCCCATGTTATCAACACTGGTTCCAGCACAAATCCCAAATGAAGACAATTACCTCCATCCCAGCCAAAACCAGCACACAGACATAGCATAAGAAACCTGACACAGGAGTTACCATGGAAGAGCTCTCACACACTGCTTCAGAAATCAGAGCCACGAAGATAAATTCAGCAAACTATATAAATAGCACAGATTGGCAAGAGCAATCATAGTAAGGAGAGAAATCTTCTTTCCTGTCTCTAAGGAATAACTAAACATCAACATCATTACCAGAGGGACTCTGATAATGACCTCCAGCCTGGTGACCCTAGAGCTCTGAAAATCCCACAACACGAGAAAAAAAAAGTGAAATATGTTTCCAGCCTCATGTATTTTATTGCTTACACTAAGCAGTAATGGGGAAAGCATTAAGTGTGCACAAACAAATCAGTTCAGGAGATGATTCCAACTTATTAAATTTATCTTAATGATCCTAAGCCAATAAGTCTTGTAAAAGTGATACCTGCTTTGCATCACAGTGTTGAGAACCAGAGCAAATCAGCTTCTGCAGAGATTTGCTGTGCTATGGCCTGATTACTTATTTTATCTAGGCAGAGACTGTCCATTCCATTAAATGACCCTGGGACAGTGTACACTGACCACACCAAGGCTGAGTTTAATTTCTAATACTGACTATAGCACTGTGCAAAAAGTATTAGCATTGAAGTTATCTTTTCACTTCTTATTACAAACAACTGGGTAGCATACAGTGTCAAAGTAAAACCTCTGGAGCACTATATGATAACTATGATAAAATGACAACTAGTTACTTTCAACCTTGAACAATAAAAGTAGATTCAAACCACAGAATTTCTCTCAATTAATGAACTTATTGTACAAAATATACTTTTGAGTATGTATTTCAAACAGTAAGTTTCTCTTAGGTACTTGAATTCAATTACAAAGGCTCCATAAATATAGTGTTTCTTTAACTTATGCAATTTTCTGTAAGATAACTGATGGAGGTAAAGAGCAGGAATACCAAAGACTAAGAATGTTAAAAAGAACAAGAATGATCAGATAAAAGAATTAAGCAAAACACTTGACTATGGTTTACTACTATCAATATTGTGTCTTCACTCACATGATGGAAGGACTAAGATCTTTTTTGCCCTGACTTATTTACAAATAGTGCTTTATTTAGAATATCAGGAGATGGACTGTAAATATTTCATCTTTGATACCATTCATTCCTGGGAGGTAAGTAAGATGGGTGAATTATGCATTTACAGACAAAGGCCAGGAGGCATTTTAATTAGGAAGGCAAGTCTAAACACAGGCATACACCCTATAAAACCATTAAGCAAAGCTGCTTTTATCAGAAGTTCAGAGAAAGGCTGACCTGACAAATAACACACTTACCATATTCCTGTGAATCACAGCCTGGAATCCTCATTTCACAGTATCTTGATGTCACTAAACCTGGTATAATCAGGTCACATTTAAAGCAAGAAACACCTCATTCTAGTAATTCTGGGTTTGGAAATTAACTGATTGAAGAACGTAATCAGGTTTTTTAGCCTTTTAAGGTGTGTCATTTCACAGTCATTTCACCAGCATAGGGGGTTAAACCACAACTTATTCAAAGATAGCAAAACTATCAAGATTTTTTAACTCAGACATTAAGAAAAGACTGACTGCAAAACTGAACACTCATTTTGATCTGTGATTCTAGTTTGTATCTGACTGTCTCCAACCTCTCAAACCATTTTTATTTACATAACAAAGTGCTTATTTCACCTCAGGTTCCACATGATGCACTAGGGAGTTAATATCCTAAGACCAGCACAACTTGTGAACTCCCAGTCATATGAAAAGAGACAAGTAGGTCTTCACAAGCAACTTAAAAGGCATTTTTGTCATATCAACTTAAACAGCATTGATTTAAATTGTTATTTGATTTCTATGGCAACTTAACTAGCATCTCTGTCTTAATGTTACACCTCATAGAAACACTACAGTGAACCCAAATCTGTTTTTACCTACCTTCTCTTCTTGCCAAAATAACTATTTATAGGCTTGCTTTTATTTTTTTATTAAAATGTGTCCAAGCCCTTCCTCTGTTCTTGCACTAGCAAGTCCATACTGTTTCATTTTGGAAGCAGTGATCTCTAGATTTTGCCTGAAGTCTTCTCTTCTCACTGCCACATTTCAACCTGTTCACTCCCTGTTCATTTTCCATTTTCATTGAACAGCCAAACTCATCTTTAAACAGCTTTAAAGGCCAGAAGGAAGCAAACTGCAGCACAGAACCCATTATTCCCAAGTTCTGAGTGTTTCACTTTGCATCACCTGTTTCCTAAAGTGTGTGAGGAGCAGCTACTGTTTTGCCTAAAGTCAACAGTAACTTTTATCAAATTTTCTATTCAGAGGCACAGCACAGAACAGGTGTGCTCCCCTTATGCTTGCCTTCACAGTCTGTTTTGTACCTTCCAGAAGAAAATTTAAGTATTTCCAAATGCGTTAAAAATTCTGTTTACGTACAGAAAATTTCCTGCCTAACTCAATATATTGCCACCACATAAAGAGAGGTACAGTGGTTGAGATCAGTAGTTTCTTTCAGGATGAGGAAGAGAAGTCCCCCACTGGGGTAGCCCACTAGAATCCCAGAGCCTCAGCATGTTTCATACGTGTGCAAACGCCCTCTTTGACTTTGATTCTACCACATCCCAGCTTGGTGAATGTCACCTCTATTAACTTGCTTCCTAGTGCTGTCAGTTGCTACTCCCACATCTGTGATGATATTGGATATATGTGCCCCAAATCTCATTCTGCTGCAATCCTCAACTGGTCATAGTAATGATCCCTCTGAATATTTCTCTTAATTGAGGTCTTATAAGCTGAGATTTCAAATCCCATAATAGAATGCATGCTCGGCCTAAAGCTAAACTCTGAAGGGCTACCCTCAATATTCTGTTCTGTTTTGTTACTAGAAGTATTCTTGACTGACTTTTCAACCATTTATGTGGGTTGTGTATTAAGTACTGACATTTGTTTACCTACCACTGTTTATCCTTTGCCTTGGCTTATGTGAGCACAATGATACACTGATATGTGAGCTGAATGATACACTGGCTGCACACTGAGGAAAAAGAAATCCTTTTCTACTATCTTATTTGTTTCTGAATTTGTTAGGGGAAAAACAAATTTCTTGACCATGCATTCTCTTCACATCTCCAGAACTCCTGCATTCTACAGCAGAAAATTATACATTTTATTCAATGCCCTGCGGTCAGCTAAAGCTTTTCTGCACTCTGTAGATATCAAAGACTTCCATTCATTTTGCCTCTTAAAACAAATTATTGGTTACTGGTTTCAGTTCATACCTAAAATGATCCCTGCAAATCAATTTAAAATGCAAATGTAATCTTTCTTCGTGTAGAAATGCTATTGTGAAGATACATGCCTGGCATTAAACTCCAAGTTTGAAAGTGCTCTTGCTACTGGGAGATTCGTCAGTTGAAAAAAAATTTCTAAACACTCCTAACTGTGACAAATTCAAACCAAAACTCTGAAATTTGTTTCTTTCCTGTAAGCCATTTCCATTCAGTCTTACCATCCAACCAGATCTCGCCATTTTCCTATGCTTTTCTATCTTCCATAAATTATAATGCTCTCAAAAAAGCTGAATTTTTAACACCTAAATAGCTGGTTAATCTCATGCAGCAAAGAAGCTGAAATCAAGAGAATTATCTTACCTGTTGTAACACCATGAACAACTCCTTCCTTGGTCCTGGAACCTAAACAAAGAAAAATATTAGGTTGGAAATGCATATTCTTAAGTACTGGTAAAGACTAGATAGATGATAGAGAGGGATTAATACATAGACTTCATACCATTGCATACAATATTTTCCAAGGTTATAAAAAAAATTAAAAAGACATGCAGTCTAAGGGAAGAGGCAAAACCATCAGTAAAAAACAACTGCATGGATGGGTATGGACTCTGGAAAGGTGACTAATACTGGAAACTCTTCTGCAGTACATACTGACTTCCTTGCCATTTCTGAATAGCTGGGTTAGGTCTCCCTATTGGCAAACTCTCACAGATGACTCTGCACAGAAACCATGTTAATGTCCTAAAGAGGATGTAAAGCATGCATTTGTAGAAGGTCTGAGCCACAGTTTCCTGAAGATCCTTAAAATTTCACCTTTGCCAGATCTCAGTCTGCAGGGCTTGACAATCACTACTGAGCTACAGAAAGGCCAAGAGGTTAAATTCACGGGGACATGGAAGTGCTAGCCAGATTTAGATATTAACTAACCCAAAAGAACAACTTCAAGCAGTAGATAGGATTTCAGATGAAAATGCCCCCCAAGTCACACCCAATGTCTGCTGCATCCAGTGTCCTCGTTGTCACAGGCACATGTCACAACTCACACACGATTCGCAGGAAACAACCTGGAACTTGTGCTAGACCAAGTCATAACACAAGACCTGCTGACCACCAAATTGATTTCTGCAACACCCATGCAAAAAAAAGCATTACTTTTCGCTCTGGGAAAGGGAACACTCTCCTGTGTCTTTAAGGGGATGAGAAACAAATTAGCACATGCTGCTGTTTTAAACATAACAGGGTGTCTTTCTCCCTACCAGCCCTCCACTTGCCCTTGTCAAGTTCCATAATTTGGCTACATTTCAGGGACTAGTATCCATCTGTGGACTATGATGCTTAACAATATGCAATTAACAGAGTTTATGGCTCCTGGTTTATCATCTCACCTAGTCTGCCAGACATAGGATGACATTTTTCTTACCAACACAGAAATGACTTTATTTGTAATTCAATTTTTTTGCTGTCATTCGGTATTTGAAACATTATAATTTATACTTCTGACTTTACACTTTAACATAAGAAAATGCATGAGCAGAAAAATATTAGGAAAAAAGCAAATTTTGTCCAAAATTCTTTGCAATAATACAAGTAAACACAGAAACACAATGTAAGCTCATTCATCAATATGTCCCACTTGCTACCAGTGCAAATTTATGGAACTTTAGTCTTGTAGTTCTGGCATTAATAGATTGATTACATGATTGAAAAGGCTCTCTTACCCATGAGCAAGAGTAGAATAATAATCCATGATAAACACAAGGGAATAAAATACTGCATCAAGTAAAATGAAATGTTCCTTTAGCTAATGATGATGTTAAACGCCTGAAAAGTCTTTTTCCCTCATTATTCCAATTTTATCTTTACAAAAAGTTTCCTTTCTCTCACTGAAAAATATTTACCATAGAACAATCAAGTTGCATTATATGCAAAGTGTTCACACTTAAGGACTTGTTTTAGGAATTTGGTTCTCAATTTTGTACCACCATGAGACCTGAAGAAGCAAAGCACATCCTGGAATTCAAGCAGATGATGGTTCTACTGACTTCTAGCAACTAAACACCACTGCAGGCTTACAGTGGGTCTATTGGAATACTTAATATTAAGCACATGCTTCTAAAGACATTGTTAGACCTGGCCAATATCTCATTCATGTTGTTGAACTGACTGTTTCCAGTTTGCAAGCCAAGCCATTAAAGACATGGAAACCTGTGAATTAGCAAGTACCCAGTTCCCCAAGGCCAGAAAGGGATGGATGGTATGACAGAACTCCCTGAGGACCCGCGCAATGCACACATCTCCAGAGGGACCTGTTCCAAGTCGATTCTTACTTCACTTGCCCAGACAACACTGCTATAACCACAACTCACACAGAAATGCTGGTCTCTTCAGTGCGAGACAGACTTTTCTTTAAAAAAGCTCAGCACACAGACCCATATGGAACAGGGGTATGTATAGCCAGATCCATTAATTGGCAAATAGCCCGCTGGTTGGTGCTCCAGACCCTACAGCATATGTTAGAGCTCAAGAGTACTTGCCCTACTGCTGCACACTTGCATGCAAGTAGCTGTTCCTGCTGTCACAGCTACAACAGCATCTAGAAGCACATGAGGATCTGCCAGAACAGGCCTATAAATAACATTTTAATTCAGTAGGATGACTTCTGGCTAGCCATGAAGGAAAGCTGGTTGTCAACAGCTTCTGGGAGAAAACAGCTGTCTTTCATCCTGGCATTCCCAAAACACCAACGGTCTTGCTCATTGTACCCTGCATAACCAGGGGAACAGAGGAATCAGAGTAGGGATAATATAAAGACCAGGGAACATGACTCTAACCTAAACCAAGAAGCAATAGTAGTAATGCTACTTTTCCTAGCTGTAGTAGACATCTGTGTGAAGGGAGAGAACACTAAGCAGCATTTCTGTTTTTTTTTTAATTATAAAAAATACTATAGAGTCTCCACATGATTATTATCATTGCTGTCACTGTGCCAGAATGAAGGAGTGTATCAGCAGTTTGCAAATACTCTCATTTCTGGACTATTTGAGAGACCAACGGGCTACTCACATTGCTTAGTCAGAGCTGGTGACAGACCAGGAGACATAAACCCAAATTAGAGGAAGGGCCAATCAACACTTAAGGAGAACACTTGCTTCCAAGTCCTGAAGCCCATTATTCCACCAGACCGACCTTGAGTCCCTCGACTACTCTGCTGCCTTTCCTACTACCAAAGGAAAATAAACATTATGAAAAAGGAGTGGAGGAATTTGGATGGCTTTGCCAAATAGGTCATGGCTGCTCTGCTCTACTCTAAGGCCATGTGCCAGCACAGGGAGTAGTAAACAACTGTCAGCCACTCTGCTGCTAATAAACTATTCCTTTGTTCTGCGAGCTTATGACACCCCAAAAACAATCAGACTGGAAACTTACATTCCTGAGCACTGAACATCCACTCAAGAGTCAACTGAACAAAAACTTCAGCTCCCTGGAAGCACAAATGAAGCTCAGCAGACATCAGGAACACTGCATCACCAGGAGTGTGTGAGCACATCCTTCCCACTTAGTTCCTGGTTTTGCTTCCTCCCTGCTTCACACTGACAGCTCTCGAAGGATATAGAAAGAAGCAGTTTTATAGCTACAGCACACAAAGGATTGCTGAGCCTCAGTCCTTCTTTCTAAACAACGACCAGGCCATTTTTTGGCATCAAGAAAGGTCCTGATGCTGTGCTTGTATGAGTTGAGAGAGAACCACGAATTTCAGTCGGCCAGTGCTGAAGTCCATTGGCAGAGAAATTTAAGGGGACAAAAACCCCCAATACTTGAAAGCATAAAAATGCATTGTAGACTGTATTGAAGGGATCTTGGGTGCTTAAAAGGAGGCCGGACAGTGGACTGAGGGAAGAAAGTAGAGACCTCAGCATGGACAGGGGAAAAAAAAAAAACCTCCTCAATTAATCCTTCAATACACTGCTCTCCTACATTGCTCCCTTTGCCAAGAGAAATTTTCCTTGTGCCAAAAAATGCTAAAACTGAACTAAGAATAAAAGAACTACAATGACCACATTTCCTCCCAAACAGCAGCTGTTGTTAATGGAACTCTTACCAGGTACAATTAGGTTATAGTCTTTCACATAATAGTTAACAGCAGCCTGGACAGAAATGTCCACATGTTTTCCACATTTACTTAATCGCACTGATTTCAGTGGGAAACCACATCACCTGGGGGATCTGGACCAAAGACTCTGCATCTTCTTTATTCTCCAGCAGCAATTGAATGTTACGAAACTGAACATGATTAGCAGGTCCCACTCAGCCCAGTGTTGTTAGGTTCTTTTTTGCAAGATGTCAAGCAGCTTTCACAGTATAATCTGGCTGTGAATCTCAAATCTGAAAACCCAACTATAGAAAATGGGAGTGAGAAGTCTTCACAAGCTCTAATGAATTGTGCTGCTCCTCTCCTCTGCTCATAAAGGGGCTTCACCACCTTTTGCACTGCAATCATTATCAGCCTGCAGAACAAAAGATTATCACCCTGGCCTTTGCTAATGCTGCACAGGGGAAGAGACACCTCTGCTGAGTGCTTGGGAAGTAGACAGAGAAACATCTAGCTCCTCCTTTCCCTATCTGAACTTCTGGAAACATCCTGCCTGTATAGGCAAGCACACAACTGGACAAAGGCTGCCAGAGCTTCTGGAGACAGCTTCCAAGCAAAGGCTCTTTTGCCTGCCCAAGAAGCTGCGCACATAGCCCTTGCCTCCTGAAAATGAGGCACCTGCTGGGAGAAGGATCCTCCACCATTACTGCAGTCACATGCACAGGTTCCTATCACAGCTCAGGGCTCTGCAGTCCCCAGTAATTTTGTGAAGTTCTTGAAAAAATAGCAAGCCTGCCCTCCAAAGTTCAACCTCAGCAAAAGCGTCTCTGAAGACAAGAGGAAATCTGTTGCCTTCAGGAACAGAACTAGGTTCAAATGTTATTATGGTCTGGAGAACAGGTCAGAAACAAAGATTAATTTAGCACACAATGAAGGTTTCTAATACAAAGAAATCAGTGACCCCAGAAGCATGGCCAGGACTACAAGAAAACAAAATAAAAAAGTCCTACCTCTGGAAAATAATTCCACCATCAAGCACAATATACAGTGGAAGAACATCTATTTTGATATCTTGAAAATGAGCAGATGCTAATTTTAAAATAGATTCATCCTACAATTAGTGTTCAAAATGACTGCCATCCCTGCTGGCAAGAGCACTGAGCTTTGCTATGGCTTAAAAGGGAGGGAAGTATATTCCAAATGAGTAGTCCATGCTATCTGGAGCAGAAATAATTTCTTACATACTGGCACTATCCTGCAACTGTAGAGGGAATCCAAAAAAAGGCACTGGAATACCACAGACCTCTGTACTCCCATTGAAAAGAAATGCCTCTGGTTTTCAGCTCTGTTCAACTTCTCTCTGTTGTGTGTGCACGTCTCCCTCGGTACACACAGTGCCCATTACAGAACTGACCAGCTACAACATAAGCAGGAACGACCTACAGAAAAGGGATCTTTTCCCTCTCCATTCTTTCATAGACTAGCTTTATTTGATGAATAAGATAAAGTTTTTTTAATCAATAACCACTTATTCATATAGTCTTGGCAGATTGTTTTTCTGTGAATTTTTCACGACAGCATTTGCAAGACACTCCTCTAAAGCCCAATACTTGCTAAATGAAGATGACTATCATGCATGAAAGAACCAGTCAGGGATTTGAAAAGAATTTGATCCCAGGCTCTGTGCAAGACTTGCCTAGCCTAGAATAAGACACTAACAACTGCTTTGCTACCTTGGGGTTTACCTGCCCTACCTGATTAACTGTAGATGCTCTTCCTTGAGAAGTTGTGGAAAATATCTGCCATCAATTTTCAACAGTAATTACAGAACATTAAATTAATTTCAGAAGACAACCCTTTGCCATAAAAAATGTTACTGCCAACATACCAAGAAGTCAGCATGTCTACTACTCAACTCCTGAGCTAACCTCCCAAGTGTCTTCCCCTGAAATCCTATCCAAGCCCCACATGCTCTGTAGAATTTTGTGAAGCTACCTTCAACCTCCAGCTTTTACATTTTTTCCCACTTATTTTTACTGAACCAACCACCCCTTCAGCCTTGATCTGGCAAACTTCTTTGCATGAAGTGCCATCCAATGACCTGTACAGTAAGGCACTTAGCTTCAAAGAACCAGATCTCAGGAAGGCACAAACTTCCTCTTGTTTCTTTTGCAATGGTCTGCTATGAGCAATTACAAATTTTTTTGCAGAAGAATAGGTCTGATGAGGATCCAGCTGTGAATGTTTGAGTGCACCAATCAGCAGCGTGCTCGCTGCTGCCCACCTACCCACATAGAGGACTCCCTCTTTCGTCTTTCCTGCTGCCTCTGCCACACCCTGCTTGGTTTTTTCTGCTGCTGCTACGACTCCTTCCTTTGCCTTGGAAAGCCCTTTCATGAACACATCCATGGCTGACGACTTTCTTCACACAGCTCTAGAGGGGAAAAAAAAATAATACACACTTTTAGTAAGGTTTTTTCAGCTTTTTATCCCAGAAAGGGGCAAAAATATTCTAACTGAATGGGATCACAATTACTTTAAAACTGTATTATTTATACCCCCAAATTGTATAGCTATATGAAACAGATATCCTATTTACGCAGAATCCTATGGAGAGGTTGCCAATAATGCAGTTCTGCTTGGAAGATGGTTCCATTGTTATAAGTACCTTGCTTGCCTATCAAGGCATCATTTCTGCCAAAGGACAGTTCCATTCCCATGCTGAATGCAAGGTTTAGCTCTGTGATTTGGTGATACTCCACCTCTCATCCAAAGAAAAAAGCCAACTTAAATAAACGCCAGCAACTTAGAAAAAACAAACAGACAGACCAACCTGAAAATCAAACCACATAAACCAAAACCTCTCATAAATGACAAATGTGCACTTGTTGTAAGAAAACGCCATTGCATCTCAGGACCGGAGGAAATAAAAAATGCTGCATTTCTATTTGTTCAGCATTTTACACACAGTCCACATCATTCTTTTGGAAACAGAGTTTTCCTGAATGGGTTCCTTGCATGCATCACAACCGAGAAAATAGTTTACTAAAAAGCAAAAGCAGGATTTAAAAAGCACTGCACTAAAGCTACCAAGGGAGTCCTCTGGCACCAATACAATCCAGTGCTACTCTGAAACCACTAAAATAGTAATTAAAACCCAGAATCAGTGTCCCTTCAACAAATCCATTATCAGTAGTCCTTTCTCTTCCCCCACCCACACAGACAGAAGAGCTGCCTGTTATCTTCTCTTCTTTGCCAGAGGCTGAGTAGGAGGAATGGATGTCTAGGAAGGCATCTGGGCTGTCGCAGCTTTCCACTAACTCGTGACGAGCGTGCGAAGAAAGGCAGCGTTTGTGCTCCAGCCAAACTGCCCACGGCACCGGCCGCCCTGGGGATGGCGGAGGGGGGTGCCTTACACACAGCGCCGGGGGGCGGCAGGACCGGCCCGCGGGACCCTCCGCCTCCTCACTTGGCAGAGTCCCAAGGCCCGTCCCCGGGGCAGCGCCGCGACCAGGTGCGGGGACACCTGGGGACCGCGGGTGTACACCAAATAACACACGGGCACCTGCAGAGGGAGGAGGGAGGGAGCAGGGCGTCGCGCCCATATATATGTGTGCATATGTAACAGTACATACACCAACATACACATACATATAAATACATACACACAGAGAGGCACCTACCGAGGAAGGCAGAGTGGCGCGACCATATGGGCACCCCCGGGCTCCCGCGGACGCGCCGTCGGCACACGGCAGACACGGCGCCCGGCTTCTCCTCCCTCCGCCGTGCCCACACGGGAACGTTCAACAGGATATAGCTACCTACCTATCTATCTCTGGTATTAGACATATACCTATAATCCTATGTGCACGCACACGCGCTCCCCGCCCGCGCCCCGAGCGGCCCCGCCCTGCCCGCACTCACCGCCGGGCTCCTCCGCCACCGGCGACCGACCCNGGGCTGCGGGCAGGCGAGGCGCGGAGCGGCCCGAGGGAGCTGCCCCTGCTCAGCACATCCCGAGGCGCGGAGCCGGCCGGCTCTGCTGGCACCACCCCGGCGGCAGCCCCGCAGGCGGCGAGTGCCGGCGAGAGGCGAGGGCGGGGGGCGGGAGGATGCGCCGCGGGAGGGAGGAGCGGAGCCTCTTGCTCCGTGTTGAGTATGCGCCCCCCGCCCGGCCCCCTGCGCCCACCCTATCACGTCCTCCGTGGCAGTGCGGTGGGCGGCGTGATAAACTAGGAACACCTGTTTCCTGGACGCAGACCAAGAGAGGCAAGGGTAGGAGGTGGGTTAGGCGATTTGGTGCCCCTGGGACTCCGCACAGTCACCACTTCTTCCAAAGGCTGGAGCGCCTCATCTTAAAAGTGTATGGAAGCTGTTGATGCGGCACAGCCCTGAGTCACTTCACCAAAGCCTTAGAAAATCTCCCCCAGCTTGTAATTCTTTTTCATCTACTTCCCAGTCTTCAACCCTGAATGACTGCAGTTCAATGTCACTGTTCCCACAAGATTCATGATCCCAGCTCATTTTAAGCAGGGGAGGTGGGGGTCTTGCAGGTGTAATTCGAGTCTCAACTCTTGCACATACACAGGAATTTTCATCCCAACTGAAGAGCAGTACGGCCAGACTTACCCAACCCTTACACCACTGCTGGCATCCTCCACCACACAATCCATGGCCACTGCCACCCGAACCTTAAACTCAGGCAGAGAAGTCACTTTCTCCACAGAAAGGGAAACCTATCAAACTTCTCTATTTTGGTCACAGAATTTAAGCATGAAAAGCCAAGACCAGTGGGAGACAAGGCACTAGAACAGATGGACCTTCAGCTTCAGTACATCAATTCAAATCCTGCAAGACTTACAGATACAGCTTGGGTTTTATTGCACTCCACAAGGAGAAACAGAACGTGGCATAGATGAGATACAAGGTTGTGAGCTGCAAGGAGCATCTTTCTTTCATCCATCAGCCCGTGCAGACAGCTGATGCATCCCTGGTTTTGTTTTCATGCTGAACATGTAGTGCTGGGTCTCACTCTAGTCAGGTTTCTTTGTAAGTATTGTTTGGTAAACTTGCTTTTCCTTTATTCTACCAGTAGTTTTAATCAACCAAGCATTAGGCAACAGATTTTCCTTCTTTGTGTAAGAATGTTCAGACTGGTAATACAAATAATTTTCTCATAATTCTGCCCTCAAGAAAACCTTAAAAAATAAGCCCAGAAATTAAATTACATAAGGTACCTCACCTCATTCATTCTGTGCAGCACATTCATAGTTAGTAGTGAAACAGCTAGACAGGGTATTTCTATTTTCTTACTATTTTGGGGAGAGGACAATAGGTACAGTTCCAGACAGTAAATAAAATTTAGTCAAAATCATATTCTTTGTACATGTTAACTGGCCCAATTTATGTATCTTAGTATGTAAATCGGCTCATTGAAAACATGTCTGTCAGTCATTCTCTTCTACCCTGAGCAGTAAACTTAGACCCCAAATTAGAATTAAAGAAGGCTTTTGTTTTTCCAGCATGCAAGTGACTGTGAGTATGAAATGTTGCTTTTCATAATGTTGATATAAATCTAGATAGACTTACTGTTTTTAATTATGCCAGGAGAGGCAGATAATCCCGTATGATAAACAACCTTGTACATTTATGGCTCTGTTTCTGAAAACTTTACAAAGAAGGGCTCAGATGTTTGCAACTCCTAGCTTTTGCAAGCAGTCTTTTTTTGCCTTATGTTTATCAAAGGCAGGCATTATGTTCTGCTGTTAAACAAAGTAACAGCTTGTCCTTTAACAAAATCATGCTGCTAGAAATAGGGAGGTAAAGGCAAGAGGGATCAGTTGCTACAGCAGAAGTAAAGCTTAACATTTCAGCTGTAGTATTCAAACTAGGCAGCTGTTAAATTCTAAATCATAGGGTAAGAGGCACAGTAAGAAAAAAATAGAGTACAAATATTGACACAAGAAATTCTTCATTCTGAAAATGAATGGGACTTAAGTGGAAAACAGAATTAAATATGGTAGAGAATGGGCATTGTATCTCCAAGGCAATTCCTATTTAAACCACATTGTCTACAACAGCTGGTTGGGGCTTTTTTTAGGTTGTCTCTTCAGTACTATTAGTATCACAGTAAGTTCTCCCCTGAAGCCTTTTCTGTCTGAAGAAAGGATAGTAGCGAACAGATTGCCCACTGGTCACATTTAAAACAAATCTTTATTTAATGACACTGTTTACTTCATGTGAGCATCTAAAGCAAAAATCAATTAAGTAGTGCTAAAATCTTCTTTAATTCATCTTGCCTTGCAGGCTAACTTATTGGTTTAGTTGCTAGTGTTCAAGTACATCTACTTTATCACTATGAAAAGAACAATTATGGGCAATTGAAAAAGGTTGCAGAGTAAAATTGATCAGAATTTACTGGTTTTGGATTACTGACACAGGCTCTCTGTGTTACCACAGAACTTATAGGTGATGCTCCTCAGAGGAAAGGTACCTTTGAAAACCTGAAAGCTGCAGTATGAAGGGAAGCTGTCTTGGGGCAGTCTGTTCACAGTGAACATTGATTATTCCACTTCAAGGTCCTTCTACCGATTGCAGATAATCTGAAAATGGTCTTAATTGGATAAATACATTAACTGTGAGAAACTGTGAACTCTTTATGCACATATGGTCCAGTCTTTGGATTTCTTACATACTATGTGGGTTGCTTTAGAGGTAACTGGGAGTTCAGATCAGTTTCCTAGACTCTTGCATCACAATGTTTGCGTTTCTGTTCCCACTCGGCTCCCTCTGTGGACCATTGCTGTCTTTACTGACCATGCTATAACTACCTGTGTGCATAGCCCCTTTCTGAGAATTGAAAAATATGCTTAATTACAAAAAAAAAAAAAAAAAAATGAAGAAGACCTCATCTTTGCTTATAGGTAAGCCTGAGATTTAGCAAACCATTACCTTAATTCTTATCATGCTCAGGAGTGTTGTAATTTAACACTCCATAGCATGCATGGTGCTCCCATGATGTTCACTCAACTGAAAGTTAAGCACATATGTTAAAGCTTTCATACAATCAAGATGCAACTCATATCACAGTTAATTTCCCAGTGGAAGCATTTGGTTTATTAATTTAAAATTAATATTCATTATTATGCAGCAGTCCCATTGCAAAGATTTCTGCTTGTGAACTGTTTTGATAGCTATAATTGGGTGCTCATTATGGGCTGGGTTATTGGATGTCCACTGTCATGCAACCATTGCCAAGAGGCGCAAATAGAACTGAGCAAAAAATTTTTAATTTATATAGACATATACGACATATATATATTGTATTGGAGTACTTGGGGGTATGTACACACCTACAGACACAGATGTACATATACATATATGTCAGGAAGATTGATGTACATCTCTCACCTGGTCGATTTCAGCTCAGCTACACTGATCTTGACATGACTCTAACCACCAGACAGAAGCGTCTCACAGCTTTATACCACCTCTGTTACAGGCAAAGCCTGCCAGACCTTTACCTCCCTTTCACTTGCAGTCAGTGGTGAAGCTACAGAGCCATCACAGCTTTCATAAGCAATGGTAACATTTCATTAATTAATCAACCTCTCCGGGCTAGAAATTCAGAAAAGGGCACAGAAACTCCGTCTGTTGCACCTGGAAACTTTAGCAAAGCTTTACCCTGAAAAGCAGTATCTTGAGTGCCAAGGAAGCCATCTGGCAGCGTGTTTCTACTCAGAGACAACCAGTGGGTCAGATGAGGCTGACCTAAGGGTGCCTGGCAAAATCAGTGTTGATTACTCCTTAAGATGTTTCCCACAGAATTACAGAATATGCTGAGGTGGAAGGGACCTCATTGAGTCCTTCTCTTAGCCCTGCACAGGAGCATCCCCAAAAGTCACACCATGTGCCTGAGAACATTGTCTAAAGGCTTCTTGAGCTCTGTCAGGCTTGGTGCTGTGACCACTTCCCTGGGGAGCCTGTTCCAGTGCCAAACCCTTCTATGGGTGAAGACCCTTTTTCCTGATACCCAGCCTAAATCTCCCTGATACAGCTTCAGGCCATTCCCTCAGTCCTATCACTGGTCACCACAGAGAAGAGATCAGTGTTTGCCCCTGCTCTTCCCCTCACAAGGAAGTTGTAGTGTGATAGGGCTCCCCTCAGTCTCCTCTTGTCCAGACTGAACAGGCCAAGTTGCATAGCACCAGTTAATTGATTTTACCTGAAAGAAACAATCACCTTCCTCACACATGATGCAATCTGTTATCAGCACCTCATATAACTGAAAATGCTAATGCTAAAAAAGTGGAAATCACCAAGCCAGAGTCAGGTCTGCTGCCTGTCTTCTCCCGGGTTCTGTTTGATTGAGAAGCCAGCACCAGATGTCTCCAAGGTCAGTGATAAGACAGCATGCTCTAAAGTAGCCTGCTGCAAATATAGGCATCTGAGCCAGTGCAGGCACAGCACATTAATTACCTGGATGGCAGTGTTTCTCAAGAGGTGCACCAGGAAGGCAGCAGCTTTAATTAGATACTACAGCTAGTTACCAGAAAACTGTTTGAACAGGTTGAAAACCCAAACAGGAGCATACTTCATTCTATCAAACTGTCTTCTTTATGTAGTTTCTAAAGGAAAGTGGACATCACAGAAGAGTGGTGGTTTTCATTCAGATATTAACCCATAGGGAAAACCTAAAGTCTTTTCTGGCAACACATGATTCTCTTCTCATTTCACTGTTTTCCTATGTTCTAGCTTCCCCTCCAAGTTGTCCCTTGGATATTTTTGCTGGTGCCACTCCAATCACCATAAACTTAAAACACCGTTATCAGTTGCCAGCACTTTTTTTGTAACATCAACTACTGGTCCAATTCAACTCGCATTCATGCTGACATTAAACTAGAGATTGACTCAGGGAAACCAAAAATAGCAAAGGAAATTTCACTATAAGCACATTATTATCTGCTCTGGTTTCTTTGGCTCCTTTGGCTCCTTTATTTATTACATGGAATCACTTATTGGAAACCTATTTTAGTGCCATCTCCAACCCACAGGCACCTTCTTGTTGATGTTTTTATTACCACAAAACATAGAGGAACTCATCTTGATCTAAAATTCTTAATTTTAAGGCAACACCCTGGGCTATTAGCATTTATCTATATGGAACACTAAGCAGGGCATGGAATAACTGTGGGAGCCATTTCAGATTTCTTCACAAGGGGATGTATACTCAGGCTTGGGCAATGTAGACATTGCCCAAGGAAGAAGATTACTTTTCCTCATAATCACGCACAAAATAAATGTACTTGTAAATTTAATTTAAATTACCATTCCAGTTACAGCCTCAAGCTCAGATCTTGGGAAAAAAAACCCTACCTCAGAAACATTTAATTTTTGTTATGCTCTCCAATTTGTTTCAATTCACAAGCAGTTTGAAGCGTTCCCATTTGCAGTGATGCCCAAGAGGCAGGAGAAAAAGACTCAAAACATCACTTCAGTAAGAGACAAGACAGTTAGGTAAGGGACAAAGGGAAGACAAAGCAGCAAACAGGGTGACAGTGGTCAAAATTAAAGGCCACAGTCAAACCCAGTCAAACCCAAATTTGTGTAGGTATCTCAATGAGGGGTTCGTCCAGAAAGAAATTGCAGGTTGTCAGTGAGCTAAGCAGAGATTTCTGGAGAATGACTTTTCATGTGTGAAGATTTCCTTTTGTGTTTTGAAATACAGATGTAGAATTTGTGCAGAATCAGTGACTCAGGATTTTACCTTCTTCTCATGGTACCAATCTACAGGAAATATTCTAAATACTTAAAAAGTTAATTTTTTTCCCCCTATCAATATACTGTGGCATTCACTTCACTCATAACTGCTGATGAATGCCCCATTGTGCTGAATATTCTATAGCCATGATCAGACAATTTTCTTGGCTCAAAGGGGCTTATTGTCTTGGTTTCACGACAAGATACCAACAGGGCAATAAAGCACAGATGGACAATTTCAGAAGTAGTGAGAATGAAACAGGTGAACCGTTCACAGTAACCAGTAATCACAGATCACTCTCTTCCTAGGTACCAACTGCCCTGTGAAATGAGAATTTGACATTTCTGTAGCAGTAAATTATTTGTACCTGTGGTACATACTCATCAATAATATTTTCTTCTGGCATCCTCATAACCATGGTACCAGGATGCTTATGAAGTTTCCTCCAAAAAGTAAACTCTTTCAGAACTAGTTGAAATGGGCATAAATCAGAATTTCCTCTTGCTATCCATGACCCAAATGCAAATTTCATTATTCTATGACTAGTCTGAATGCCCTGGTGTAGAATAGCATATCCTATCATCAGCAAACGTGAGTTTCAATTTGAAATATGTCTGATTACATACATTTGAACTGAACATTCAAATTCCTAAATTAATTCCTTTAATGTACTTCATTTAAAATCATTGTGCTGAACACCTTAAAGAAATGTTATGTATTATATATCCATTTAGTGATTTTTTAAATATTGTGTTTCAGTCTCTGCTACTTCTGTCTGTTGTGAATAATATAGCATTTACTCTGCAGGGGTCATCTGTGCTGCAAAGTACTAACAGCATGAATGAGAAAATGAGACCTTGACACTTCATTAAGCCATCTCAGTCTGAGAACAGCCTTTTCAGTCTCTTTAACATTTTTCATAAGTCAGCTGTGTTGCTTCCATCCAGTACCTTTCCGTCACAATGTTACAGTTTTGCAGTTTTGATATATCTAGTGTGTAGTCACCGAAAACCACCCTCTCCTATTTCTTACTGCAGTGATCTCCATTTGACTGTACCTGTCTGATTTGGGCTACCATTTAGACCAGCTCTGTGGAAGACTGATTCCTTACAGGGACCACAGAACTAACTTTATATATGGCCTGGTATGAGATGCTGAGTCAGCTGAAGCTACAAAGTGGATCTATCTTGTCCCTATCTCAAAAGATCAAAACATTCAAACACCTAGGTATTTGCTTAGATTCTGAGTAGAATCTAAGCAAGTAAACCCAATTTTCTAGTGAAGTCAGGTTAGACAGACCAACTAATTAGCCCAAATGAAAATAAAAATATTTATACCTGACTTTGTCCCACATTGTTGTGTTCTGGCAGCAGCTTTTGCTTCCAGACCAGCTCATCATCTTTCTGAGTTGCAGCAAGCAAGCCTTGCATCTTCTCCTTTGGTCCTTGGAAAGTCCATCAGGCCCACCTGAGGCTGGGGAGCTGCCCTCTGCTCTTCAGTGCCATTTCACAAGCTCTGTGAGCTGTAGGCTTCTGGCTGCTGGTGGTGCTGCATGGCCCTGCCATAGGACCTTCCCTCCCTTAGCACTCCACAAAAGAAGTTACAATCTCTTTCTGCCCTCTAGGAAGTCTTCCTGATCCAGTCTTCTTAGGCCATTTCTCATCAACCAAGAAAGCATTCACACCCTCTTAGGCTACCCTGAGATCCAAAACATTTGTTCATTTAAATGTCACACCCTGTTCAGACAGAGCTTTGTTGCAGAGACACAGCTGTGTCGTGCACCCTTGTACATCTGGAGATACTATATAGCTCAGATATTGAACTGAAATCCCACGCTGAAGATGGTGATGGTCTGAGCATGTAGAAAGCAAATGACTTTCTAGTGTGGAGCATTGACCCAAATGCTAGTGGCACAGTCTGAGACTTTTTCATCTGCTGTTGTGATTACAGATTTCAGACAGACAGCCTACATATGACAGAGGGAGAAAACCGTAAGAGCCAGAGCTGCTTGAAAGAAGTGAGCAATGCATTTAGTATTCATTGTAGAAACAGCAGAATAGTGTTAATCAGTAGATCAGCAGGATCCTGTTGCAGTATTCCTTTGCAATTGTAAGGAGAGAGAAAGGTATTTCTTGCAATAAAACCCTATCTGTGTAAGTCCACAAAGACAGGCTTATTCTTTCTAGCTGAGGATATGGTGAGGATCAAATGTGTTTCTCTCAACAACGTGTCTGCATAGGCACACGTAGGAAGACCTTACTCTGCTGGAGGAACGTGAGATCCTTCTGGGAGGCTGTAATAGCATAACTCAGCTCTGCTGAGAAGCTCAGTGTGATGTACAGCTTCCAGTCAAAGTAATGCATGGAAACAAAAGGCCCCTCTCTAGCCAAGGGTTTGCTGCCTTCACAGGCTTACCTAGCTTGTCTATGTTGCTGCAGTTCTATGAAAACCTTAGTGACTCTCATTTATGGAGTAGATCAGTACTTCAGCTTGCACGCCTCCTGCATGTTTAGTCTTGCCAAGCTTTGCCTTGTTCCGTGGTTTAAGCTTGGTGATCAGCTTATCACCGTGCAGCCGCTCACTCACTACCCCACAGTGGGGTGGGGGAAGAATTGGAAGGGTAAAAGTACAAAAACTTGTGGGTAGGGATAAAGACACTTTAATAGGTGAAGGAAAAGCTGCACAAACAAGCAAAACACACTAAGGAATTCATTCACTAGCTCCCACCTACAAGCAGGAGTTCAGCAATTTCCAGGAAAGCAGGGCTCCATCGCATGTAATGGGTACTTGGAAGGTTAAATGCCATAATTAGGAACGTACCCCCTTCCTTCTTCTTTCCCAAGATTTTATTGCAGAACATGACACCATGTGGTATGGAGTTCGCTTTGGGTCAGTTGTGTTCAGCTGTCCCAGTGTGTCCCTTCCCAACTCCTTGTGCAGCCCCGGCCTCTTCGCTGGCGGGATGCGTGAGGGGCAGAAAAGGCCTTGATGCTGTGTAAGAGCTGCTCAGCAGTAACTAAAACATCCCTGTGTTATCAACCCTGTTTCCAGCACAAATCCAAAACCTATCCTTATACAAGCTACTATGAAGAAATTTAACTTTATCCCAGACAAACCAGTACACTTGGTTTTGGCTGAATAGGCTTTCATTGTGGTTTGCAGTCTTCCAGGCTTTCTTTCAAACATGTGAGCAGCCATTAACATTTGAAGCTCAACTCTACATCTGTTTGTCTGAGATGCTCTGCTGTGTCACTAGCTCTCCTAACCTGTTATATTTTGCAAGTTACAACTTTGTCTCTCTCTCTTTTAGACTCACATAGGGGGACATGAAGAGCATTTCATTATGTTGTGGTTGAAGAAGAGGTTCAGTAACTAAAGCAGACTCATCAACTGTTTCCTCCAAAGGATTAACACATCTCTGTATTTGACCTTTTACTATATTCTTTCCAGTTTTTAGATACTGAACTCTCTAGGCAGCCAGGATGTGTTGAGCTCAGTGAGAATTAGTCTTTGATGAAAATTTCTGCTGGTTCCTTCTTCTGTTACCTTAACAACCAGTATATGTATCTCTCAAGTTACATCTTCATCTGAAGTGCCTCCCTCTTCCACATACATTTCCACTCTGAATATTCACTAAAAAAATAATGCTGGAAATCAAATATTACACAGAATTTGTATATTCCTGTTTTCCCACAGTAATTGAAATTGTCAGATAGAAAGGAACTCTCCTGCCAAACTGTGTGGGTTTTTCTTTTAAATTTACCCCAATCAAAAAAGATAACTTCTTGTTTAAGCTACTGAACACCAAAGCAGAATTAATAAGAAGCACTCCATTTCCTCCTAAGAAAAGATTCTGTCACATTCTGCATTAACATGGTGCTAGTTTTCAGTGGAGGACTGCAGATTTTTCATATTTTTTAAAACATCCAACTCTTTAAAATTCAGTTACAGCAACAGGATTGTCAATGATTATACGTGTAAAACTCTCACCAAAGTCCACTGTATCCTTCAATATGATAAGGCTTAAAAATTGTTACATTCCAATAATTTTTCATGGTGATCTGCCTGTATGAAATAATTTCTCTGTATGGGAATACTGGTAGTCCAGAGTCCTCAGTTCAATGGTGTATATCAGCATGTTCTCAAATTTGAAGTATGCACAGCAGCAAGCCAGACTTCACACGTTTAATGCTCAATTTGTAGACCAGAGTCCTGACATTACTGATCATATTCTATACATTTTCTATAAATCACTATCTCTAGGACTTTTAAATAGTTGTAATACTAAGTTTTCTTTAAAGTCTATCATAAATGCACTTTGAGGATGTAACTTGTTTTATGGACGTTAGATTTTCATCCTTCAGTATCATGTGCACATATTCTGTGCTAGTAATCCTTTTCTGACAAATCAGTTCCCTTAAGTCATCACACAAAAATGTGTTGCAATGATATTACTTTTAAAAATTGTACTTCAAACTTGTTAAGGCTTCAATTAAAGAAAGGACTCAACCTTTCTTGAAGTACAAGTTCAAACACACTCTATCAAATAAAAAAATAATAGATTTATAATCCATTTGAAATGTGTTTCAAGGTTTAAACGGGGGGGGAAAACCAACCCAACCAAAACCCAAAACATTTTCTACTACAGTTTTTTTGAAAGGGTTACTGTTTAATTTTATTTTACCAGCAGGATAAATTACTCTCCTTAAAATTCCAAGGAAATTTTACTTGGTGAACGCTTAACACTAAGTGTTGCTGGAAAACCCTCGACTAAATTTGTAATGCTTAATATAATAAGGATGACTGCACTTGCTTTCTCCTCTCCCCACTCTTCTCCATCTCTTTGGGTCTCAGATTTGCTCATGGGCTGGAGTTTCTACCTTTGTGTCTTGAACTGATCACACTCACCTCAGTCACCACATCAGATGAGACAAAATAAAGAAATAGAGCAATGTATATGCTCAGTTATAAGCTCTTTTTTCTTCCAACTTCTTTTCTTCCTCTATTCTTAGAAATTTCTTCAGCTCTACACCTGTAAGAGAGTAGATTGAGGTTTTTGTCTTCAATGTAATTTCCATAAATTTGTATAGAGATTACATTTTTGGCAGGAAGTGTGCCTAAAGGTTGTATAGTTCAGGTATATACCTGATCCCTTTCTGCTTATTGAGTTGAACTCTTTAAATGTTTCTGAGCATCTTGCAAGAAAAAAACAGATTACCAAAAAAATGTCATTAACCTCCTCCTGTATTGCTGAATACAACAAACTCCTCCTGTTTTTTGCCTGTGCTTCATGCTTTGGTGTAAAGACACCTCAGCTGGGCTGCTGGCTGTGTCACCTTCTTAGAGAAACAGCCCTTAATCCCTTTGAGGTATTTCCCTGACTGGTCCTGTTGGCTTTTTTTTTTTTGTTTCCCTGTTGGTTCTTTACCTCAGGAATGCCTGACTCATCTCTGTAAGACTGGAAGCCTGCTCCAGTGTGGCTCACACATTCCAGAGTTCTTGGCAGAGGGGCCTCGCTGGTACCCTGTCCCTCTAACCTTTGTATATCACCCCAGGAGCAGCCCTGACATTGTTGTGTGCCATGTCTGACACTCCCCACCCCAGGAGCAGCCCTGACATTGTTGTGTGCCATGTCTGACACTCCCCTATCACGCACAGTTTAAAGCTCTGCCAATTCCTGCTAGTTCCTAGCAAAGACTGTCCTCTCTTGCTGAGAAAGACGACTCCCATCTGATGCCAGCATGCCTGGTGCTATGCAGGCCATTCCACTGTCAAAACCCCCAAAATATTGACCAGCCATGGAGCCATGTGTTAACAGACTCAGCCCATCTGTTTCTTCCAGTGTTGCTGCCTTCAAGTGGAAATTTGGAAGAGAATATAACTTGTGCCACTTGTTCCTTACCAAATTGTCCCAAGGCCCTGATGTCCTGTTTTGATGGCACTTGGAATACACGTTGCCATTTCACTGTCCCCTGCGTAGGAGATCAGTACTGGGGTACTCTGAGGGCTGCACCAGGCTAGGAAGTTTCTTGGTGATATCCTTAACCTGCTCCAGGGAGGCAGCAGGTGCTCCCATGGCTTGGGCCTGGTTGGCTTATTGGGCCCTCTGCTCCCCTCAGAAAGGAAATCGCCTACAACTTTAACCCATTGTTCTTCCTCTTGGGAGTGGTTGTAATGGCAGGGGGTTGACCTTTCTGAGTGGTGTAACTGGGCCTTCATCCTCTTCATCCTTTGGCTGGCCTCCCATGTACAAAATCTCATAGCTGTGCTGCAGAGGGTGAGTTCAAAATTCCCTTGGAAACATACTAGTAATATGGAGCAACTTGTACTTCTGAGATTCCCCCTACTTCTCTTTGAGTAAACAGACTGTTCATTGCTCTTTTACCAACATAAAGTCACGATGCAAAATGGGGGAAAAAACCCATGGAAATATAACCTGGTCAACCCAGAAAAGAGGGTCCCTAGTCATCTCCCAGCCTCTCGACCAGTTTTCTGGTGGCCCTAAGAAGGAGTTTCAGCATTCAGGATAGAGGAGCCGTGGTTAATCTGGACAAGACTACACACTTGATCTGGACAAGAGTGAGGCTGAATGCTGATACACACTAAAGGGAGCATACACAGATTATGTCTATAAAATAGATTTATTACACGCTTGCCACTGTGGGTTACTCAACACTATGATGCACCTTCAGTCAGGTGTTCCCATATTCTTCTATGTACTCTACAATGCCTTGCTTAGTGACTTTAGGAAGGCTTTAGGCTGCTGCTCTAAATATACATATTTTCTTGTACAGCAACCGCCACCATCCCAAACTAAAGCTATCTTTTCCACCCCCCTGACTCAGAAATTTATCAGTCAGGGCTGTTTGAAACTCAGTAAATGTAGCTGGCAGTGGCAAAACAACTAGAAACATGTAGAAATGGAAATGGGGCTCATAGAGAAAATTTTATTGCTGCAGAGGGTAAGCACAGCTTGCATGCAAACATAAGCACTCATCTTAGGCCCTAGCCCACCACATGACAGGAAAATGTGTTGCTCAGTTCAAGCAGCTTGAAAAGCCAGGAATAAGCCATCAATCATTCCATTTTACAGTGCCTCATAAATTTGTGAAGCCTGTATTTCCCAGCTAACCATACAACCCATTTTATAGAACCATGGAGCTTCACAGGAAGCCAGGCACAGGCTGGCCTGCCTCATTCTATTATATTTTCTTTGTATTTTCACCAGAATTGCCTGTAATTGACAGTGAGCCTTTTTACAAAAATTAACCCTATGAAACTCCCCCTCCAGTTATTGGAAACATTCCTGGTTAGTGGCCCAGGTTACTGGCAAGGCTTGTCCTGGACTGCAACACACACTGATGGGTTTTCCTCCGCTACCTCCAGTCTGCTACTCACAGTATAGATTCTGCTCTTCAGTTTGATGCATACATATCAAAGAATACATTGCCTGAATTCTCCACCACTATACTCCAAATTCATGAGCAAAAAGGGGAATACATCTTATATGCAAAAGCAACAACTTATTTTTAGTTTAATGAAACTCTAAGCCATGGACTGAAATAATTCTTTTTGGTGCAGTTACAATGATACTTACACAGTTCAAATGAAATACATTTAGAAATGACATATACACAAGCTTCCTAGGACTTATCCCTTTTCTCTGTTATTGTGCTCACTCTTGCACTGCCCCTCTGGGTATGAAGGCTGATACCTTCAGGCCATTGACAGGGAGTTACAGCACAGTCAGCATCTCCTCCCTGGGAGGAAGAGGATATTGATTCTCCCTTCTCAAACCAGGACCAGTGGTTGAGATCAATATTATATTTGGTAAGAGCATCTATGCTCTGCTTCTTTTTCCTTGGTCTGTGATACCATGCTACACCTTCATTTGTGAGCTTAGCATATGTTATATACTAATTCTTTGTTCTCTTCTCTTCCCACTAGAACTGGTTATAGCCAGCTGCTGAGGCTGCTTTCCTTTGATAACCTATTTGTATCTTCTTTCTAACAATTGACCAGTGCTGAGTCATGGGTTTGCTGATATGATCCTTTCCCTGTGCTTTAAAGTTCCTGCCAGAGTAGGCAGGTTGAGAAGTAAGAAATCATGCTTATGCACTTGGTACAAGGTTTTCCAACTCTTCCAATTGGAATAATTTGCTGGAGACTATTACTGCCTGCTCTGACCTCCTTTGACACTGTCTTAACCTCAAGTTTTCCTCTTAATGATACAGGTAAGAAATCTTTCAAATACCTTTCAAACCCAAGCTCCCATTTGGTACTTACTGTGTCATGGCTGCTAGACATGAGCACACATGACTATATTTAGATTTGGTACTTGCTCCCAAAGCTCTTTATTTTCTAAATGAAGCCACTTCAGGCTCCAGTCCAACTCTAAACTCCCAGCTGTGGCAACCATTGCATCACACATTACTCAACCCTCCTTGACTTTTTTGTTCTAAGGGAAAAATTAGTCACTACAAATAATCTACATTTGCTCAAATAGAAGATTACACAGAGAGGTTCATGTTTCCTTCCCTTTGTTTTTTTCCCAGGGCGTTTCAAGACTGCTCACTAATTTTCTAGGAATAGAATTAATAATGTGAGCCAGAGAAAACTCTCTCAAATTTGTTTTCTGTATGATGGAAAAAGCTTCTTTGTAAATAGCAGAGGGCTCACTCCTAGAGCTTGGAGCAACATCCTACTGTTGCACAATCAGAGGATTTTGAGAAGCCTTCAACATAGATTTGTTTTACATATTATCAAGTTTTCCAGGAAAACAAAATATAGCTCCATATAGTAGCAATGCATACAGTAGCTGAATGGGAGGTTTTAAGTCTGGGTGAAAAGGGTAATTTTGAAATACTTGTGTTACATTGAAGAGTAAATTTGAGCTGGTTTGGAATCTCTTTTCTGACAAATCCTTGGCTTCTGTCATGCTTATACACCATTTTCTGACTGTAAAATTGAAACACATCATCACTGGTCAATCTGGAGATAATTTGCCCTGCCTCCAAATGAGATCTTAAGGAACATAAATCCCCAAGTATCTTTTTAAGTACAAAAGGGAGAACAACAAAATCAAGCAATTCTGTAAGAGAAACTGAGCAGGTTAAATCAAAGTCAGTATTGGAAATTGACGCCAGCCAGTCATTGCAAATCAGGTTATTCTCTTGTATAGACATTCCACATCCTTAGCTCTTTTACCAAACCTATTCATATGAAAACCCACTTGCAAATCTGAGACAAAACTGTCTGCCACCAGACTGCTCCAGTCTTCGGAGAGATACTTTTACATCCTCCTGAACTTGTTCTGTTCTGTGACTTAACTTACCCCATAGTCATATCTGAAGGAAATAAGACACTACTGTATCCTGACACAGTACGCTTTAAACCACAGAGATGCTAGCTGGGAAACACCCAGAAAATCAAACTTCTTACACTGCTGAATTAGAACACCACAGTCACTACAAAAACTAGAGACTGACACTTTTATTCCTGTGCATTTCATACACTCACCCTATGAGCAGCAGCAAGCTCTAGTCATGTATCCAACCAAACCTGGATGAATTTTAAGCACAGCAGCAAAAATTAGGAGACAGAATGATGCATAAACTTGAATTTATGTATACTGAAATGTCTACAGCTGTATTATCACCTTCCCTTTTAGGTTTCTATCCCACTAAGCCTTTCCAAATGTCCCAGGCAGGGTTTGGCAACAGGCCATAGCTCATGAGTAATGGAACAACTTAATGGCTATCTGTGTACTACCAGTTGCAATGCTGGGGCCTCACTGCTGGAAAAAATGGGAAAAGGAATTCTGTGTGTAAAATGACAAAAATGAAATTGACCCAGAGATGTCTCGGAAGAGCAAAATGCAGAAAAACAAAACATCATGAGCAGAACTCCTGTAGTCTTAGGAAATCACATGCAGCTTTTTATCTTGATTGGATCCATAAAGCCTTGCTCTTTGCATAACTTACACAACATTCATTCTCCTTAGTAAGAAGCAAATGGGTTCTCACTGTCCTTTAGAGGATCACTCCAGACTGAGCTGCTCGAAGGGTGTGGAGGAGGGAGGGGAGAAGACATATATTTTCCCGTGAAATGCATACCTACAAGAAAAGTGGTAAAAGAGTGTGATTGTAGAGAGCCAAGTCTGTATATTTGCCATGGAAACAGCAGTTTTAAAAAACATAGTGATGGGAGGAATATCAACTATCAGTTCAGTCTGATTTCTGCAGAATGCAGTCATAGCAAACTGGCTAAAAGTAGGCTGCTCCTCATGCAGCATGACAGACCCTCCAGTTTTGTTAGCTGGGTGATGATGGGTCATTTCTGGCTACTACTTTTGAAATGTCCTAGGTTTCCTTGACTATATTCAGGAAATAGAAGGAATGAAGTGGAAAGGGTGAAACAGGCTCTCACCTCTCTCTGGACACTCACCTCATTTTTTGTGAGGCCAGCAGCAGCCTTGATGCATATTTCATTCACATGTTTGCCTGTTTCTTTACATCCTAGCAGAGGCACACAGTATAAGGAAAGTTGGACACCTCTTGAAGACAAAGCAGTTCAGGCCTAATTCTGGCATTCTACTTTTGGAAGCTTTTTGTTTCACACATGCCAGGAACAACTTGACATTAAAAGCACTTCCAGGGTCTAAGAAAGCTTAATTGAAGTAACAAACACAAATTTTAGCACAGGATTCCCTTTCCAGAGCTGTCAGTGCTTCTGTAGTCATCATCTCTCTGTTTTTCGCCTCTTACCAGTTTCCTTTCCTTTCGATGCCTTGTGCCTCTTCAGTCACCTCTCTTTTCCTTCTTTATTCCATTCTTTTTGCTACCAAAGGTGTAGTGGAAGCATCCCAGTTTCCCTTCTCATCCCTACTGATGTGAATAAAATGAAGCAACTACTTTTGCCAAAGGAGAGAGATAAACATGCTCAACGCAGTCTCTTAGCCCTAGACTCTGCAAAACAATTGTGGTGCACACTCCAGAAGAAGTCACAGCACCTGCCCTTAAATAATGCCAAGGGAATTGGCTGCTCCCAGAGCTCAGGGAAATGCTGCTCTTCCAGCCACTTGCAGCCCTGCTATTCAGGAGGGTTGATCACCTTGTGGAGTTGCCTTCAGCTGCAGGAGAGCAGCCCAGCATAGACATGGATGTGTTCTTCCAGCAGAAGAAATTTTTGCTTCTCTGGTCTTTTGTCACAGTCCTGGCTTCCTTCTAGTTTCCACAGAATGTTATTGATGGATACACTGGGGAATGAGCTGTCATGGGAGCTTGTCAGTATCACAGGTTTGTTTTTCTCAGGGTTTTGCTAACAAAGCTTTGTCAGTAGCAGACATGGGTGGGAAGTCCAGAGTATCAGGGAGATGAAAAGTGCATCCTGGAAGTTTCTGTCCTTCAGGCATCATTACTTAGTCCCCAGCTTGCCACATTTTCTTGAAAACAAAGCCAAGCTTTTCTTAGTGTTGGATTTAAAGCCTCCCTAGGTAACTGTTGTTTTCCTAGGTCTCTTGCTGATTCATGGGAATGATTTGGTCTCCAGAATAGTGTGAGTATTACCTCAGCTAAACTGTTTTTTAGCACCATTGCTTTGAGGCTGGTAAAAGAGGCTGCAATGGTCATCAAAGACCAGTGGCTTCATCACACCTGGGAGGCAATGCTGTGAAAAAAAGGCCAAAGTGAGATCTCCGCACCAATAAGTTTTTCTTTTGTCCTTGAAAAAATCTAGTGTTCTTAGGTTTATCTGCCTATCAAAGTCATTTCTAGAAAGGAAACACCAGGAACAGCTCACAGAGGGCTTTTTTTTAAAGCAACCAGATGATTGCCAGTTGCCATTTATCTGATGTCAGATTTGCCATGAGGATAGGCTGAAGTTAGAGCAAAGCAGACAGCAATCTCCTTCATCAGCTGCCACTGCTCCCAAGTGAAAGAATACATAATTGTCTCTGAAGGCTAAAAACGTGCCCACAGGCAAAGGAAAAGAATACATTGGAATACTCTGTAAAAACACAGGTAGGACATGATACTTCAGCAAAGGTATAATCAGATACAGTCGGGCATTTTGTGTGCTTAGTTTGATCAAGAGTGATGCTGAGGATGGAATAGGGCTCTGCCTTAGCTGGATCCCAATCACAGCTGAGCCTTTACAAACACTCATGCTGTAGCCATGCAAACTTCACATCCTGACCTTTAATTGGAAAATCCTTCAGCTGTTACGTCCTTCTTACATAAAGTAATGATTCCTCCTATTACTACTGTTCTAAGCAAACTAGGATTCAAAGGAATTATTTTTTTTGAGAGGGACACAGTGGTCTGTATTATGTAATCAGAACAAATCTAAAGAAATCGTATTGATTCATTGAAACTTATTTTAGATGTAAAATTTGAACTTCCTGGATAGACATAGAGAAATACTTTTTCTAGGTATACAATGACTTTAATTTGTAAAATGTGTCCACCTTAAGTCTGATTACATGTTTTGTAATGTATGTTTTTAACTCATGCTAACCAGCCATACACATTGGATATGAGCTCTTAAATAAAAAAACTAACACTAAAACCAAACCAAACAATAAGTATGAGTATTGCTCAGAAGTCTTCAGTATACTTTCAGACCTTACAGAGGAAACATTTTGAGAAGAAAAAGATACTTTTTCTTTTGATATAGAAGTATTTAGAGCACTTCATAACCTGATAAGAATTTCTGAATCATTGCCGAGTGACTGCAGAAGTGATTTCTTCTCCCTTATCCTGAGGTACCTATTTTCCTGTCTTAAGTGCTGCCCTGGGCATCTGTATGTGAGAGAGGAAAGCAAAGTGGCTTTTTCACTGGCCCATTCAGCTGGTACCAAGAGGCACTGCAGGAAATGTGAGAATTTATGTCAAATACAAGTGTGTTTGATCTGGAGCAAGGGAAAGCAAAATTCTCCCAGCAGTAAGCACACTAGTGGAATAAAGAGCTATTCAATAACATCTTTCTCACTGTGCTGGTTTTGGCTGGGGTAGTGTTAAAATTCTTTGCAGTGGCTGGTGTGTGGCTGTGTTTTTGATTTGTGCTGAATGCAGGGCTGATATTATAGAGATGTTTGTGTTACTGCTGAGCAGGGCTTGCACAGAGCTAAGGCGTTTTCTGCTTTTTGTGCTGCCTCACTGGCAGGGAATTTTGGGGTGTGTGGGAGGTTGGGTGGAGCCACAGCTGGGACAGTTGACCCCAAAATGACCAAAAGGCTATTCCACACCATATGGCATTATGCTCAGTGTATTAATGATGGGGAAGAAGGAGGAAGGTGAGGGGATATTCGGAGTGATGACGTTTGTCTTCCCAAGTAACCATTACATGTGATGGGGCCCTGCTCGCCTGGGGATGGCTGAACACCTGCCTGCCCATGGGAAGCACCGAATTAATTCCTTGTTCTACTTTTCTTACATGTGTGGCTTTTGCTTTTCCTAGTGAACTGTATCTCAACACATGAGTTTTCTACCTTTTGCCTTTCTGATTTTCTTCCTGGTCCTACTGGTGGAGGATTCAATGAGTGGCTGCATGGGGCTTCACTGATGGCTGGGGTTAAAGCACAACACTTGGATAGAAACTCTCATTTTTTACCATATCACTTGTGACCCCAAGTGCTAAGCAGAGAGAGACCCCATTGAATGAGCAGTGTTTTACAGCTGTTGTAGCTGCCAGCAGAGGTAGAGGTGATGATCTGGCTGTGCAATCCTTGGCCTGAATAGTTCCAGGATGACAAATCCCTATGGATTCGGACTGCTCTGCCTAAGACTTGGAATAGGTTTTCTACTGGTAAAGCCTGAAGAATGAGGATGACAGACTGTGGCTGTGTAGCCACGGTGATCTTCTTGAAGTTGTTAAATAATCTGGAGGATCTACAGTAACTCTGCCAAAGTGGCTATGCACTCTGGTAACTTAGGGGTGAGCAAACTTGATGCTCTCCTTACAGTGCTTGGGGAGAGTTGAAAGTTCCTGAAGATGGCTCGGGTTGTGCAATGAGATGCTCACGGATTTGTCTGAAGTCACAGTGTTGAGTGTGTGCTGTTAGCAGATGTAAAATATAAAAATGTTTCTAAAATCACAGTCTTTGGTCAGCTCACTCAAGCATAAGTAAAGTACTCACCTTGTCCAAAGAACCACAGCTGTGACCCTGAAAATAAATTGTGTTCTTCTGCAGTACAGAACAGGGATAACTCTTCTGTTAGCAGAAGGGTATTGCTCTTTTATATAATGGAGCCTGGTGACTTAAATGACTCCCAGGAGTGCATTTGCATCTTCACAATCCATTTCCACCTCCCAGAAAACCGCTTCTTCTACTCTACCATCTTGCACAGGAGATAAGAGACTCTCAACAACTCCTGCTGAATGTGCCAAAACCTATAGAGTTAAAACTTAGTGACTGAAAGAATATGTGTTCAGCAGCACACATGAGTGTAGACTCTGATATGGACACTTAATAAAGATTGGAATCTTGAGATCCAGCTTCTGGTCCAAGCTCAACTTTTAAAATTTCCAAGAAAAGCCCATGAGGCCAGCCCAACATGCAGGGATTTCAGTAACATGAATACACAACTAACACAAAAAATGTGGCACCTATGGATTTATGCTTATGGGAGTGGGCAGCATGTTTCAGGATAATTTTGAATCTAGTTCTGAGTTTCACCAAGTGTATCCAAGTGCTGACCTTTTCCCAGGTTCAGTTTGCATCAAGGTAAGCAGCACTTGGATGTGAACTAAAATGTGCTGAAATAAGACTTAAAATGAGCTTGGGATTCAGATCCAGCATACAACAATCTGAAAATTGATATCATGAGTTTCTCACAGTGCTGAGATTGTTATGCTAAATAGAAACAGCCTTCAAATAATTTTATCTTTTCATCTAAAGCCCAGGAATGTGCTAATGAAGTAATATTAACAATAAATTTTAGTTTTGGAGTATTCAAACAGAGAAATAAACACTGCTGCAGTGAAAACTACCAACCACCAAAAGCCAGACTCTTCTGCATTACTGTTCTCTGCACCAGTGGAAATCTGCAGTCATTTCTCTGAATTTAGAGGCAGAATTAACACTTGCAATGGAGTGACAAACAAAGCAGAATCCAAGGGGTTTTTTGCTATTAGGCACTCTTATTGCATAAATAAACACAGTATGTAGCTGATGTATTTTTTTTTATTAAAGTCAGCTTACATTAAAGTTACAAATACTGTCAACACTAATTTACCTTTCATTTTATCTTGGGATTTGTAAAAAAATATGGGATGCTAAATGCTAATTCAGGTAATGGTACTAATTCAAAATCTCAATATGAAGCTCAAACAGATAAGTGCTCACGTGAAATTGCTTTAAATGAAATTGCTCATTAGATTGTCTCCTGTGTCCTACGTTCAAAGGTCATGTACAGATTTCACTATGAATAAGAAAAAGGAGAGGATAAATAGTCTCCAAAAGAAAGCACAACTGCATATCTTTTCTAGTGTGTTGTATCATAAAATTCCATCTGGCTTACTTACACAGTAGAAGCCCGTGCTTTCCAAGACAATAAAACAGAAAAATAAACCAGAAGCGAGGGAAACCCCAACCCTTTAGCACACCTTAACTTTTTCACCTGGAAACTGAAAGCAAGGCACTGTTATCCAAATCTTCTAAACAGGAACAATCATCACAGATTTATTTGACTGCAACAAGAGCTGGTGGTTTATCCCCCATGTTTGCTGTTTTGCTCTTGGGTTTATTAGTTTGGAGTTGGGGATTTTTAAAAGTATTTGCTGAAAAAAATACGCAAGTAATTTACCTGCTTTTCCACTGTGTCCCTGTTAGTCATCAGATTTCCATGGAATGGGGATTTTGCATCTGATTTTTGAGAAAAGGTGATCCTCAAATAACATGAAGCACACCCAGAAGATGCTGTTCTGTTTGCAGGTGTGTGAGCTTGCTTTCAGGGATGTCTTGTCCATAGTCCTTAGTACAGCACTTGGCCAGAGGCTTTTTGAACTGGTGTGCAATGGCCTCTCAGATCTATATGGTTCCTGACAGGTCTATTCTGTTGCTGCTTTGTACCCACTTCAAAATTTCATGTTGTATTTCTCTGAGCAATTTCTTCAGCAATTACCTTTTCCTTTTCTTTTCCTTCAACAAGAAACTAAGCAGCATTACTCTCAGAGAGCTGGAGAATGGCAGTAGAGGAGGAAAGCCTCTTTCCTGGCTACAGTGTTCAACCTTGCAGCTACTAAGCATAATTTCATAGACTGATACAGACTGGAAAGGACATCCAAAGGTCACCTGGTCCAAAATCCAACTCTAAGCAGGGCTGTGATCATATTGCTCAGGGTCTTGTCTTTGAATTTTGAGTCAGGTTTTGAATATCTCCAGGCATGGAGATCAGTGGTGGACACAGTGTGAACCTCTTCTTTATCTCTGCACTGTTAGCAGCAATGTGCTTAAATGTTCAGAGAAAAAAAGAGAAGACACAGCAAATGTTCAGCTTTGTGTAGCACACCAGCTTTGTCAACTCTTTTTCCAATAACAAGGTCATAAGTTTGAACCATCCAAAGGGCACATGTGATAAGTCACTGGTCCGTACATGTACCTGCGAAGGGAAAATTAGCTAATAATTTCAGGTTTTATCCCTCAGGATTACTTCACAGTACATATTTTTCCACATTTCTGTCATGCCATTAATCTTATCCTGTGCCTTCTGCAGACTTCTTTTTTCCCTCCCACATAGGCTGCCAGGGTCCTGCTCTCCAAGGGGTCACAGGTTGCAGAGGGATCCACAGAAACAGGAAACCAGGCTTCCTCAGTCAGTTTTGAAACACCAAAACCTGTTTCCTTTCTACAGGAATAAAGCCTGTCAGGGCACCCTCTGGGTAGGCTCACTATCTGAGCAGCAGCCCAGGAGGAGGGAGAAACTACAGGATTTCTTGTTTAGGAAATAAATGTGAGATAACTTACAGCTTTTACAAACCATCAGAATGAACGAAATCATTTTCTTGCTGCTCCTGTTGCACTTACACAGGGGCAGCACTGGATTTAACACTCTAGGAAAACTCTGGACCACAGGACAAGGCGATGAAACCCAGACAAGTCACTCAGCCTCGTCTCCATCTTTGACCACAATTAGGGGGTCACCCCATTCTGAAATCCAAGCTGCCAAAGCAAGTCCCTCACAGGGACCTCCTTTTGCATCTGCAGGCGAGACACTGGGAATGACAGCAGTGAAGGAAACTTCCAGCCCTACAATATCTGCCCCTGCAAGTCAGTCGAATGGACACAGGGATGGCGGCTCTGGCAGAGACAAGATGGGAAGCTCATCTCTCAGCAAAGGGACAACCCTACAAAGCACTGCTAGAGAGATCCCTCTCCTTCAGGGGGTCACTACAAGCCTGGATACAGCTACAGGGAACAGATCTGTCAAGCAGTCCTCTCGCAGCACTGGAATCACCAGGAGCCAGCAGGATGCCAACTCCAAAGCATCCGGCTTTGAAACTACCAGGGGAAAGTAAGCAATGTAATTTTTCTTGTCTCCTGTGTACTGCTTATTTTCCTGTTTCCAGTGGCATAATTGGCGAAAGTCCTAGCAATTTCAGTAAAATTATTTTTCGACCTTAAAAAAGACCATCTAAAACAAGCAAGGGACCAAACTGGCAGCATTTACTCAGGCGAAACCATTGTAACATTTCTAACAGAGTAAATGCTGCAATGTTTTATTCTTTAGGGTGGTTATCCCAAAATCAACAGGGAAGTCATTATCATATATAGGTGGGAAAGGACTGCAATAGATGGCCCCCTGTTTTATGCACAGTGAACTACTGTTGATATTTCTTTTCTTTTTTCTTTTCTTGTGGATAAAAGAAATTGCAAATGCACTTTCATTTTCAATCTATTAAAAAGTATTGTGTTTGTAAACTTCTCCACTAAATTGAAAATACAAGCAATTAAATGTACAAAATGCATCAGTGTCTGACAATTTGAAACATCCTATTCTGTGATAAAAAGTTATGAAAAGTGATGTAGGTGAATGTGCATTCAGAGCTCTATAACTTAATACACAATAGCTGTGCATAATAGAGTATATCAAAATGTACTGTCTAGTTTTATAGTTCTGGAACACTCAATTCTTTTCTTTGTTCCCCAATGTCTTCAGTTCTCAATGGGGATATTAACATGGACTTTGCAGATATTGCAAGTTTCCCTTAATTGCTGATATATAATCAGATACTGGTAGAAAATGAAAGATGCAAAGGATTGGTTGTTTTCCATAGTATTTATGGAGAGTGGGCTTTCAAAATATAGATTTCTTCTTTTGATAGTACTTTCCCTTATGCTAGCATCCAAATTCATGGAGAAGAGAATAAATCATCACTCCTACAATTATCTTGCTGTGTGTGGCTGGGAGCTAATATTCCTCTCCAAGTGAAAGAAAAGAGTCCCATTGACCTGAGCATGTTTTGGATGATGCATAAGGGAAATAATGCATAAAGACCCAAAGGAAAGGAGTCCTTTGCCTCTGCTTGGAAGAGAGAGCCCAGTAAAGGAGCTGTTTCCCAGACAGCTTTCCTAGCATACTCCTTAAGTTCTGAAAGTCATCTGTTACACCACCTTACCCCAGTGTTTGCAGAGGGTCTGAGTTCACCTGAGTTAAATGGAGTCTCTTTTTACATGAGTGCTGATAGCTACATCTCCACTGAAATAAATCCTAATACATGCTAACCTTGCTCTTTAGCTTTCACAGCTTTCTTCAAGAACAGTATTCCAATTAAATTAATATTCAGCAAAACTCTGTGAATCAGCAGGTATTCTTTCTACCTTTTACGTGAGATATAAATACAAGTAGCAAAAAATTAGTCTCTGGTGAAGATTGTCATGTATTTTATTTATCATAATAACACATGGTTGCAACTGCAGAGAGGCAAAAGAAGCAAATCTTGTATTTGCCAGCACCTAATTTCATGAGTGGTCAAGGAGCAACCTGCTGTGCAACATGCATATTGGAGTCCACTGAGCCAGTTAGTAATAAAGCCAGGATTGCATATCAAATTTACAGGAATATGTAGCAGCATGAAACCCCAGCATAAAACTGAATGCTGAATCCCCACTCTCTTGCTCAAACTGCTGAGCTACACAGCTTCTCCCTCTCTAGCAAATATCTACAGTTTTAGGTGTGGCTCAGTCCTTTTTACATTAAGATTCTCGTGCTACAAGGCTTGTCTTCCCACTGCATATGAGTGTTTTTACAATAAGATGTGGTGTTTTGGACTTTCCTTCCACTTTTGCCATGACCTGGACTGTGACTTAAGTCACTTCACTGTTCCACCTTCCTTTCCTTATGGATTAGACCTGGATGAATAATAAACTTGCCTGTGACTCATTTTTCTTTTTCAGCAAAGACATGAGAAAATGCCTAGTCTAGTGTGCTCACTGTTACCAATCACTGCTGTGAAACACCTGAAAAGCTACTGTTGAGAGAATATGCATAAGACAAAGATTTTTATTTATTAGGTGCAGGTGGCATTGACTACACCCTAAATAATTTGTACCATGTGTTTTCTTTTTTTAAAAAAATATATATTTATTACAAATAAAGTGAAAAAGATACTGTAAGAATTCCAATAAAGACACAGCTCTCTTCAAGGTTTTAGTCATTTGAAGCCTGAGCACAGCCTGACTCAATAGCAGATTCCACCACTGTGTACTGTCTCTGAGGAAATTTGGAAGAACAATTTGCTTTTTGAATTAACTTTGAATTAAAGCACTTCTTTGGTTAGAGTCTGTACTCCAACCTGAATTTTTGGGTGACCTTGTAGGAACTGCATGACTCTGTAATCCTTTATGGCAACCCATTGTGCTAACATATGTGCAGAGATGCTGATGTTAGGAGGCTCCATATAGAAGGAACAATTGAGAGAGATCTGTGAGAGACAAGGAAGGAAAAGAGACAAGAATGGGCATTTATTGTTAAACATACTTATAGTTTAAAAATACCAATACATACACTTTGTTAGGGAGTCTGCAAGGCTATCAGATTGTCCACAGGGTACAATATGTGTCCATTGTACAAACTTAATTGCCCAAATACCCCTTTCTGAAGGAGGTCATGTGCCCTAATGGCTTAATTACAAAGATAATTCCCTTGTTATCTCTACCCTAGGTTATGTGAGGACAATATTATGCACCCATATGTTATCACATGCACTCTAGAACTAGGTTAGGCTTTGAACCTCTCTCTATCACATCCTGATGTGGTATTACAAAGGCTAAATATTGGACATATCCTTTTCTCGAAAAACATAAATCTCTTCCTTATTCTTCACTGGCACAGAAATGAAATTAAATCCTGTTCCTTCACATTGGAACAATTTTATAATTAACCTTAGAATAGGTACAGGAGAACACAATTTGTCGCTGTCTGCTCTCAAACCATTTCAGAAGAGTGTTTTCTGTGGTGAGGTATCCCCCCTTCAGGCAGGGTCTGCACCCAAGCTTTCATGAGGATAACAAAACTTCATAGGAAGCACATCTGGAATGGCCTGAGCTGAAAGAAAATTCATTTCTTCACTCCTAGTAATAAATTTGACTTATGTTCTGAAATACGAAACTTAATGTGTCTAAAAATATGCGGGTTTTTCTTACTTTTTATTTCTACCTATCTTCAAAGTTTTATGCAATCTATATCAATGAATAAAGAAATAAGGGAAACCTAGAGTGAGATAATTTCTCTAAAATTCAGTGACATAAATCTGAGTATCAATTTGATGTGACAGAAGAAAATTTATGATACAATTTTTTCAATTGAGTTCATTTGAGATACATGTTTTTCAGCCTGTGGAGAGAGACAATTGCAGTATTTCACTGTGTGAGGCAGCTTAGACAACAGTGGTGCAATGGAGTAAGTCTCAGGTGGAGTCCTGAGACCAGCACACTGATCTTTTCATTCTGAACCTGATTTTATTAATTACTATCCAAGGCAGCTCTGGAATATGAGACCTCCATTCACACTGTAAATTAAGCACAGTATCCCCACATTGCTGAGTGGCTCTACATTACTCTTTTCTCTTATTATGTGTGTATTACACCTCTTCCAGTTATCTTGAAGACACTGAGGGTCTTTATAGACTTCCTCTACCATTACTTTGGGTAGCTGCGAGGTGACAGTATTTTATTACTAAGCACAAAAGGGTTTAATAGAGTCAGCACCAGGGACAGATTTGCCTAGCTGTCACATGTCATAGGAGTGCTGAAATATTTCATTCTCATGATCAGACGTCTGCATTTCTCCCTGGAAATTGCTTTTGCCTGTATCAGCTTGGTAGAAATCTAGTGTACTGACAAATTAAAATGAATGGTTAAGATCAGCAGAGAGTTCAGATACATGAGATGTAGAAACCTGATTTAACTGCCTAGTTAATGCAAGGTTCACAGTCTCTTTTCATCATGTCACTTTTTAATGGAGCAGAGAGAACAATTCTTGAATCGATTTCCTCAGATTTTGCATCACTGTGCATTTACAAAAAATGCAGTCACACAAGGCTTAGGTTTCTGCCTCACTGGGTATATTCACTATGACCTGGAAGGAAGAAGCTCTTACACAGGCCTGAGGTTGCCTTGGTGGCTGTGCCAGGGTGTGTTTGACAATCTTAGTCTCCAGAATGTTGTACTATAGCTATGCAGAAGATCATTGCAGTAAGTCACTCTCATCCAGCAGCACCTTGAATGTATTTCTGATGCTCAGCTGTCAGCCCACAGTCCAATTTTCCTGCATGTGCTAAGCTCAGTGTCACTCCCAAAGCAGTCCCAAAGCAACAATGGCTAGTAGAGCCATGACAGACTGTTTGCAGCAGGACAGGAAGCACAGCACCAGGAAAAAAAAATCGCTTCTTCACCAAAGTTGTTTTTGAGACACTCACAAAGTACTTAGCCTCCTCAGAGTCTCGTATTTAGTTTTTCTGTTATCAGATAAGGCACCACTATTCAGATGACATCTGATTTTTTTCTGCAGGATGGTAAGGAAGGTTTCTGTTTGTCTCATTACACTAGCTATTGCATTAATGCTCATGCTTTTCTTGCTCTTGTTCTTTGCTTCATCTGCCATGGGAACAGCAAGGATTAGGAAGAGACTGTTTTCCCTCCCTGCAATGTCCCTTAACCCCTCTGAATAGATTAGGATTACTGTACTAAACTGGACACAGATTACCTACTACAGATAGTCAACTCTTTGTGGCATTTCATTTAGGGTACAACAGAAACATCTGCTCAGGTGTGCACAAAAAATAGGCATTCTTAAAAATCTGAATATAATTAACATTTTGGAGAACTGACCCTAATTCTAGAATAGACTTGGCAAGGACAGGACAGCAGCAAGGTGTCCCCTTTCCAAAGGCATTATCTGTGTTGCCAGATAGAGAATGCAAGTGTTGCAAATGTCAATTTTTCTGCCAAATCTGATACAGAGCATCTATTCTGTATCACATTCCTGGTAAGCAACAGCATTGGTCATGAGGAAAAGCCTGTAGGAAAAATATCACCATGAATTTCATGGACTTTGGCTCAGATGCTTTCTGTTCAAGAGCCCCATAAGATCAGACAGTACCAGGATAAAGATATTTATCTGTATGATTAAGTGGCGAATCAGATACAAAAAAACTGGCAAGGCTTTTAATCATTTAATGAAGGGAAACAAGAAAAGAGAAGCTGCCCAAATCAACACTATAAACAAGGACAAATTCACCCCTGAAAGTGTAATGAATCTTATTTTTTATATTTTCATTTTGTCACTTACAAAGGCTTTTTTTTTATTGTCAGTATTTCTCAAAGTGGAGAAATACTGACAATAAAAATAATGAAATACTGACATACTTCAATCTCCTTTTCTGTACATCACAAAAGCACTAAAAAAGCAGTGAACACCAATACCACTGAAGGTTACCTGAAAAGCACTGACAGTAAACAAGACCAGAACTCCCTTAATGAATTTTGTACTCTGGGTCAATTAGAAGACAGAAAATAAATTTATATTCCAGAAGAAAAAGGTGGAACTCAGACCTTTTTAAAGAGCAGTTTGTCTGCATTTTCTGATGTGTTTTACTGGACAATTCTCAAAGATTTGAGATTAATGGATATCTTCTCCAAAGTCTAAATTCTATCTAGAAAAGTTTGATTGTGTTAAAGGGCTCTGAACATGGAGTGGAAAATCGTGTATCAAAGAGGTGATCTGATTTGCAGCAAGAGAACATTTTAAATGCTTAAACAGGTTGGTGAAGTGCTAGATAAGTGGAAATGGTGAATTAATTCTTGCAGCATGAGGGAGGAGAAACAGTAAATAAAAATTCAGATGGAACAAAGAGGCTGTTCGCAGTCCAAGGCTTCAGTACTGTAATACAAAAAAAGGAAATGAATGATGAGAGCAGAATTTGTGTTTTGTAATAGACAGGACAAAATGTCAGGACACTGAGTCCTGAAAAAAAAACATTAAACAAATCTTTGACACCTAATGCTCCAGTCAGTGTCAACAAGTCAGCTGTTTCTCAGGGATAAAAACATATCCTATAACATATTTTACTATCACATATTATTTTATATTACATGCCACATGCACCTTTTAGGTTCTTCCATTCCAGCCAGCTTGTAAAACACATTTTCCAATTTGATTTGTTTATGGTCAGTCCCTAGTGAGTACTGAATTTTTATTACAGCTGAGATTCATACATTTCTGAGCAAAGGAAGCTGGGCATTGAACCTAAAGAATTAACTGGTTTTAGTTCAAGCTTATAATTTGTCTTTGAAATAGAGTTTACATTTTTGAAAGATGACCGACGTTCACTTAAAGTATAGAATTTACCATGTCACAGTAAGAAGTCTCTGTGGTCACCTAGTGGAATTCGAAGGAAGTTGCCAAAACCAGTCTCCTATGCAGTAGCAAAACCGAACCTTGTGAGGGTGCTTGCTATCCTTATAATCTGAGTGTTTACACTGTGTCAATCAACATTATCTCTCCTCATCCAAACTAGGCAGGTTGTTTAAAGCAAATTGAAAAGCCAGCATCTCCTGGCTCTAGATGCTTGTAGCATCTTTCTACATCCTCTTTGCTCAGATGTAAAGGAAAATATAAAATTAAAACTGCTGTAGAATCAAGATTTAATTAACTATTCTGTGAAATAGAAATAAGCTGCATATAGCATGAATAAGGCACAACCACCAAGCTGGGAATGGACTTTGACAACAGCTCCAGCTCTGGGTCCTTTAGTATTCCGTCAGCAACACAGTAATCTCATTTCCATGATTCAGTGATGTTCAGCTGGGCTGATTCAATAGCATTTCTATTAAAAGACGGTTAATCTAATTTACTTACAGACAAAAATCAGTCATTTTCAGGCACGATATGAAGGGGACATAACTGATTCCATACCCTTTGTGGTCCGACTAGCACTGGTGTTCCTGTGGGGTGGCTTTAGGACCACTTACAAGGGTCTGTGCTTACAAGCAAGGGGAAGCAATCACCTACAGGCTTTGCCGGCAGTTTTTTTGTGAGGCTTCCTTTTTTTCTCGGCGGTGGACCCAGGGAACGTTTTACAACGGAAACGTGCTGTGGAAGGGGGACTGCAGGGAGCCTAAAAACCCTGGTGTAAATTGTACTTGGCTTTTCAGAAGCATCGGGTGCCCCGGCGCCGGCACCTCCGCGGGCTGCGGCCGCCACCTGCCAGCCGTGCCCGGCACTGCCGCGCCTGAGCCCGGCTGATGGCGGGTTAGGAGAGGGTTTAGCAGCGCAAAGACGGGTTTAAGAGCTCTCCAGTGTCCCCCGAACCAAGAGGCAGGGATCCCAAAAGCTAAAGACAGGCTTAAAGGCAGCGTCTGGGTGCCACCGATGGGTCCCTGCCCGCTGCCGGCGATTTCTTCCAGCCGCCTGGGCAGGCTCCGGGGCCGATCTCCTGCTCAGGACCTGGCCCTAAGGCCCAGAGGGCTCTGGCCACCGAGGCTGCCGGGCAGACGTGCCCACAGGTTCCAGCAGAAGCAAATGCTGCTCTTCCTACCGTGCCCTGCTTCTCGGTGGAGGTGCTTCCTCACCCCTGGGGGTGGGATGTCACGTTCGGGTACAGCCAAACCACACTGAGTGCAGAGCTGGGCTAGAAATAGCTTGATTTAAGCTGGAAATACCACAGCGAATACCACATCAAGGAGGCAACTTCAAAGGCCTGAGGACTCTCCCACACATTGCCACCAGTGCATCTTCCTGGCCAAAACATGCAAGAGGAGGAGGAGATCTGTCACTTGGGCTTTATGCCAGCTGGGGACTTGTACTGCTCTTTCCAGGCTGGATTTCTGTTGTATGTTGTTGGGATTTTGTTTTGTTTTTAAATACAGCTTTCCTGACTGAAATCAGGCTCAATGCAAAAGAGACGCTAGACTCCTCCAGCTCTCAACAAAATCTGCATGTTAGAAGCCTGTGTTGATGATCTGGAATAAATTATTCCAGGGAGGGTAAAGAGGATTTTCAGGTTTAAAGTCCTGTTATGCAAATCAGTTGTCTTCTGTTCTGCCTTTGCATTAACACAGCCTGTCATAGTTCTTCTGCCACGCTTCATCTTCTATTTCCAAATCTACATTTTTTCAGACAATTTGATTTCAAAATTATATTTACATTCTTAACATCTCTTAATGAGCTTATTTCATTGGAAGCGTACATCTAATTATGAGTCACACCAGGGGCTCTTTTGCTGCGAATATTTCCTCCAATTTAGCCTGATCAAAGATTGCTGGGCTGTGAGAGAACCACAGCTTCAGACATTGCACTCATGTACATTAAGAATGAGTTAAATATTTTAAATGGAAACAATCTGCTCAAGTTAGTTACATTGTTGGTAGAGACCAGAGGCTGAGTTCAGACTGCCTTTAAAAAACAAGAACAGCCCTTAACATTTGGGGTGTACTGTAACATTTTCTCCTTTGAAAGGGGTTTCCAAATGGGCAAATTCCAATAGCTGTTCCTCAAAGTTAGATGCCCTTAATAATAGTAATAATAATAATAACAACAACAAAAACAACAACACTGTGAATTTTTTAAAGGTTTGGGGGGGAAGTAGGGTTGTTTGGGTTTTTAACTGAAAACGATATTCCAGTGCTTTCATGTCTTTTGCGATTTTTTTACTGCCTGTTTTCGTTCTTTTATCTTTTCATTGACCACATTTGCTCAGGTGTAAAATGGCTCTTAGTTACTATAATTCATGCCCCAAACACGTGTACTGCAGAACAAGTTGTCAGTGACAATATTGCTGTACGTCTTCTGCTTGATCCCTTTCTCTGATGAGCTGTCAGATCTCCGTGCAAGGTTAAAGTGCAGGCTAGAGAGCCACAGGCCCAAGTCCCTAACCTCACCCCTGCGTCACTGTAACCCAGATTTTAAAATCTGACCCCTTTATTTGGCTTCTTTATTTGCAGAGGTGGGATGCCTAGCACTCAGCTTCCCAAGGCGTTAGCTCCTCACTTCCTAGAGATCTAATGTGGAAGAGGAAAGCACATGTGGTACTGCATAACAGCTAGAGATGGCATTATTGCTTCAGAGGTTTTCTGAGCAGACTTTGAATGCCACCAGTTAATTGCTGAGAATTATTTAGGAATTTAGATGTTTACATTCTCTGTACATGGTTTAAATCATAAGCAAATCCCCATGCTTAGTCAGAGCTCCACCTGAATAGATCAGTGTCAGTCTGGCCCAGAATCACTTCCTGCATCTGTTAAGAAATATTTGGTATGCCATTCATATGCTGAGAGTTTTGGGGTTTTTTTGTAATCTCTGTGCTGTTCTTCAGAGGAAAAAAATACAGTTTTTAATCCTGGGTATGAATTTGCAGAGCCCTCACCACAGCTCTGAAACGGAAGAGATTTCAGCCTGTACTGAGCAGGATAACAAGCCTTGATGGTCCTAAGCAACCTCACCTGTAGCCTCCACCCACGCCCCTGTGCCAGGATTCCACTTAAGCCCAGGCTTGACCTCACGTTAATTTCCTTGTGAGAGTGCTCCTCTCTTGCAGTCTCTTGGGCTTGGCTCCTTATCTGGGCCCTGCTGGGCTGCTCTTTGACCTGTTCCTGCTACCCCGCTGCTGCCTGCAGGTTCCTGGTGCTGTGGTAGCTCAGTGCCTGGCTGGTGTGGTTGACCCTCCTCTTAGGAAGGAGCCCCACTCTTGTGCTCCCTGATGCTCAGTGAGGAAGAGCTGTTTTCCTAGCAGTGCTCCCAAGGGCAAGTCCCCTCTGCGGCTGGCTCCTGTTGATCTCTTGGCAAGGGGGGATGCCTGCCCTCCCTTGCTGCTGCAGAGGTGTGCTGGAAGAGATGCAGCTACAAGCTCTCTCTGGCTTACTGCTGCTGGTGTTTATCTCTAATATCCTTACTACTTAGTTACTACTGTTAGTCTTCTGTGATGCAGGAGACTGCGAAGGACCCACATGCCCTGCCAGGAAAGGTGGGTAAGTAACTTCATTATTCTTCTGCAAAACTTGAAAGACTTAAATTTCCTCTTGTTTTTGCCAGTTTTATGTGTCTCAAACTTGCATATAGCTGCTTCTGACTTCCCCAGAGAAAGTGGGCAGAGTAACTAATCTTCATGCTCGTGCTTGGTAGCTGCATTTAAATTTTAGCAAATATTTATGGAGTCTTTAATTAATACACACAGATAAAAGGCAGTAACTAAAGGAGTGAGAACATAAAGGAAACATCAAAAAAGCACAGCCTTTTTATACCTAATTAAGAAGAAATACTATCTTAATGAAAACTCTCAAGCAAATGGAGAGTGAGTGAACAAAATCAGATCAAAGGCACTCAATAAAAGCCCATTTTATATGAGGCACATTATACTTCCAGTAAACAATGTGTATTGTGAAAGGGAGTGCTACAATATTGGCAGTAGAGATATTGTGAGGTTAAATCTGTTAGTTTTAGCATCTTTCTGGCTTATCCTGCCTTTTTTCTCAGGAATCATTTTCCAAGTACAGCACTACTGAGCTTAATGTGCGTACACTGGTAGGATCTCAGTAGACAAAAGCAATCACTTAAGGGTAGATGCTGATATTATTTTGTGTTTTGTGCTGTTGTTCATGTTTGAAACATTGTAAATCTGCACTAATGCCACTTAAGTAAATGGAACTAATCTGGTCTTATTTGCATTTTGATTTCCACTGTAAGGAGCCCATAGCAAAAGATGATTTCTGGAGTAAATATATATATTCCCTGATTGGATCATAGAACATGAACATAACTAATACAACTGGAATAAAATGTTAGCAGCAAAACACAACACAGAAAGGTGAACTTTAAGTTCTCATATGCAAATATTGTTTGGATGTCCTTGCAGCTCCACTAGTCCTACAACTGAAACAATGTCTAGTCACTAACTTGCCAAGTCAGAAGTTAGATATGTTTCAGCATGGACAAGGGAATAAAATGATCCTGAGAAAGGCTGCACAAAGTTAAAGATAAAAGAAAAAAGTCAGCACTAGGCCAAATAGACCTTTATTCCACCAGCAGAAACTCAATAATACTTTGTTCAGGATGCCTTCCAGTCTGCAGATGGGAGACTTCCTGAGACAAAGGTTATGGGTACAACTTAATGATTGTTAAAAAACCAAACTGATCATACCCTAATGGCATGTTTTTTTCATTAAATAGTTCTACTGCTTTTTAAAACCCCTTTTGCTTCCAAATTCAGCACAGTCTATGGCTATAGAAATGCTGCCTGACCCTTCATTTTTGTCTTCTTTAGTTTTAAACCTGTTTTGTTTTGATGCCCATTTATCAAAACAAGACTAACTGAAAAATGAATGTCATGACTTTGTGTCCCTCCTGCTCTTCTATTTTTCCTTTTTCCACCTCTTTTTAGGGTGTAGGACCAAACCTGAATTCTCTGTTCAAACTGACTATAAACTCATATACAGCAACAAAGAGTTGATGTACTGAAACAGTGGTGATTCCTGTCTATTCTTTAGTCCTTTCTTAATAATTTCAAGTATTTGATTACCTAGCTTAGTTAAGGCAAACCAATAAATTGACCTGTTCAGAGAGTCATTAGCAATGACTCCAAGATTTTTTTTCTCTGAGGAAGGCTTCTGTATGTAGTGATACTATCTCTATAAGCCTGTCTTTGTGAATGATTCTGCCTTTTCTGACACCTTCTGCAATTCTTCAAGTTCAGCTTTTTTTACTGCACAAAATGATTTTGTAAAATTCTGTATAACCCTGCCTTCCCCCTATTTACTTACTTCCCCCCTGGTTAATGAATATAGTCCCTATTACAGATTAATGTTGGGATTGTGTTGATAAACTGCTTCTTGAAGAAGTGAACTAGTCTTTTATCTCTCTGATTGAATGCCTTATTTATAACAGGATCTGTCTGCTTATTATGTAATAGATTGCTTCCCCCCCCAAATATCTTTTGGTGAGTGACCTTGCCAAAAGCCTCTGAAAATCACATGTTTATCTACCTGCTTCTGATTCAAGGAGTACCAACATAATATATATCTCTGTGGCATAATTTCCCTGTACAAATCTGTCCTGGGCCATTATTCACATTATAATTTTGATTAATTCTATTCTATTTTTTAATTCTATTCTCTAGTGGAGCTTCTACTGTAGCCGAGTTTCAAAATCTGGTTTAACAGTTTGCATTTGCTTGCAACCTCCTTAGAAACCTTTAAAAAAAAAAAAAAACAACCCAAAAAAACAGTAAACCTGCTCTTGCACTTATCAGCTCTGGCCCCTGTGCTGCAGTGATCTAGAGTTTGATCATTTTGCATGTGACTGCCTTCTCTGGATGGGCATCCAGAGGCACAAGGAAGTGTGGAGCCATAGCATGTGTTTGATGTGTGTGGCTTTGACCTCACAGTGCACTGGGAAAAAAAAGTCTACCTGTACTCACAGTATTGCCAGGAAAAGGGAGCAACACTAGAATGGCTGTCCATAAAGTGAAGCTGTGGATGATTAAAAACCTCACTGAACAATCCTTTGAATTCTGGACAAACAGTTTCTGTAGTCAGAAAGGTAGGTGTATTTTAAGACCTGTCATTACTGCAGTCTAGAAGAGCTTCTTTGTTCTTGGAGCTCCACAGATGTTCACAAATTAAAATTTAGATTTGTAATATGAATGTATGTAGAGATGGAGAAATGATCTTCTCTTTTCTTTGCTGAAGCACAAAGACTAAGTAACTGCCCAAGAGAGCATTGTCTGTTTGAGTGAAACAAACTTAATTTTTGTAACTTACTCCTATTTGTAAATTATGGGTTTAATTTTCTCAATTAAGTATCGTATGTCATATGGTGGAAAATGTTATTTGTACTTTTAATCATTTTACCTTCTCTGTTTTACAGGAACTGGTGTGCTTATGTGCATACCAGACTCATACCTACAGTTGTGGTGGACAACCTGGAAACCTTCTCATCAGGCAGAGCAAAGCCTTGCACTTGGCAAATTGGATCCTGTGCTCAGAGGTATGAAGAACTGGGAAGAAAGAGTATTTGCAAGCACTTTAATTACAACCAAATACACCATAAATGTGAATATAACTTTAAAAATTAAAAAGGAAACAAGATGGGGCATGCCCTCACTCTAGCACCCTCCAGACAGTTCAAAGTCTTTGAGTGAAAGAGAGGTGCACAAGTACAAAGCTTTAAAGCACATGCAGGGAAGAAAGTCCTTTCTGTGCAGTTTTCAAAGCCTGTGCTCTGTTAAAGCAAAAGGCTTCCCCTGAGAGGCATAAATATTTTTCTTATTATCTCTCTGCTTAGTGCTTATTTTTGGCACAGCTTTGGTCAGGCAGTGAACCTAGACAAGTAATTGGCCTGGATGGAACTTGTAAATAATACCTCTGTTAAACATTGAGGTTGTCCTTTGTGGTTTGGGTGCTTCATTGTATTCACTAAATGTTAGATTTCAGTCATAAGTGAAATTGGACTTTAATGCATGAATTTGGAAAATGGCAAAATGAAAGAGCACCAACAAAATGGAGATTGTAATGTATTTTTCCCTTGACAAATTTTAAAAGCCTCTTAAAAGTCAGTTTGACTGTTCTGAGAATTGTCCTTTAGATGGTATGGCAGAACACGCTTAAAGCATTGAGCTGAAGCTGGGAAGAGAGCTTCCTTAGCATTTGGTGACTCTGAAATGCAGTCGACTGCATGGCAAAACTGTGGACTGGACCCTGTGGTTGAAATGTTGCCAATTTTATTTTAGTTTTTTCCTAATTCAATCGCCTTAGGTTCTTGTGCTGCTCCTATAAATAAGGCTCTACTGCACAAATTTCTGAGACTCATTTACATGGATTTTTTTTAATGTGGATTGTATTTGAAATTGCAATTCCTCATTAACTCCTTTCATGGATACTTCATTTTTGAGTGGTTTTAGGAATGGATTATGCTAATGCAGAATAAGGTGTTTTTATCATAAGACCATCCATACAGAAAAATAACTGGGAACTCTCTTGAATTCAGATCACCTTAATCTTTATTGAGTTCTTGCTGCTGAAAAAGCCATTTCTTAGAGCCAAAGCTGGCTGAGGACACATGCAAAGCTCCTGCCACTGCTATGAGAATTTTACTATATATAATATTACATCCCTTGTGAAGGGGTGACAACATTAACTGGAGTGTAAAATACGGTGGCATTTTTTAATGCATTGGGAGGATATTTTTCAGTCTGACAGCCTTTAAATTTGTCTCTTTTTCTGGGATGATTTATACAGGGATTGTGTGTACAAAACAATTCAGTAGCTGTTTTATCATAGTGTTTTCTGAGATTTCAGGTGTTCTTTGTGTTAGCACTTATAACTAGGAATAGCGTGTGATATTATTTTTATTTGAACTTTGTATTTAACGTCTTCAAAGGGCAAGCAGAGTTGCTGTAGTTTATTCTGTATGCCCTACTGCAGCATGTTCATTCTAAACTGACTTCTCTGTGAAGTTAAGAAACCTTGGATAAGTGATGGGGTAGCCACGACATGCAGAATCTGTTGGAACACAGAAATACAGTTGCTGCTGCCTCTCCAGTTGCATACTGTAAAAGTAATAACTGAGGCCTCACAATTACATAGAAAGGCCCTCCTTTCCCTGCAATCCAGAGTGGCTTTTTTCATGCTTTATTGGATTAATGTTTGTGTAATCTTGTTTCAAATAATCAGAAGGGAAGGTTTCCAGTGTGCGCTAAATGTGTGCTGATGTGGTGTAAATTTATTGTGAACGTATTTTTCACCAATTTCAAAGAAAAGTGGTACATGAAAATTGTTTTTTGGCTCTCTTTTTTCAGTTTAGTAGTTATTAATTTTAATGTCTTCCATAAAAGATTAAGATATTCTTAAGTAAGTTATTCTGGGAAGAAATCTAAATAGACATCAGGTTTCTTTAAAATTCATGCAGATAATCTGAAGGTTGCAATATTAAAGCTGTGACAGCTAATGAAACACCAAATCCTGGTCAGAATTCACTCTGAATTTTAAGCAGCAATGAAAAGATAAATATGACAAGTAAGATAATGAAGTTGTGCTGGTATCTTACAGCTCCTCTTTGGTTACCTAAAATAGATTGAAATTGTTCTCATTTCACAGGTCCCAGACAACAACACACCAGGCTTACAGAATCAAACATAAAATAGTGACATCACTGGAGTGGAAGTGCTGTCCTGGGTACAGTGGGCAAAACTGCCAACCGAAAGGTGAGTAGAGTCATAAGGGTCTGAGCTATTCACTTCAGCAAAAGAAAACAGTGCAAGTTTGATCTGTGAGCAAATGGCTCTGTCAAAAACCAATGCAATGTTTTCTGTTAAACTTAAAACCAGAAAAAAATGCACAGGAAACTAAGATGCTTTGGGATGTTGCCTCTTCCCTGCACGTGAGTTTCCAGAGCATCTAAGAAGAATCTCTTTTCCTCTCTTCCACTCTAAACAAAGCTCATAAAATCTCCAGCCATATTTCATTTTGCTAAAATATGGAGTTTGCATTCAGTGCATCTCTACTCTTGACCTTTTAGTTATTGGGTATTGCTGTGCTGTGGATATTAAATCCAGGTCCTCTATTGAATATTTGCTGTAATATTCCTCTACAGCACTGTTACTCTTTTGCCTTTTGGTTTCAGGCTCTAAGAATATATTTTGTTTGTGATAAAATAATGTATCAACTATTTTTACTTCTCTGAATTTTGTAGTTTTTCTGCTGTTCATTTCAACAGTGACTGAATTTTTCTAGGCATTACACATGATCCCTGCATAATCATGCCCTTTTGGACAGAGTAGCATTTTACCTCTGCCCTGGTGATCAAACATGGGGCATCATACTGTAGTTTTACATCTGAATAAAGCTATTTCTTTGCTGCTGGCCTTAAGCAAGCAGTCCTTGAAAAATTAGGTATGGCATCAGCATACATGTTTTAAATGAATGAATATTGCAAGAAAGGCTATTAGATGTGATAGGGAATTCAATCAGCAGCAGTAAAGGGCTGTGATTAAAAATTAATGTAGAGGAATGAAGAAAAATCACTATTGTTCACATCCAGGAGGGAAATTTCAGTGCCAAAGAGCCAGAACCTTGGCAGGCACAAAATTCTCCTCTGCACAGCAGTGTGGAGCCAGATATTAACAGATATACCAGAGCACAGTCGGTCAGCAAGGCTGTCCAGTGAGCATGGATCAAGTGTTTTAAATGTTTCCTTTCAGAAAAGAGCAAACATTAGCAAAAATAGATTTAAAAAAATTTAAAGGGCAGCATTGAAGAGGGAGGTCACAGTTGACAAAATTGAAATGGTATCAGAATAACAGGAAAACATTGACCAGGAAGAAAAGCTGTGTAAGTCAATTTGTAGTGGCATCTGTGTAAAAAATAAGAATAAAGGAAAGTGCTGTGAAGTGGTACAGGGGCGGGTGTTATATCTCCTGGGTTCTATTTTCAAACCTCTTCTGGCTTGCTGAATAACTTGGGGGAGCCACTTATAATCTGCATAACCAAGTTTACCCATCTAGAAAATTGAGATGACACTTATCTCACAGGGGCACTGGGATATTTAATTAATTAATGCTCGTAGAAGTGCTTAAAGAGATTGGGATGAAAGGTGTTATGTCAGAGAAGCTTTTCTTCCTTGCTTCTGGAATCCTGCCTCCCACGAGGAGCGGACCACCAGCACAAGCCTTGCCTGTATTATTCAATTCCCACGAAGGGACGTCGGCTAATGAACTTGAACAGCTGGGAGTCCAATAGCCTTGTCTTCCTGTGCTCTACAACAGCAGGGAGAGAGCTGCACGTGCTGAGTGGGGCTCTCCCGAGTCACTGAGCCTCCCACTTGGCCTCTGTGTTGTTCAACAACAGAACTGTTACTGAAGGGTTTCTGTGCCACGGGAACTGGGGTGTTCTGACAATCCTTTAGATCCTGGAAAGGCGCTGGTAGTGTGATGTGGGCTGCTTGGAGCAAATGCTAATTTAAAAATGCCTTCTGGTGTAGCTTCTTTCTCAGACAGAGTGAAGTCATATGTAACCATTTCAGTCTGATAGTCTAGGCAGGAGAAACCACTTACCACCCATGAGAGTTTTATTACAGGATATCTGAAAGTCTTTTTTGGTAACCCTGTTGTAACTGCTTGGTTAGAGATGCTTCTCAAGGTGGTGCAGTAGTGAGAGAGATGGAAGTGAAGAGTTCAGATCACTGTTTCTAACCTTACCTCCCTTGTGGCAACACATGACCAAATTGGCTAAGACATGGATCCTATTCCAGCATGAACAATGCAATTTTATAAGAAAGAAAAAATGTAGATGTTATTTTTTATAATTCTAATGAGACAACTCAATATGGACAATTCAACAACTAAAGCATCATCATTTTGACCTGGGAATATCAAATGCTTAACTGGGAGCAAAACCACTAAAACAAAAGGACACTTAAATTCTGAGTGGCAGACTTCCTGACATGTCACTTTTGCTAAACACAGCTTTATTTTAACTTTGTGTGTGTAGCAATGAAATCCCGGTTCCCCCAAGCGCATTCGGAACACCGAATTTTATGGTTTGGAGCCAGCAGCCGGCTCTGCCGCAGCCGCTGTCAGCAGGGAATTCCCTGGCGTGGCAGTGATGCCATTTCTCCAGCAGATGGCCGTGCGATGTCCCATCTTCTGCGTGCGGTGAGCGGCACGCAGAAAAGGTGGGAATTCGCCTCGAAACACCGGGAACGAAATGAAACTACCTAACCGCCCCTCTGGGAAATCCCTTCAGCCACTCCTGCTTCATCAAAGATATATGAGTCAAAAAGACCAAAAAAACTCTTTTTTTTTTTTTTTTAATATTCCCTGAAATTATTTTGAGTGCTGTGTTTAAAAATACATGGGACAATAAATTATACATCTAGGCCAATATATTGGATGATAGGCATCTAATGTTAAATTTCTGTATGCATTAACTGTTTTTCTGATACAACTGGAAGGACCCATTGCTCAGGACTTTGTATGGCTCCTTTTTTTGTTTTGTTTGTGGTGCTTTGTTATTGCAAATGGCACCTCTAAGGTGGGTCTAGCTGTCTAATTTGAATTTTGTATTTTATTTTTGTTTAAACTGAGCATGGCATATCTAATTTTTAAAAGGTCTCAAATGTAAGTCATTTGATGGCTATTTCTACCCTAAAGAGTGTGTGTATTAGGTTTTTGGTCTGGTGCTCCCATCACACCTGCTGTCATCCAGCATCTACGATGGGAAATCTCAGCTGTGGGAATAAGGGGCACATAGATGTAATCACCATATGATGTCTTGGAGTGATTCCTTTGGAAAAGGCCTGAGCCCTGCTGCAAGAATGATGTAGGAGAAGCTATATTGCCAGTGACTCCTCTGAATTTGTTTCACAAATGAAAAGCCTGAAATTTTAATGCTACTTGCCAAGTACCTTTCCTGTACCGCGGTGAAATTTAATAAGTGTACAGTATGTGACTGTCTGTGGGTGAGGTTTGTGTGTGTGTGCAATGCTGGCTTTGCTGTCAGAGGCAGTGCAGTGCAGTGCACTTTGGGCTTGCTCCGTGGCTGGTTTGCTCTGACAGAGGTGCTGTGTCCTTGGTCTTACAGCCATTATGTTACATGAGCATTATGTTGCATGAACAATTTTAAAGCATTAGTGAAACAAGCACACAGGGAGAAATGTGCATCCTTGGAACTTTAAGAGTGAATAAAACTGAGGATTTGGGTATTCTAGAATGTGGGGCAATTGATTTATTAGGGAGGAAGAAAGATAAGGTGGATAGTATATATATAAAAGAAAGTTCTATCTGTAGCACCAACAGTGTCAGTGAATGCATTTAGAGCAACAGAAAGACCAGTGAATAAAAGAACATTGATCAGCTGGTTTTTATCACAGGCAAGTAACTGACTCCCTTGTCATAGATTGTATCATCACAACACCACCTGATAAATCCTGTGTAATGAGTTGGGCTGACTGCAAGAATTTAGCTTCTGTTGATAACCATGCCACAGAAAGATGACAGAAGCTGTTGAAATTATAACCATTTGAGTATTTTATATTTCTCATCAGGCAATTTCAAAAGATTCTATCAAACTATTCGTCCATATGATAATTTCCTGAGTTCCTATCCTAATTTTTAGAGCACCTTTAATTTACAGCTTAAGCACTTTATATTGTCCTAATTGCAGTCTATTTATCTTGAAATGAACTATGTGAAACATGGAATTTCTTGACTCAATTTTTTAATCCGTTTCCCTGGAAACTTGCATTATGGCTAAACTAGATTTTAATATTTGAAGTGTAAAATAATGTCACCATACCTAAGTTATTCTGCTTGTACTGTGCTAAAGACTGGAAATCACATTAGTGCCACGTAAGTGGCATTCCTTAGATATGCTCCTCCTGGAAGATTGACTTCAAAATGTTCCATGAACTGAGTGAGTATATAAAAACTGATATCAATTTACACTAGTAAATTTATTACCTAATTTTTACATATTTGGGTTTTTTTTTAAAAATAATTAAATTAAAACAACACCATTAAGCCTGATGGCTAGAGAATGTATGTCAGGAATATGGAAATCTCAGTTCAATTCCCAGCTATCTGATCAGTTCATTACTTTCTGTGAGTGAAGGCACTTAACTTTCTGGACCTCGGTTTCCTCAGCTGTGATATTGAATAAATAATAATGTTAGTCCAGCTATTTGCAAATTGCTTTTCTATCTTTTTGGGCTGAAATGTAAAATAAGCACAGATGATCCCATTTGCCATCACCAGAGGAAATATTTACAAAATTGCTACCTTTGTGAAGATTTTTATATGTATACCAGTCATAAATCTCAGATGACATTTGTTGGAACTTAGAATTTGATTATGTTTTGAAATTTTATTTATTTTTTAGGTGCTGCAAAAATGTAATACCACCATTACCTTTAGTAGTAAGATTTCCATGGTTGAAGATCTATGAAATCTGTAAAAAAACCAAACAAAACCCCCAAAACACCAAACAAAAACAAACAAAAAAAACTCCAAAAAAACAACCCAAAAATTAGTTTCAACAAACCTGATTAACTCTGTAACCATTAAAAATCCCTAATTAATTTTACAGCTGACAATCTCTGTATTGTCTTTATACTGCTGTTTTATATTCTAAAATATTCTCCTAGAATTTTTAGCCCTGGGCATTTAATAATTTTTGTTCATTATAAAGGTAGTTTTGACATTTTAATATTAACCCCAGCCCCTGCTAGTCTTGAGAAGTCTTTTATAAAGCCAGTCAACATCTTCAGCAATGTGGTTCCACACTGCACGGAGCAGGTAAGAGTCACTGCAGATGATTAGGCTTTGGTACAGCTGGTACAAAATAAAGAAAAAAATTGTGCAATCATCCCAATTATCATGTTCTGTGGTTCACTCACATCCTTTACTTTCCTTTTTCTCCCTTCTCCAGCTCAAGAAGAGCAATCAGTTATACACAGCAACCAGGCTGAAAGCAGCAGAACTGTCATTGAGAGGGCACCAGGAGCTCTGCAGGAACCCAGTGGGCCAGGTCAGTTGTTAAAGTTGCTCTCACCTCTACCCAGTCACTGAGATCACTGCAAAAACACTTTGAGGATAATCTCTGCCTAGTGAAGGGATCTGAATGCAATGTCAATTACTATCAGTCATGGTGCAGTGGTTTTCTCTTCTGATGAAGATGGGCAGAAGATACTGAATTTAAATGTATCAGCAGGTTAGAAATTACAGACGGTTTTGTGCCTAAATTAAAACCAGAGAAGTGTTTGGCACAGAAATATTTAAACTATTATGTTATGGAATACAGTAAATTAACAGGAGAAAAAAAAACAAAAAACAAAGCAAAAAATCCCAGCCCAAATACCCGAGTAGTACAGACCAGCATTGCACATAGAAGAAAATGTAGTTACTGACTGTTTGAATACGTGATTATTGCTATATATTTTCTTACAAAAATTGGTTCTTTATTCAAAATCAGTACCAAGATGTTTCAAACCTTAACAAGGGCAGCTCAGGCTTGTTTTAAGCTACTCTAGGATGATCAAATAACTAAGAAACATGGCGGGAGTGTAAACATTCATACCAGAGATGCTTGAAAGTAATTCTTACAGCCTTATACATTTGCTCATTATCGTGTTTACTTTATGTAATCTGGATATTATGTTTTTGGTCTATAACAGCTGTGTTGTCTCACAAAAGTATGTACAGGAAAATTAGAATTGTAAGAGCTGGTCAGTAACAAAAAAGATCTCTTCAAACAGTGATCTGTATCGAGAGCCTGTGTTGGATGACTGCTGTGTGAAAAGCTTCTCCACATTTTGGTCACTAATTTCTGGAGCTTTGTTCTGGGAGAAATCCTGTGATGCTGGTGGTTTTAGGAGGTGGCACCACGCTGTCGGCTGTTCCTGCTGCAACGCGAACGGTGGCCATTTCTCATGGGGGTAAAACCCCATTCCCCCAGTGTCTCGGGGTCAGCTCAGAGGGGGCGTTTGGGGCTCCAAGGGCAGCCAGAGTCCTAGCTGATGGCAGCTTTGGTCTTGGAGAAATCCTGCAAAGTTCACGATTTTTGGAGGCAGGACGTGACTTTGGCCACATGCACCCGGTCTCTATTGGTGGCCCTCTTCTACTTGAAAAATGTACTTTTCATGGTGAGGAGCTAAAAAATGTCCATGGAGTGTTTAATGGAAGGAGTGTTTAATGGAAGCATATTCCTTGAACTTCCTTACTACCTTTCTTTTCTTTTGAATCTATTGAGGTGTCTGTTATTTTTGTCTACGCTGGCTGTTTGTATAAACATCATCTGTTCCATGTTGTGGTGGTGTTGTCATTCACCCATTGGCCCATATCCAGAAACATTCTACTGAAGCAAATAAATAAGCCAGGTTATATCCTCAGGTCTGTGTTTTGCAGTTTTAAATACATTCTTGTGGGCTGTAAGGCATGCTGAGAGAACAGGATCTCGTAATTACAATTGCAGCAGAGTTTTATGGAGATTTTAGACATGTGTGTGTTTATATGCAGGTATGTGCTTTATTTTAGATCTTAATAGACAGAAGGAGCAAGAGGGAAAGGTTGAATGTGGCATGAAGATGTAGAGTGGTATTTTCAGAAGGGGGTTAGGCTGTTGTGCCTTGGTGATACGGTGTGAGCAACCAAGTCTGGGGGCTGGAGGGAGGAGAATGTTTAGTAAAGCAGACAGGGCCTATTATGAAAAAGTGATAGGGCACAGAGACATGCCACTTCTGTTAGTAGGAAATATGCTCTGAGAAATAAATCTGAAACTGCAATCTCTAACCTCCATGTTAATTGCTTTTCAGTTATTTTTAAATCAAATTGGGTCAGTCTAGAAAAGAGAGAGGTACCTGTTCTGGCTGTCAGCCCTGCAAACATGCCCTGGGGCCAGGCCTGACTGCCGTGGTCCGTCATTCCATCAGCACCTGCTATGACTCTACAAGCCAGATTCTGCCTCCAGCTCCCACTATGCAGCCATGCCACTTTCAGGCATAAAACCTCACTTTCAGGTTCATCTAACTTTTCTACCTTCCTCAGTGGGAACGGATAGAAACCAAGCTAAAAAAAGCATTACATCCTGCAGGTTAGTTATCAGTTTGGGTGACTGCGAATGAGCCACTAATGAATTCAAATCCTTTTCTCATTGTAACAATCCAACCAGAAGCAGAAGTGTCCAGACCTGTTTGTCTCTCACAAAGCTGTATTATGAAGACAAAGGTCTATCAATGGCCTGTCTTTGCAGTGCCAGTCAGAAGAACTGCCAGAGTCTAAACAAGGTGGTTGAGTTAGAATTTAGTGTCTAAGTGGGTGCCTTGGGCAGAGAACACAGTTGGAGATACTAACATCCTAAATTTAAAGAGCCTTTACTCTCCAGGCTCTTACTGTTATGGCCTTCACAAACAACATGTCTCTACAGGAGAGACTTCTCATGGATGCTGGCCTGCCTCACCTGCATCTGTATGTATCTTTACATACTAGAATTTTCAAGTCATCAGAAGAATATGTCCTTTTGCATATAACTTGCTTGGGATTTTTGGAGCCTTTAGACCCCTGTTCTTCGACAGGATTTCTGATTAGAACTGTTTGCTGCCGTAGGAATAGACACTGATGCTGAATGAAAAGTGACAAAGGATCAATAGCAATACTGTTAACTTATACTAATAAATTTTCATATGCGATGCTAAAGAATCTCCTCAATAGCACTTCATTAAGTCATAGGATAGCCCAGATCATTTGGGATAATACATCATATGCCTAACATAGGCCATTTAGGCTGAATTGTTGAAGGAGATTTTTCTAGCTTTGCTTACAGGAATTCAAACATCTAATTTTATCTTCTGAAAATCCCAGACTAAGTTTGATACCTGTCACCTGTCCAGCTCAGATGGCTGATTGAAGTCATGTGGAGTCCTAATTTTTAACATCAAGGCATCCTTCACCATTACCTATCTTAAAAGCATTCATCTAGGCCTTTTTATTCCTGAGAAGACTACAAGTATCAAGAAAAAATTGGGCAGGTTTTAAAATAAACTTGACTTTGTAGGTTAAGCTCCTATTTTTAATGATAGACTAATCATTTTCCAAAGTAATTTATTTATTAGCTATTTTTCTGCCTTGCTGCTGTGTTGAACAAGTCTTTATTTTGACCCTAAGAATGGAAAGATAATGTATTCCTTCAGACACAAGCCTTGAAAATTCATGAAGTTGTGTTATAAATGGTAAGTAAAAATGAATGCTTTTGTGATTGCATTAAAGGAGATTGACTAAATGAGAGTTAACAAAATACCCTGTAGAGTGCTAGGTGGAGGAAGAATGGTGTTATGTTGATTAAAATAAGCTAACCACTCAGAATACTCTTGTAGAATCATAAATACTTTATAATGGATACATATGCTTCAGTAATTAGTAACTGCTGTGCTGCTGAATCTCACTATTACATGATACATGACAAAAATCAAGATGATTGACTCAAAACTGAAAATTCTGAAATTCCCCCCCCCCCTTTAGCTAATGTCTCTCAGTCAATTATACCTCCTTTTTTTATTATTCACTCCACAATGTGTAACAATACTTGTTTTGGGGTTTTTTTCTCATTTTGTTTCCTGACCAAGCACTTTTTCAAAAAATGAACGAGAAGATTAGCAGTCAGGAGATGAAACTGACTTTTCTACAGAAGAAGGTTGACAGCATTGCTGCTGCGATGAATGATGTGAGCAAGATGCTTTCTTCTCTGGAAGGCAAAATCAATGAAGATAAGGGCAGAGACTTCCAGCCTTTTCTAAAAGGTAAGAAAAATAAATTAATGTAATCACTCACCCTGTTAGAGGTGCCGGGGGAAAAAAAAAGCTAAAAATCTTCATAGATTGTCCTATTCTGTTATTCAACACTTGTTAGGAGAACTCATTTTTAAAATTTCATTTCATAAGAGAGGAATTTGTTTATTTCAACATTTGCTGTAGTGTCTTTCATAGTGACAAAAAATTTATATTCTTGGGTGCTTCATCATCTACATGGTAGCTTAAGCCAATATCAAGGCATTTTCATTTACTTAGAGCATCTGCAAATATTCTTGTGTCTGTTTTTGTTTATCTGGCAGCCACTAAAGGATGTAGTGTTTGTTTTGCTACCAAGTCTAACTAATATTCTTTAATACATAATTCACACACACGGCAAACTATAAGGAATTATGTGGTAGTTGTATTTATAATACATCAAACATTCTGCTGAATAATTTGTCCCAGATTGTATTAGGCTATCTTTGATAAACACCTGTACTCATATTCAGTGTATGAGAAAGACACAGCTAGAGATCAGGAGCTTGGGCAGATCCTGACCAGCAGAATTATGCATCCATTCATTGTGAATCCTGCAGCAAGATCTTTGTGTTACCCAGCTCAAAGTGTTGTTCAACAGGCAGATTCAGAATGAAACTTTTATTTCCTCAATGTGCAATATTTTTCTCATTTTTCAGGAATATTCCCCAAACCATATTTTACACTTCAGAATCCAGAGGACTTTTCTACTATTTAAAAATAGAACAGAGGTTCTGGAGTTCCTTACATTGAGATAAAACTGAACAAAACAATAAGTGGTTTTGTATCTCCCTCAAATTTACCAAGTTGTGTCCTATTTCTTGTGTTTTCAGTTTTCTGTCTCCTGAGCTGTGCCTGACACATGCTAGATGGCTCTCTTGAATGCAAGTTTATTCCATCTCTTGATCGGTGACCTGCTTTCACCTTTCCACATATTGCTAGATGGCATTCTTGACCTTTGGGTGCACATTTAATTTATCTTTGAATATTTTCCATTTCCCTTCTGCTTTCTCCTCATTCTTTTTTTTGTATTTCACTCGTTCTAGCTGTCATTATCATGCTAGTCTAAGAGGTGTTTTTCAGCATCCTGTGTTTCTGTTTCTGCACTCCGTATTTGTATTTCAGGGTCTGAGTCTTAATAAAAATGTGCTGTTCAAACCCCCCCCCCCCCCCTTCTTTGAAAATGTACTTCAAGCCTTTATTTTACCTGAAATGTTTTATATTATACCTGATCAGAAAAAATCTCCAGCTGATATCCCTTTTTTTGATTTATCTTCTCAACCTATCGCCTAATGGAGTAGCTCCAATGAAAAAGATGCTATCAGCTACTTTCCTTGGTTCTAATTATGAGCATTCCAACACAGGTTATTCTTGGCTTCTGCATAGGTAAACAGCAGGAATGAGGAGAGGTGGGGAGAAAGAAAAGGTTAGTGTGTCTGTTGGCTTGTATGTGCAATGACAAATGGCAACTGCAGTTTCTGTCCAGGAAATACCAGTCAGTTGTACTCAAATGCATAAACAGCATCCTAAAGTAGCAGGACCTGAAAGGACCTTCTATACTGTCCACTGTAACTCTGGACATTCTACCTTGCTAAAAATTAGTCTTAGAAGCTCACCTGCAGCAAACCACAACTTTTGCAGTACCACTGCCATCCTGAAGCAACTTGCTTTTGAAACACAGTTAAGTCTGTAGTTGCTTGATATTGAGACATTTTCCTTCTTCACCTACTTTTCCATTTTCTTCCTCTGGTGCAAGGTCCTTTGCTCACAGTCCTTACGTCACCTTGTTTCTTATCACAGAAATTCTAATGTTCTGCCCAGCTTTGTATCAGGGTTTGTAAGGAGTGAGGTCTGATTCTGTGACCAAACAATTCAATATAGCTTAAAAAGACTTTAACTCTCAGTTTCATCTGTGACTTTGGTGACACAAACATGTCATCTGTTGATAGAGGGCAATACTCACTGGAGTAACTGATCTTCTCCTCTATTTTGTTAATGAAACCTGTTGTGCATTTTAAAAATTGCTTTCAGTACTAAGGAAGCTGTTCCCATTTGTTACTTAGGGAAAATAATTTTGTGCTCTTTTTAATTTAAGAAACTCTGCTTACTTCCTGCTATTCTTTCCTTCCTCCTTTAACTCCATATTTAATACACACCTTTCCTCTTCATTATTAAAATGTACACTCCTTTCAAAATGAACTCAATAATGGAGTGTTAATCACTTCCAAGTCAGAGATGTCATTTGCAGCTGCATATGTAACTTCAATTCAGTCTCCTGTGTACATACATTTATTTTGCACATTATACTTCAAATAATTGAAACTGCAAAGAGAGTACATGTTGACACAGAGTAATTACACCCTTTGGATTTCAGACAGGAAGCTAAAATTAAAATTTATAATCTCATAAAAAGTGCAAAAGATCTTCAATGTTCACAGGTAGTTTGGACCTTTCTATTTCAAAATGATCAACAGAGAAATTGAGTTGCATCCATGAGTGCACACATGTATTTGCTGCTCAAGCTTAACAGTGTACCCAATTGTCACCAGTTCAAACTCAGGTCTCTGTGTGGACAAGTGTGCTCCCACAGCCCCTGCTGCACTTTGCTTAGGAGCTACCCAGTTGTTCCTAGCCAGAAAGGAGGGCAGAGAGAAACCCAAATCTGTCCCCTACCAGGCTCCACAGTCCCCTGGTAAGGAGAACACCTGAAAACCAGAGCTAAGCTCCATACCCCACTCACTATCCAACTGCATGGAGCCAGAGCAGCAGAGAGTGAGGCTGGCACCTTCTTGGCTGTCACAGAAAGGAAAGATTGGTATAGACCCTCTGGAACACCTCTCGCAGATGAATGGTCTGTTATCAAGATTTGTTGCTGAGATGAACAAATTTAATTGATTCCTCACAGAATGTTTAGAGTAACCCTGGTTCTTTCCACAGATCATTGTGTCTCTTGGAGAACAGAACACTTTTCAGCATCATGAATTAACCTGACCAAATCATCACTTGGAATGGTTTTTCTACATGTCAGTTTTTTAACTTGGTTCATATCTTGGTTTTTCCCCTCAGCTGCCAAGACACCTTTATTCTCAGATATTTGTGTGCACATACATGTGCATATTCATGTACATGCATCTGTCTAGTCATTGACTTGCTCTTTAGGTAGTTAAAAGGAAGATAATCTCAGTATTATCACTGTTGTTTATTATACTTCATGTAAAATTGCTGGGACATTTGGGACCTCAGTTGACAATAATGGAGTTTAATTCTTAGGAAACTTTGTGCTAGATTTCTGATGTGGCTCTTTTCTGGGCTAGCAAACTTGGGTCTGATTTCCTGATGTTTTACTGCACTTGCTGAGAATTTGCCTTCAAGTAACTTTTCAAGACATGCCTCAGTGCTTTAGAGATGAAGAAATAAATTCCAGGCTGTAGAATTAATTGAGAATAAAATGGAAGAAGGGAACAGATAATTTCTGCCTTTATCAATACAGTTTTAATCAGAGAACCTGTGCTCATTGAGGCATTGTAGAGGTTGAAGGGTTTAAACATGATATCAAAGTCTGGCTGCAAATGTTTATAGGGTTTATGAAAATTGTGCAAAAATGCTTCAGTGTTTTAGTTGGACAGAGGTGTTACCTTTGGAGAATAAATTAATAAAATTCCTTCTAATCTCACACCAGAGCAGAACTACTGCTCTAGTTGATTGAAATATGTTATGCAGAACTCTTTTATGCCTCTCTTGACCTCTCTAAGACTATATGGGAAACATATTTTCATGTTGTTCACTGGGGCAGAATTCACACATTCACTTCTGCCTAGTGCTTTTCAGGATCAGAATTCCTAGGAGCTATTTAAGGAGTTGTAGTTTGCAAAACTTAAAGTTTAATGCCTGCATTTTGCAGCAGTTGTAGTGCTACTAACTTGAGCTATTTATTAAGGCTATTCTTTTTATTTTGCTTCTTTCTCACAACAGTGTGTTGCATCATCACCTAGCACATAGAATACTGTAGGAAGGTAATAATCCCGTTCATTTCTTGACCATAGTGTTGTAAAGCAGATTTTTTTGCCTTACTTTGCTAGTGGAGAAAGGACACATCACTTTTTTATAAGCAAGCCACAAAGGCACGCAGACCTCCCCCTTTCAGTGCTCAGAAACAGCTTAGGTAGGAGGTCAAAGTGGATACCACATGTAGAGTTTGAGCTTGCCCTTTCAAAATACAAGCAAAAATCCCACTGATTTTAGTAGAAACAGGGATGAATCCTCAAACACTACAGCTGTATATAAACTGTAAGCATCCTATACATTTTTCAGCTATACATTTTAGTCTATGTGTGGGTAAATTGGGGCAGGGATGTGTGTTAAACATCTGTGTAGCACTGTGTTTGCTCACATTGTGGGAAAAACTTAGATGTTACTAACACAGTTGATTTGACTGTTTCCATATTTCTCCTTTCCCCCAAAGGTCTCAAATCCAGAAGTATTAATGACTTAATCAAAGACGTAGTTGGAGAACACTTTCAAATATTTCAAGGTGAAATGCAAGAGAGCATGGCTCAAATTTTCAAAACTATGTCTAGTATGTCAGGTGACCTTGAAAATACAAAAGAATTAGTCAAGCATCTGAATGAAACCCAAAATAAATTTGCTCAGGAGAAGGATAATTGGCCAACAGAGCTTGACATTCTGGAGCTGAAGAGTCATATGGTGCAGATGAGAGAGGAAATAGCCCTCACTTGTGACAAGCCTGTGAAAGCTTTACAGGAAAAGCAGAAGTCCTTGGAAGTTAACTTGGAGCATCAACAGTCAAGAAGTATAATTTATTACCAGTCCTTAAACAGGACCCTTACTGAAATGAGAGACGCTCATGAACAACTGTTATCAGCTGAACAGTCCTCAAGACAAAACCTCCCCTCAGCAGGTAAAGTCATGGAATACAATGTTACAGAGTACATGATAACACTGCATGAGAAGGTCAAGAGACAAGGCATGATGGTGCTGGAGATCTATGATGACTTACGGGTCCAAGATAGCAAGATCAGCAATCTCAGTGTTGCACTGGAAATTCAGAGAGACTCTGTTCTGGGGGTCTGTGATGACATGTTGTCAGAGGGCAGGACAGATTTCCAGGCACAGCTGGCATCAGTCCAAGAGAGTGTGATTGTTCTAAACAAGAGTCTCTCTGATGTGCTCCTTCCATTGGGCAATAAGATGGACAGAATGAATGAGCAAATTAATGACCTGTGCTATGATATGGAGATCCTGCAACCCTTGATTGAACAAGGGGTACCTTTTAGTCTAACTTCAGACTATGAGCAACAAATCCAAGCTAAAGAAGTGAAAGAGAAACTTGAAAACCTCACTGTTGTCATTAACAGAATGAGTTCTGCAATGAAGGAACTTTTCAAAACTCAGGAAGAACTTAAAAATGAATCTCAGGCTTATCAGGAACTGTTTGAGAGTCGTGTTAATGAATGCTCCATGGAAATAGAAGATGGATTAAACAAGACCATGATGGTAGTAAACAGTGCTATTGATTCCATTCAAGATAATTATGTACTGAAAGACACGCTACATGCTCTAAGAAATGAGACTGAAGTTTGCTGTGGCAGAGCTGAGGAACTGGACAGCCTCCTGGCTTTTATTCCCCAGTTCCAACAGTTGAATGAATCCCTCCAGTCACTGCTTTATAACCAGACATACAAAATTACTTCACAAGTAATGCCATCTCTTTCTGATCTTCCGTACAAGGAGTCTGACAAAAGTATCCTCCACAATTTCAGTAGAGTTTTCTATATTTTAAATGATACGTCATCAAAAGTGGAAAAGCAGCAACAAGATATCAGCCGCCTGGAAGAAAAACTATTTGACTCTGTGGAGGGTTCTAAGGACCATGAGGTTCGCCTTCTGAATGTAGAGTCAAAAATTTCCAAGTTTTTGGCAAACAACTGTGTCTCACTAAAAAAGACCAAAGCTGCTTCAACAGAGAAAGAACAGGTGGTCTCACTTCAGCTCCAGGCACTGAGTTCCAGGATCAAGGCCCTGGAAGCCAAGTCGATCCGTTTCTCCAATGTCATTCCTCTTGTGAACCAGACTGCTCACGAGGCCTGGGGGATGTGCCAGGACACCAACACCAGCATCCAGAAAGTGAACGCAAGCATACCTGTGCTAATTAAACTGGCTCAGCCAGATATCCCCCTGCTGCAAAGAGGCCTTAAGGAGCTCGTTGAATCTGTGCTCGAAGCAAAAGCAGGAACTATTTTGACAAATTTAACCCAGCACGTTGACATATCAATGCTAAATGCAATGAACAATATCACCAAACTTCAGAAGCAGCTGAAACCAGTTATAAAGAAACCCTCCCCAGCAAAAAAAGTGGCAGGAAATGCCACCATGAGCCTGGCAAGCCGAAGCCAGAGAAACACGGATAACGCAATAGATCCAGGTAATGCATTTTACTCTGTTAAAAATCAAGGTATGTTTTATAAAGATTATAAAATGATGAACTGAGTGGCAGAACTTGACTGAGAGTAAATAAAAAGTCTAAAGACTGCTGTAAAGAGTGTTTCAGAGGATTCTGAGATTAGTCTATTGCTTACAATGGAATTTATTTTGCTTATGAGATTTTGCACTCCATTTAACTTTCCTTAATAGATTCCCATCTGATCAGTTTAAGATATATATACATGCACACACACTCAGCTGAGAACCTGACCTTTAAAAAGTTACAGTTTAGACAAAATCTGAAGAACAAGAATTTTATGACTGCATCTCAATTAGCTATTTCAGTAGAAAAAAATGTATGCAAGCTGGCGAGAAATACGGAGTTGCATCAGTACTTTGCAGTGTCAGCAGGGATGAAAGGTATCAAAAAACCTGAAGCCAGTGAACAAAAATGACTGTAATGAGGCTTTTGCTGGCTCCTTCAGGAGTTCATTGAGAAGTACAGTTACAGTTACAGCAGTGTGTTCCTGAAAAGGCAGGAATCCAGCCAATAAAGTAAATTTGGCTCCAGTCCATGTGGAGAGCAGCTCAGCTAAGCAGGAGCTGCCATTCTTGAAAAGGAAATTGAGTGTGATCTGTTTCTGAACTTAAATTCAAATGCCATCATGTGAAATGAGTTATGAATGAGTTCACAGAAGTACAAACTCTTGAGTTGTGACTTGTGCAATCATGAGTGAAAATCAATAGCACAAGATAATGTTTAATGGAAATATAATTTCTGGCACAATACAGAAAATCAAGAGTGGATGAGTGACTCAAAATACTGAGATTACTCTAATTCATGTTAAAATTAAACAGATTTCTTAATAACACAGACATGTCCAGATACTCTTGAAGATCCAGACCTGAATATTTTCTGTCAAATGCTCTAAAATTTATGAACATTTCTAAACCAATACTTGGTCCCTATTGCAAGCAGATGTAAAGATAGTAAGAGGTATTACTATTGTTTGTGTGCTAAGGCCATAGGCAATCTCCTTTTCCCTTTCCATGCTTTTTTCCTTCCTTTCCACTTTTCTTCCTCATCTCTTCCTGTCCTAGAGACAGCATTTCTCAATGATCAATGGAAAGGATCCTTTTAAAAGCCATAATCCCATGAGTAGATTGGTTTCTGATGAAAGTCATCCCCATTGAAGGATTTCAGTCCTTGGTTATCTTTTCAGTTAGAAAGGGGACACAGCTACTAGAGGAGGCAATCACACTTAAAAATGCACAAATTAATTTGAATATTTTGCTATTCAAATTGTGATTCTTCCTCAGTCATTTTTGGTTTATGTCTGTTACTGGCACTGCACAGGATGGAAATTGAAAATCTTTGTTCAAAATTGAAATTAAGAGGAAATTAGAGGTATCTTTGGTCCTTCCCACACCATGTACTTTGTTGGAAAGTATCACTAGTGCTAGCTGCCTGAGCACGGGAAGGTGCCACCTGCTCTGGTTTTCACTCCATATTGATGAACTAATGCCTTTCCCATTTATTATTTAGACTCAATTTTAACAAATAACTCGCTTGATAGCATTGGATATATGCTCAGAAAGTGCAGTTCTTTGCAGATGTTGAGAAGCCTATTTTTATATGAGATTTCTACATAGCAATGCTTATGCTGACTTTTCTGTTGGTAATGAGATTTTGTACTTAACAAATTTCATGCCTAGCAAAGCCATACATTATATTTCTGTAAGTTAAAGAAGCAAGACCATTACCCTAATTAACAAATATCCATCTTCTGCCTGGTAGATTTTACTTCTCCATGGAAGCTTTTTCTCACAAGTTCTAGGGCACCACCAGAGATTGGTGCTGCCTCTACTAAAATTTCTAGAAGAAATTATAAGGCATAATTGGCTAATTATAAAATGTATTTAATCTTACATTGCCTTTTTCAACTAAAAAAATATTCTAGAAAGAGGTGAATGACAATTTTCATTGACTCCAATATATTCAATATTTGAACCTACTCTAACAGATTAGGGGTTTAACTGGCTTTAATGTGTTCAGGATTTGACCCTGAGGTAATACTCTCTGAAGTAATTAGTTGCAATCAGAAGGAAAAAATGTGAATTTGCATTGCACATGCAAGGACATAAAACTTTGCAGACTTCCCATATTGTGGAATGAACTAAAGAAAAACTCTACATCATGTAGAGGCTGCAATACATGTATGAGGGGTGAAGCACCAACACTTCACCTGACACTGACTGTAACAACAACCCAGGATGGATAAAGAAGTGATTATCTTAAGACAGCCTCAATATCTAAGAGGAGAGGACAACATTAAAATATACATACTTTTAATACACATATATACACACACAGTAACTCATAATTAGTCTTGGGTTTTGGTTATGACTGCTCCTACTTTCCTATGCACTCTTCTTCTGCAGAAATGAGTGATGCAGTGTGAGAGCAGTTTAGCTCAGTTCCCATTTTCCTGTTCCTATTAGTGCTGTTCTCTAGGGAATCTAGAGGCTGCTGTGCTTTCCAAATGTGAATGTACTCTCTTGTTGCATGTCTTGTATTAGTTGTGGGTTTTGCTTTATTCAGATTACACCACCCTCCCATCAACATGAATAACTGACAGTCAAGCTATTTATGTATTTAAAACAGTGCACCAGTGTGAGAGGGAATTTCATTTCATTCTCACTTTCTTTGTGTCTTATTTCTGATTTTGTTTTCACGAGACTTCTACCTCCTAACAGAAATGCAAGCTTCCATTGTTGCTCTGTCATTCAAGCCTTAATTTCAAGTGAAATTAACCTATTCAAATGTTTTCTGTCTTGTGTTTTAATTGCACAAATGAGATGGTTATTCCAGTTCAGCTTGGTGACATAGACTTCAAATTTGCATATTAATCCTTTAGACTAATAGGTTGATGAAACTGTTGTGATGTTTTTAATTTGGTGATCCTCAAATCATCACGCAGGAATTATTAGACACCTCTGCTTAACAGAGAAACTGAGTTGCTAGAGTCCAAGTAGCTCAGATAAGCCCTGACACTCCACCCCACCCAAAACTGGAGGGCACAGCCCTCTCCTCCTTGAGTTTTGCCCTCTGTCAGCCTGAGGCTGCTAAGACAGAGGTGATTAATAACTATAGACTGGCAACCAGTTTGACCCTGTGCGAGCAGGGTGGTTTAGTAGATTCCCAGGCTCTTCCAGTCTCCTAGGGCTTCCTGAGAAGCAGGTACTGATAAGTGAATACAGAGAATATTTTAGGTTGCTTCCTGGTCAGGAGGGTTTCCAAACCAAACTACTGGAGTCAATCCTTTCCATAAGGAGACCATTAAATTGCTGAATATTTGTTTTGCTTCTAACAACACCCCGGTAGATACTGACAGAGCTTCATTATTTGTTTGAGATTTGTTTGCACAGCGTTGGCAGTCTATTTCCCAAAAGAGCTTCTGGCTGTCTGCCCTCCCAAAGAGTAGCAAAACTGTGCATTAACTGGTTCTTCTCATTACTACCATACCAAGTGTGATTAGCAACTACATTTTATTCTCTGCTAGTAATAGTGATAACTTAGGCCTTTAATTTATAGTCTCTCTCTTTTACTCATTTACACTACTAAGCTGTGAAACATTAATGAACAATAAAATATTTGCTTTAGTAGGAGATCTGTTCCTAATCTGAACCTTCTGGTATCTTTACCCCAAGGAGATAATTCAGACATAGTGTCTCAGGACACACTTCAGCAAGAAAAGGGAAAATAGTGGGCAGAGGAGCAGCCCCAGCCAGAAATACAGCAGAAAGATGCTATTGTAGCATAGTTACATAGAGATTATTGGCACAGTGGAGATTTGCACAATTTGCCTCTTGCTCTGAAAATCCTAATTTGACTCAACCCCCCACACAACTTCTCGTATTCTAGCAAATGGAGAAGCTTCCCAGTTGCTGTTAAGCAGTGCTTCACAGAGAGGGTTAATTTAATGCAGATAAAGCTATGTCTGAATTTGAATTAACTACAAGGTTAAGTTCAGGCAGAATCACCCTACAGCAGACTTCCAAAACAGTAGTCTCAATCTCATTATCATTTCCTTTTAGTGATCTTTTTCCTGTTTCTTGGGTTTACTTCTTGTTTATGATAAGTAGAGGCCAATTAGCAGAGAGACTGCTGTGTTCTTACAGGAAGCTTTTGTATTTTGGGAGTATGATACAGTCAGCACAATCAGCTGTTTTCCTTCCTTTTCTACTTTCCTTTGACACTTGGTAAATATGTGGATGCTTGGTAAATATCAGCGAAATGTTGTGGGTGCTTGGGAAATGTGAGTGCAAAATAACTTCAATGAAGGATGTAGCAGATGATTATCTGGGAAGAAAACCATTATTTTCTCATGTCCAGTTGCGTGTGCTGTGACCCCAGTCGTGACAGTCCTAAATTGCTTTATTTCAGGCATTACAGAATAGACATTATTTGCTGTGAAAAGAATGACTGTTGTGTTTATAAATCCATATGCTATATCAGAGCAAATTCAAGTGTCACTGTGCAATGTGCCTCAGCATTCTGCTCCCTGAGCTAAAATATCACACAGAAACAGTTTGCCTTAATGCAGCAGTCTGTGAAATATCTGGTTGGGAAAATGAACACTAGAATGACTAAAATATCTGTGTGAAATCCAGGTCAGCATTTTCCTGGCAATAACTAGATGCTTTTATGCAAGACTTTTTCGGTTCTGACCTACCAACCTAGATTTACCATAACAGGACTGTGTGGAATTGTCTTTCCAGAGTTCTGCTGGTAATTCCTGGCAAAGAAAAGGGCTGTTTTCTCAAATACCTGACTTCTATTTGATGAAACCAAAAGGAAGCGAAAACGTGTGGTTTGGGAATGCTTTGTGTTTAGAATTTTTCATAGCAATATTTATTTTTTAATGTGACCTGAATTTTCTCCCCCCAAAAAACTATGACAACACATTATTCAATTACACTCAGTAATTACTGTCTCAGAGCTCAGCAGCACTGGCCTGACAGATTTCTCTGTATTGGCTGAGTGTAATGTGGCTAGCTCATACCTAATTGGCAACAGAGGCAAGGACATCCTCAGTGAGGGTGCTCTGCAAATACCACCTCTTTGGTATAATTTTTCTTGCTTGCAATCCAAAACTTGTACAACAAACTTGATAGACATACTGGAATTAGGAACTTATTTATGGACAAGTACTTGAAGTGGCTGGGATAGCATTTAGGACCTTTCCTCACCAGGAGCCTGACTCTCTTGCAATGTTTGTTATGTGCATGGGTAAAAAATGTAGACAAAACAGCCCAACCTGTACACCAGCAGTACAAAATCTCTTCTGGTACACCCAAGAATAAGATGGCTCAGTCCAGAAATAGCAGCCTGATCTAACTTCTTTGGAGGATCTTCCTTCTTACTGCACGTACCTGACCCTCTGAGACCATCAGGACCCAGAATTTACAGGTAATCTTGAATATCTTGGAGTGTAGCCGAGGGTGTGCTGTGTTCAGGTAGAGAGAGAGGCTGGACAGGAACTGAAGGTGGCCTTCACAAAGACCTTCAGCAGAAATTGTGAGTTGACAAAGAGCCTTTCCAAAGTAGTGCAGACTTGGGAAGGGTCGCAGCCATGGCGGTACAACTGAGGCTGTTGGTTTTCCTCGCTCTCCTTCGCAGGGCCGTTCTCAGCGTGTGCCAGTTCCCCGTGCCAGAATGGAGGAACCTGTGTCAATGACAGGCAGAGTTTTGTCTGTGCCTGTCGCCACCCCTTTGGAGGAGTCAACTGCAGTGTGAAGCTGGTGAACGACAATTCCCTGAGTGTTGGCAAGTACAGAGTTTAGCAGTGCAATACAGGATCGGTCCAGGCCTCTGCCCCAGGGCCTAATTACAGAGCATTTGCTGGTCAGAGGTCTCACATTTCACTTTAATGAGTGACAACTCAAGCAGCACAGTCCTGTGTTTTGGTGCTGAACACATCAATCCCCACAGGTGACTCGTGATCTCTTTTTTTTTAATACGACCAGATGATGGGATTAAATTGGTTTGGGACCTGCCATAATAGCTGGAAAGCTCCCTGATGAAATGTGCAGAGTGGGAGGGTGTGCAGTAGATGTATTTGGACACAATGTCATGGATTTTGAAGGGGGAGGTAAAATCACATCACTGGGAAATACTAGCTTCAATGCAGCCATAAATGTTCTATAAATACCAATAGCTACCAGGATGTGTGGGACTGTGCCCTCGAGGAATCATTTTAGGCCTGCCTTTGGCATTCATCAACAAAGGATGCAGCCCTTGAAAGATTTCAAAAGGAAAAAAACAAGTGAAAATTATGCTTATTCAGCATAATAAATACAATAAATAATTTACACCTAGGCCACATGGAATGTGAATTTTATGCATCTTTCAGCAGTCATTTGGCTGATTTTTTACTCATGACAGCATATGAATAGTGAATGAAATAATTTGTACAGAATCAGGGAATGGTAATGTACAGGCTCAGCTTGAATAGAAACCCATATACTTTTATCCCTTCATTTAACATCAAGAATGCTAAACCTCCTCACTGTTTGTCTAAGACTTGTGCCGAAATTCTTGGCTTCAGCTCAGTCACATAAACAATGAAAGAGATCCTGGAGTGGGGAAACTAGGAGAGGGTGTAGGGTGGAAAGAAAGCTTCCTTAATGATAACATAGTACAAACAAACATAAAGTTCCCTTGCTGTTGTTAAATTTTTCTCTGGTGGATACACCCAGCACTAATTCTGAAGAAAATTACTTTTTATGCAATATAAAAAGATGTGTTTATGCAGGAATACTATGTTTCAGTTGATCAAGGTCTGTCAGCCACAGGACAATGTGACATCAGAAAATTTGCTTTTGGTCTTCTGACTGGTCCAAGTGGCCTTTTTACAATGTAACATCACTTGAAATTTTTCTTTATTCCTTTACAGATTTTTCAAAAGGATCATATAGATATGCACCTATGGTGGCTTTTTTTGCTTCTCATACATATGGGATGACAACTCCAGGACCCATCAGATTTAACAATCTGGATGTCAACTACGGCGCCTCATTTGCCCCAGCAACTGGGAAGTTCCATGTTCCATACTTGGGGGTCTATGTTTTTGAATATACCATTGAATCATTTAGTCCACGTGCCTCTGGCTATCTGGTCATTGATGGAATAGACAAACTCACTTTTCAGGCTGAAAATATTAATGACAGCAAGTACACCGACAGAGTAATTACTGGAAATGCTTTATTAGAGTTAAATTATGGTCAGGAAGTCTGGCTCAGACTGGCAACTGGCTCTATACCAGCCAAGTATCCACCAGTAACTACATTTAGTGGCTACTTGTTGTATCGTACCTAAGTCAGCCCTAAATGTGGGCTGTTAGTCAAATGAAGCAACCTGCAGGTGAATTTAGCTTTGCATTTAAACACTTTGCTTCTTTAAGGGCACTAAGCTTCCCAGTGGAATGGCTTTTCTAGTGCTGATCCTCTAAGATGTTCTTTGGTTGTAACCATGTGTACAACCCCAAGGAGTCCACAGGCTGGAGATGGGGGAAAACAAAGCACCTTCCTCATATTAAAATGACTGGGGAGCACAAATCTAATGCTGTTCTGCTGTTACATTGCATAGACATACACAAGATTGCTGAGAATCGCTTCTCAAGAGAAAGCTCATTTTGATCATTCCTTTACACCCTGACTGCAAATCAAAAGTGATGGATAGATTTTGATGACTCAGATGCTGGATTACTACTTAGCTCATTGTATCAATTGATAATTGTGTGTATATATTCTGTTTGGAAAAAAATATATTTCTTTTTCATTTTGTCTACCATTATTCGCCACATACTTTGATACGGCAGTATTTAATTGATTCATGATTTTTTTATGTAACCAGTATGATGATAAACTAGGTTTTTTGAATCTGGCAGCAAAAAACCCATGAGAAATACATTCAGATTAGAAATAAGGTATTTTAAGCAGTTTAATTACTCATAGGATAAACACCATAATGGATTTGGTGGGTTCTCTCTGTTGTTTGATATATTTAAACCACAGCTGGGTTTTCTTTGGGTGATATGTTTTAAGCAAACATTGTTATATTGGCTTCACACAGATTTTAGCATTTGACCTATAAAGTACACAAGATTAAGTGATATAACCAAAGTATTTTCTGAGTTCTGTAAATCTATGATGTTGTTTGTTTCTGCATTATATTCACTAACTACTGAGGCAAAATGAAATTAACTTCAGTCTGCATGTGATTTCTCTAGCACCCAATCCAATAAAAAAAATATTTGTAATGGATGCCTGACTGCCTGAAAAAACAAACCCTCAGGTTTTTGTTCTTATTCTTTGTGAAGTCCCAGGCTGCTGCAACTTCTTGATATCCTATCCCCTGGTGTGACTGGCCAGGTTTGTTTCTAGTTATTGCCTTTGTTAATGATATTTGACCAGGTTTTTCTGTGTCTCTCTGTTTGTCTCACTCCATTTTCTTAAAACTGAAAAAATCTAACCATGATCTATGCCGATCTATTGAAGCACAGAATGTTTTGGAGCTCCTTGAATTATTTTGTTTTCCACTTTTAGAACTTTAAAACACATGGTAATCTTCAACTCTCTTCTTACTTATTACTTAATGGACCTTACAAGATCTTAGGATGAATGTCCATGAAATGACTGAATTCCTGCCATGCTGTATGTGGATAAGGGAATCCACAATATCTTCCCTCAGATGCATAAATGCACATTCTGTTGTTCCAAACACAAAGGAGCATTCCCCACCAGAAGCAGTGGTGCTGAAGTGTGCCCTTGGGCTTGTGCCTCTGGGTGCTGGCTACCTGAACTACAAAAATGTGCAGCACTCAACAGCATCCCAGTGACTTCAGGGGGCATTTTATCATGGCTTGTGCTTCAGGACAGCAGTTAAGAGTTCATGAAAGTTTTCAATACAAGCCCACTTTTTTTTTTTTTTTTTTTTTTTTTTTTTTTTTGAGGTTCTTCTAAGGCCAGAAATGCTTTCTTCTCTTTAAGTAATGGCTGCTTAGTGTGCCATGGACCCTGAATGAGTGTGCTACAGACCTTTTTCTTGTTGCATGCCGCATTTTTTCTGTAAACACTCGAAATCTTTGATATGGCACTAACTCCAGCCTACTGTATCACTGAATGTTATCAAATATAATGAACACAAGCTACAGCCCCTCCTTGTATGACTTTGTCATTTCATTGTGCTTAGTCCTCTTCCTGCTGTGGTTATGGCTAAATGGCATGAAAATTACTCTGAAGATGAAATTAAAATGACCCACCAGAGACTGCATCTCTGTTTTAATGGGACTTCCTTTGCCCTTGCAGCCCTTCCCTCTAAGTCCTTCAAGCTGGGTCCTCACCTTCACCAGCACTATTTTCCCCCAGCAATCAGATAATTTCTGCGTCATTGTACTGGTTTTCTTTCCTCTTTTCTCCCCCTTTTTTTCCCTCTTCTCACAAAACAAGAGATTCATTTGGGTTAAGTAAGAATTCTGATTAACACCACATATGTATGAGTAACACTTAGAAGACTAATTTCCCTAATAGAAATAGTACTGAAACTAATTCTCATTTTACTGTTTAAAATATGAGAAAAAATACTTTAAAATTATAATGAATGTATGTTCCCATTTTTATACTGTTTAGCAATCCATTCAAATCTTTCTTCAGATGTCTTCAAACTAATTATAGTTGACTTTGTCAATTTTTAAAAACGAAAATGCAGATTGTTCACTGTGAAGATAGTTTTGTATCAATCACTGAAGCTTATTTATGGGCTTGTGACTGTACCTGAGCTGGCTGGACTCACAATGCAAAAATAAGTGAGGATCAATAAAATCAGTCAGCCTACCCATTATACAGAATAGGAAACAATCAGCCTGAAATCCCAGGAGAACTCCTTAGGCACCAACCAGAATAGGTGGTTCCTGAGGCACTTTGTCACCCCTCTGCTTTCATCTTCATGCTCTGATTTGCATTCCCTAATGACAGCAGGCAGCAAATCTGAACGCTCATCTCTGCCCACAGCCCTTGTGAGGGACCACAAAGCCATCCTGAGCCTTTGTACTTCAGAGTGAACAGTGTTCTCTTTATTTGGGTGACTCAATAACCATGGCAACATTTTGTCTGGTCTGGCTCTGACAAGCCCATCCAATTTACTCTGGAGTTTGTATTATCATTTCCTCACCTATACCAAGCAAGTTACGGCTGAACCCAGCCCCTCATACGCGTGGGATTCTCACTGAGTCCGGCGCTGGTTTTCCTCACGTACCTTTTCCAGCTGCACAGCCAGCACAGCTCGTGCCAAGCTCCCCTGCTAACCCAGGCCTGCCTGAGTCTGTCTCGTGGGTATGGCTGTCTGTCCCTACATGTGGGATGGTTTTGTTCAATTATTTTTTTTTTCTCTGTAATAATTACATCAACATTGGCAGCAAGCAGGAAAGAAGCCATTATTTCTGAATTCAGGCAGTGACTGAAAGCAGCTATTAGGAGCAACACTGCAGCTAAATCCCACCAAAATCAGTGGGTACCTGGTGATTAAGTACCTTTGACAGTGGGATAATAAGTGCATTGAGGCAATTGCAAAACTGAATAGCAGCTCAATTGGGCAGGTGAGCAGGAGTGTGCAAAACAAAATAAGACAACACACAAACAGTTTGGACATTTCCAAAGGACAAAAGTGTACACCATGGTTTTGCACGTATGTCACTGGTAGCTACTACCTGGCTGCAGAAACAATTGCCTAGCAGCTCCTTGCCTTTCATTAACCTCTTCAGGCCATCAGATGTATCACACTGAATTAACAATGTCTAGATTTTTTCCATTTTAATTTTATTAATCCATACTTCTTCCTATCTTTAGATGACTGCTGGAAAGCCTGATGAGCCAAATACTCCTGTTCCCATGCTAGAGCGTTATTAAAAGCAGAAGATGGAAACTTTCTTTAATTGTTGTGGAAGAGTTTTTTGTGCTTACTAAAGCATCCTGTGTAATCATATTTTCAGCAGTTTTATAAGAAGTACAAATATTTATCAGGACTTTGTTTTTAAAATCTACAGTAGTTCCATTGCAGTAATTTTCCCATTTGCAAGGCTCCCCCTTTGTGTGATGGCTCTGATGGCAGGAGAGTTCTCAAGGGTGAGATAAAATAAAACACTGTTCAGATGGGACTCCAGTCAAGAGTGCATGGTAAGAAAGCTTTATCAGCAGGCTGCTTCCTAGCTGAAGTTGCTATAGATATGTTACAACCAACACACTGGCTTGTAATGAACTGCCTTGCCCTGCTTCCCCACCCTCAGAAATCTGTGGTGGCTGTGAGCTGAAAACAGTCTTCTGCACTCACATGTTACATGTAAACAAACCAAAGTGTTTCTGAAAACACTGATTGCCGTGGCTGCTGTTGAAAATTCTTATCTTAGAAAAAGCAAGTTGCAAACAAAACAGACCATGGCTGTTTGCAAACAGTGAGCAAGTACTTACAGAAAGCTTGCTATTCAAATCTGCAGGAGTTGGGCGATGCCATAAAAATGATCTGAAGTGCCCAGAAGTCTTTTATAAATACTATAAGCTTTCTAAATGCTTTTTGAGCCACTGGAAATCGGTGTATCTCACATCCACACAGATTTAGTGTGATGAATGGCAAAGTCAAGAATGGTGGCAACTAAAACAAAATCCTAGAATGACAGACTTGTTTAGATAAAGAATTATCCTCAGCTCTATCTGATGTCTCTGAATTCTCTGCAAATTGCCTTGGAAGGGAAAAAAAGGGTTCAGCCATCCATTGCTAGGCTACTTATTGGTACTTACTGAAGGGAAAATATACACGTGAGAAAATTGTGTACTATTATTTCCTTTCAAAGAAAGGGCCATTACCAGCTTACTCAAGCAAGAGACAATTTTCAGGCTCAGCATTTAGACACATTCTAGAAGAACACAGTAGACTTCAAGTATAGTTTTCACCAATAATTTTTAGGGTCTAAGTTGATCACTGTTACCTTGGCCCCAACACCTGGCATTATTACAGCTTGATAGGTATACACTATCATAAAACATTTAATTCTGGGAAAACAGGAGCTATGCTTACAGAAAAAAAACCAACAAAAAAAAGGAGAGAGATTCACTAAGAGTTAAAATGTAGCAAAGGAAACTGGAATGCCATCAGCAATGAATGACAGAATCATTTAGGCTGGAAAAGACCTCTGAGGTCATTGTGTCCAATCTTTGATCACCTTGTCAACCAGACCATGGCACTGAGTGCCATGTCCGGTCATTTCCTGAACACTTCCAGGGATGGTGATTCCACCATCTCCATGGGCAGTCTATTCTAATGTTCCACAAAGAAATTCCTCCTGACGATCAACCTGAACTTTCCACGGCACAGCTTGAGGCCATGTCCTCTCATCCTGTCACCAGCTGCCTGGGAGGAGAGGCTAAATGTGCAGAAAATACAGCCCTTCTTGGGCAAAAATTGCTAAAGGTCATTCCTTTTTATGTGAAATTATTTGTGTGAACTGAACAGAAATATGACGACAGCTATGAGGAACTCCTAGCTTCTAGAGCAGAAGATACAGATCTAGGACCACCCTTCAGTTTATCTGTGGGCTCACCTTGTTTGTATAGGTTTGGACTTTGACTTAACTAGTATATATGGTCATCAAAGGAAGGTCAGATGCTTAAATAATTGTGGAAGAAAGGTACAAATCAGGAAAATAACACGGGACGTGTTTGTAAGTGGTAAACAAAATGCATAAATAATGATACATTTGCCTTCCTAAATAAGAATGAAGAGGAAAATAAATTAAAAGTAAGAGATGGGAGAGTGTTTGTCAACAGTTAAAATGCCCAACAGAAAGGGATTGTTCTCCCAGCTCTCACAGCACCCCTGTGCATTCGCTGGGACTGAACCACAGCCCTGCCTTTTCTCTGCCTTCCCTCTCTCCAACCCTGCATTTTTTTCTGCTTCCCTGCTGTTTGTGTGAATGACCAGACACCAATGACTTTGGAAATTGGTCATGATGCAATATCCTTGCACCACATTTCTTCTGAGCCATAAAATAAGGGCATATTTTCTTTCCCTCTGTTATTTTCCATTTGCTAACTCCTATGGGCACCCCAATCACCACCATTTTAGTTTTGTTATAGTACAGCACAAAACTCCAAAAAGCTTGTTTGGAAGAAGGGATAGAGCATTATTTCTATCTATTTCTACATAAACACAGTATTTCATTATTGCTGTTTGTGTCTATATCCTTTTTTTCTTTTTTCAGGCAAGAACAGGAAAAGCTGGTGAGGAAAAATTACTTTTCAACCAGGTGATATACACTTTAGTTAGAGAAAAAAGTGCACATGGGTGAGAAGCTATCTAGTGTCCCATTTTAAACTCCATGCCATGCTTTTCTCTTTTTACAGGTGTATTTTCAATGTCTCCACTCATTTGGTAGCCAGTTTCACAGCTCTGCCTGCTGTACTACCTCAGGTCATTTTCCAGTGACTGTGAAAACATGTGTATGTCAAAGGCCATATATCAGCAGTGAAAAACAATCCATCTGCTATAAAAATACTTGGAGATCCTTTCAGGTTAAGGTACACTGCTGGTCACCCAGCAGGAGATTGTAGCCAGGAGGCAGACCTTGATCTATCTTTTGAAACAGGATTAGAAGCAGGTTCAAAGATACAAAGGTAAAAGAGAAGAGTTAAACCCAGAGAATAGTTAAAAACATTGCAAAAATAGGTAGTTAAGGGTTGGTATATGAATTTGCTGCTCAGTGCATAGGATAGACTTTTAAGATTTTTTAACATTGCTCAGAGGGAGGAGAAAAATTCTCTTCTGTGCTGATCAGAAAACCTTCCTGTTTATTGAAGACAGAGAACATATGGCAAGACATAGACCTGCAAAAAGGAGATTTTGTTGAAGCATTTAAACACAAGGAAGGTCTTGGTGTCCGCCTAAAAGCGGAAGGGATATACAGAATGAAGAATCACGCAGCTTCTGAAACTTGGCAGGAAAGCCATTGACAGGAGCAGCAAAACTGAGGCTGAGTGGGTCTGAACAGTGTGCTGGCTTTCTTACTGGGAAGAACATGGTTAGGCTGGGGGCATCTGGGGTACCTTGGGCCATCTCAGCTCTTACTGTGCCACCTCCAAGTATTAGATCAAAACTGGGTATGGGTATGTAGCCAGCGTAACCACAGCTTGTGCTGTGATGTGTGTGTACAGAGCTCCCCTTGGCTTATGAGCACTGATAAAAATAAACTCATGGAGAGAAGTGTCTACCTCATGTCAAATTACCTGGATGTCAGCTGCCTGTGATTCTGAATACTCTTGCAATAACTTACTGTGGAAAAAGATTGAATCCTTATCTGAATGAGAACTACTCAGTCAAATTTGAGCCAAGTAATTACAAAATGTTTAAGAAAATAATGAGATTACATTTTGCATTTAAAAATCCCAAGATAGACTTGAATACTACAGCAAAAGATGTCAAATAGTTTTTCAGTATAAATTGAGGGAAGCTAAAAATGTGCCGTTGGTTTTTCAGCCCTTTAGTTCTGCTAACAGTATTGAACTTGCAGAAGGGAGGCAATTCCTCCTGCATACAGAGAGCAGTGCTAGTGGCAGTATTAGAGTGGCAGATTTTTTTAAATCTCAGGCTTAGGTGGTTATAGCAATGAATAAATACCAAACTGTATTTGTGTCACTCCTCCTACCTGATGGAGTAGAGCTACATGGAGAAACACGAGCACAGCAGGTACCCTATTGCAAGGATGTAGAAAAGAGCAATGTTTGACAGAAGTAAATGAACACAACAGGCATATAAGAAATTGAAGTAACAGAGAAGAAGTGCCTGACAGCATTAACAGGTTAAGGGCTAGGCTCTGTCTCAAGTTTTTTGCCAGTCTCCTGTTGTGTCTGTACCTTTTGGTCCTCAGGCCATCCAAAGGTGTGCTTGTGAGCCTCACAGCCTGCAACCAGAGCACATTTTAAGAACAGCGAAGTCTGTTTGCCATCTCTGGAGAGTATCACCAAACCAGGGAGTACTGGTACCATTGTCAAAGCCACTGGGACTGTTAGGGTGGGTCGCTGAAGTCAGGATGAATTGAAGTCTATGACCACTTATGAAGGTGTCTTGGTAAATTGGATAGATCTTGCTTCACAACTACTGACTAAAATAATGATGTCTGGTGGGAAAAGGACTTTCTTGGAGTAGTCTTTCATCACCATCTGTTTTACTACTTTTCTTTACATAATTATTTTCCAAAGTGCCGGCAGTCACAACCCCTTTCCAGCTAACATCTTTAATGAGAAATTTTTATTTGACTTTTGATCTTCTGTCAGCATGGTGGCTCTCCTCTGCAGAGTTACAGCAGCAGCCACGTGCTTGTGTGTGCTGAGAGCAGTGTGCTGCATGTGCTGATGATGTTGGGCCTGTCTCTTGAACCTGACAGGATTGATCACAGCAATTCACCTCTCAAGTGGTCAATACTTCTGCAACATTTCAATCTTTCTGTAGTGAATCTCATACAGTTTCATGCTTTTAACCTGCCTTTATTTCCTGCCAGTTGACTCCAGACACACAGGAGACTCACAAGGGCTCAATTTTTACATCCATGCTGTTTTGAGTTTTTACATTTCTTTGGAGCAGACAGTATGTAATATATTTTCCACCATCATTGTTATGCTGATGATTCACTGTTTTATCTATCAAGTACTTGCTTTGGGAATTTGAATTCAAATCCGATTACTTCCCATAATCCAGGAGTGTTAGAGAAATTGCCTTGGGAGCAGCATCTTTCTCTCCCACCTCAGTATAGCTCTGTGTTTGGTTTTGAGGAGGTGTGTTGTGTGATCTGTGATCTGCCTTGTCTTATGAACTTTAAAAACATGGCTGGTTCCAATGCAGCTCTTTAGGGTCTGGTCTGGGCACATACCACTTGAGTTGCTCCCAGAAAGCTGATTCAGGTGGGCCTTAAAAAATTAAACTTTTCTTTAGAAGTAGCTTCCCTTCAAGGCTGCACCTCAATAAATTTCCCTTCCCTGTTTCTCAGGCAGTTGTGTCTCCTTCTGTGACACAGGGCTTGCAACTGAACATTTCAGGCTTTCCTGCCTGGCTTGGGGACACCTGACTTGAGAGCAGGGTTTCACATGGAACAAAAAAATGCCACCAACACCCACAGCTCAGAATAAATGAGTGAGTGCTGTGTCTCTCAGCATAAAAAATTAACTTCAATAACAACTGCACTTTCTGGTAACTGCAGAGGCTCTAGCTCCTTATTTGGCATCATACAGGATTTTATGAATTTTGATGGCGAAAAGTAACGTAAAATATATTGGTTGATTCTGTTTTACCCTCCTCCTGGGATGACTTTGATGTCCAATACTTTCTTCTTGGAGAGGGACTATTTGTCACAGCATTTCAAACAGTTAGCTTGAAATTATCTGTTCTTGTGGAGTCCCCAAAACACTTGAAGCTAAACACTTCAGAATTCAAAGAGAATTTGTTGAAGTATGTAGATACAAAAATGCTTTCACATAAACTGTTGCAACCCTTTTAAAAAATCCCCTCTGTTTCATGCCCTGTTTCATTATGAGACTAACTCCCTTTTCAGCTGGCAGATCAAAATGGCACAGTTTGAAGTCACAAATCTTCCCCATATTCTCCTAGGAGCTGAAAACCCAATTTCTCCACAAAACTACCCAGACTGTGGAACTGCTATAATCTTTCAGAAAATAATGACATTTTGCTTTGGAAGCTTGCTCTCATTTACTTGTATGTTGTCAGTATTACATGAATTACCAGATATTCCTCCTAACCTAGAATCCTCCAAATTAAATGTCTTTGTTGCTCATGTGTATGCATGATCCTTTTATCGGACCATATGGAATGAGTACTGACAGCAGCTAATTCGATAATTATTGTATTGTGCAGATGTACAGAAGGGTAAAAATTCATTTCTTAAAGACAAACCCAATGAAAACAAAAGGAAAGCATCTTACTTTGGCCAGCCTCTCCTTCCTTTGTACCAATACCCTCTAAAACAGTTTTCCCCATTAAGATTAAAACAAGCATCTTGATTCTTAAGGATAGCAATTATTTTTGAGTGCTCTGGTGAGTATAATTACACTGTCAAGAGCTCACTTATGTTCTGCTGGTAGTCACGTGGCTCTGTTTCAGATTCCCAATTTCTCTCTCCTACAGGACCTATGCCCCTGGAATGGTTTTAATGCTGTACCAGTCCAATACATCCGTGCCGTGGTGAGTCGCACACCACCTGCCCACAGCCGTAACAGCACTGAGCAGAGCAATACTGGAGTCCAGTCCCCAGAGGCTCCTGTTCCCTGCTTCCCAACGAGTGGCTGCACAGCAGGATACAATCCTGGGAATGTCACCTGGGAGTGGGAGAAAAGGAGGAACTGTGTTGAGAGTATGCAACCCTGAAAAGCCAAGGTGTGAGATAGCCAAGGATAGAGACTCTTGATCGATATCAGGAGTCCTGATAGCAATGACAGGGATTATATTCCTGGAGGGAGAGAAGTCAGCATTAGGGAAAATACCTCACAGGGAAAGAAGACATGTACTGTGACCTGAAGGCTGCCATGCTGCTGAAGAGCATCCAAAACTGGAAAGCAGCAAGAAATAAAGGAACAGCAGTATTTTACGAGAGAGATACTGAAACAGCAGAGAAACATATAGAAAAACAGCAGGACGAAGAACAAAAGAAAATACACGGGGAAAATGATTGTAGGCAGTGATTCATTAGATAACATTCATGGGGTCTCTGTGGTTTCTGGAGGGCTAAAGCTCCACTCAAGGTACACTTCAGAATAGATCCAGGTCTTCTCAAGGAAGGCAGAATGAATCCATCTGGTGAGCAAGATGAAACAAAAAGCAGGAGAGACAATAAGAAAGTATCTTTGTCCTACTGCTGATTTTCTTTCTGTGCGACTCAAGCTGCACTTCAGGTAGGCAGCACCATCGTACCTAGTCAGCACAACCCCTTGACCAAAATTAAGCAATTATATAAGGTTTGATGGTTTAATGCCAAATGCCATATGGGGAAGAACGGAGAGATTTTTATGATGAGCAGAGCATGTTTTCATAGGCTGCTGATTCTTTTAAGCTGAATCAATTTGCGTTTGTGCTGTTCTGAGAAATCTATTACAAATTGCTACTGCTTGGTTTTTTCCCCACCAATATATGTTAATATAGCTTGTGTTAAATGAAATAGGAGCAGGAGAGACAAAGTAAATCTTGAGGGATTCAGGGTGGAAAAAGGATGAGATTTCTTCAGAGGTAAAGCTTGAAAAGAGATGAAACACCTTGGGGCCCACGGCAGTTGTTCTGAAAAGTGTCTTGACTCTAATGGGAAAACTTGGAAAGAGGTTAAGCCCACCTGCTCTGCTTTGTCCCCTCCAATTTGCCACTCCCAAGGAAAGAACATCCCTCTACTTGGGAGATGTGAGGGAGACTGATTCTTCATCAGGAAGCAAGAACATTTTTCTTGGTGTTTTGAAAGGAAGAGATGGCAACCCTTTTGGAGCTCAGAGTTGTCTGATCCCTCTCCACCTCTGCTGTAAAATGCAAATCTGTCTGAGAAACCCTGAAAAACCAGCAAAGGAAATGTGAAGACCTAGTTAGAGAATGTCCTGCTCCCTGCTCCAGAGGGACAGGAAAGCTCCTGCAGTGGAGGTTTGGGAGTGTTTGGCCTGGGAAAGCACCTGCTGTTAGTGTGTTAACATTGAGAGACCCCTGGAGCTGCAATTACTTGGCTATGGGTGTGTTGACTTTAATTGTTAAAGATATGGAAGGAATAGACAGGGAACAGGGATGAACACAAAATGTGTTTTGTACCATCTTTTTTTATTTTGGTTTTTATCCCTTTTGTTGGTTGCCACTGTTGTTGCCACCTGCAATTTGTGGCCTAGTCTTTTCCAGTGTGCAATTTTCTCTTTGTGCTCTGATTTAATTTTGTAATTTGTATTTTTATTGACATTATGATTGTCAACTATATAATTAATCCTTTTCTGCTGTTTTTCCCAAAACCTCAAGAATCAGATGGTCTGAATCAGCACTGTTCCACTGAATTCTAAACAGGTGAAGCAAAGCTGGCTTGAAGGGCTGATATTATAGTGCAGCAAAGGGAAGAGGAATTTCCCCTTAACACTACCACACAAAATTAATAGTGATAGATATGATTCCATTTCTCTTTTTTTTTTTTTTTTGACCAATTCTGTAGAATGAGAATAGATATTATAAAAGCTTTCTATTTTGAAGTCTCCTGTGATATGGCACTTTGTTGACAGAAAGATAATTTATTTGCTTTTCAAGTATCTCTGCAGAACTCATACTTGTCACAGGGTGACAAGCCTTCCTGATTCATTGGGTCTCTGTGGAAATATGCATCTCCTTTTCTTGTTTTTTATAAGATCAATACATGGGTTCCTTCCAGTTTGAGATATTCTATGATTCTATTCCTTCCCTTCACTCCAGTGCAAGTGATACAGGATAAGCATGGGATTAAGGATTAAAACAAACAAGTGAAAACATATGTTTATTGATTGCCTGGTTGTGGTGACAAAAATCTTCTCAGACTCATTGTAATGTGCAAAAGTTGCAGCAAGGTGCATCCTCTGTGGATTTGACTTGTCATGCTCAGCACAAGGGTGGAGCAAGAATCACCTGATTTTATCAGATTAAGACAAAACCAGAGGAAGATGCAAAAGTCAGTGTGAAATTAAGGTGCACGTATGAATGCTTTTCCTTGTCAATAGTTGATTTAAAGCTGACAAACCAGTTCCTGCCTGTGATTTGACTCATTTCAGGAAATTGCTTTCACATTCAGGTGAGAATTGACAGGGGTTACAAAATGCATTGCATTTGCATAAAAATCATTAACTTGGGGTTTTTTTCATTGCGATTTTATTTGCCTGATTTTCTAACTCCCAGTTCTTTTGGCCAAAAAATCAGGGATAGAAAAGCGTGTGGAGTGGATGGGTGGGAAATGTCAGTTTTGAGTAAATGTTAAGGTTTTCATATAAACCCTTGTTTTATGATCTGGATCTTCAAAAACGGTCCTGGAAGACTGCTGGAAGCTTAACAGTATGTTTTATTTTACTGGATGTCAGGGTCGTGTTTCACATCTGGTGAGTTGTGAGTTATGTAACCCCTGTCTCAAACAGGCTTTCCCATGCTTCTTTTCTTCTGACACAGCATTCACGATTTTCCTGTTGCTATTTAGTATGAGTTCAACAATTATCTGTTATGAAATTCAGGGATACAGCAACAAAAAACCATCAGAAGAATCAGTACGTGTGCATGTTCAAATAATCATATGTCACTTTTGTTACTGGAATTTAAGCACTCAAAGCCCAGTGCTGTATCCCACCCAGCTAACACTTTACATTTAAATGTAACTCACAGTTAGTGACAGATGCTGAAATAAATATACAAATAGGGAGGTGAGGGTATTAGTTTATATACAGTCATTTATCTTCTGATAGCATGAGCAAAGCTGAAGTCAGATACAGTTAAATGAACTGAAGCTTTAACAGTGCCTCTTGAACTGCATGAATTAACAAAATCAATCCTCATAAATTAAACTATCATTGATCTATGATACAATTAAGTTCTATAATCAAAATACACTATTGGTGCATGCAGCGTAACCATGCTTGTTCCAACGCTGAATTTTAACCACTGCTGTCTAACTGCTCCTGCCATGTTCTGTAAGGCTCCCATCTGGCATGGGAGATGCTAACATTATGATACAGTTATTTCTTTCCCATTTTTCAATTTAGGCTGACATCTGCTGGTCCCTGCAAATGGCAGGCAACCCTGCTGAATGCAAACCAATTTGAGGCTGCGGCTTCTCGTGTTTTCCCTTTGTCATTTTTCCAGAGCTGCGAATGGCAACCAAGCCACTTAATTACAAAGGAAATTCATGCAGAATAATAACTCTGTGGAAGAAGAAAGGCAGGAGCAATACCGTGTAGAAGAAAATGAGTTTGACATGATAAATTGCATACATGCACGCCCAGTGCACTGTGCAAGCACTCAGAGGAGCCAATGGCAGCCACTATATATTGGCCAATTAGACCTACACAAAACGGTGTTATTTAAGGGCACCACACTGTAGGTTGTAATGAGGAGGCTGGGGATGGGAGTTCTCTCTTTTACACTCTCAATGAGGCTAAAGAGAGGGGGAGTGGCGCTGATTGGGCAATCAGCACTTGTCATCTGCCCAGGCAGACAGCAGTGGTCACAAGGAGCTGGGCATTGGAGGGCGTGGACATTCCAACAGGAGCTACTAGTACTCCAGGTGACGTGCTACACACACCTGGCCAGAAGCAGCAAGAAATAGGAGGCTAGTCTATGATTAAATAAACCAAGAGGCACCTCCACATTCCCTGCTGGCTGTATATATTGTAGTTCTGTTTTTCAGGAGAGCGAGTCATTTGGCATCTTACATTGACTGTAGTGCTCCTCACCCTGGCAGCTAGCTGCAAGATCATTCAGGGATATCTCCAGTGATCCAGCTTCCATCTGCATGGACTTTCAGTTCAATTGTTACCCAGTTGTTATATTGGACAGGAATCCACTCACAACCACTGCTTTCCCACTGAGATTTTGAAACCCTGAGTAAAACCAGTCACCTCTGAATGAGCTGTGAATCTGTGGGGGTCCTGATGCTTGATCTACAATGCAGATTTGGATAGGCAGCATTTACTGACTCCCCTGTGGTGGCTTGTTGAGCACGTTGAAGTCCAAACAGTTTGTAGAATTTTTGCTCTTTTCATTTCCTTTTGGTCCAGCTCTTTGTTTGAAACAGCTGGTGTGCCCACTTACCTCAGCAGCAGTATTTCCCACTCCAGCTGCATCACTTTGTCTTTCCCAAGATATTTTGTAAGCAAACGGAAGAGAGAAGAGAAGCATTAATTATGTGATGGCAGAGGTACTCCTCTAACTCCAGGGTGTTTCAAGCACAGGTTGCTGACAGTGGGTGTTGTCCGTGCCTCCTACAGGCTGCTGCCCCTTCAGCACCACACATGAGAGTTGGAGTATTATCCTGCACTTCCCTGCTTTTCCCATGGTGGCTAACCCTGCTTTTCAGCAGGGTGATGACATTGTGTTGGCTGGCTGAGCTAACATCCTGAGACATTTCAACACTTAAGTCGTTGGACAGGGCAGATTCACTTTAAATCCTGCACTGCAGATCCCTGAGTTGGTTTTTTTGTAGGGTGTTGAAAATACTCGATTCTTAGTTGTGATAACTCATGACGATGACATTTATCCTTGGGAAACTGGGTTGAATTTCTGCTCTAGCTTGGAAGAGCCGAGAAAGCCTGAGCCAGTGATAAAGAGAGCACTTACAAAGTTGCCACCTCTATGAGCTGCCATGGCTGGTGCTGAGGAGCAGCCTTACAGCACACAAAGAAAGAGAGAAAGGGTGGATAAAATCTAGGTCCTTACATCTCATGAGCACTAAGGATCCTCCAGCTGATCCTGCTCAGAAAAGCAGAAAGCCTCGCTGCTTTGGGGAATAAGGCGTAGTGAAATATGTGCATTTTATGCATGCTGCTAGTATTTTAGCCAGGAATCTAAAGTCTAATTGGGGTTTGGCACAGGTTTAGTAATGGTTACCAATTACAATTAACTGTTATTGTCTGTTAAGTGCTGACAGACATAAAAGGAGGCAGTGCCATCCCCAAGCATGATAACAATCAAATGAATCAGCAGTTGTTACCAATAATCCTCATCCCCAGGTGCTAAGGTGCAGCTGACTTAGAGATTTGGACTTAATGAAGATCCTACAGATAGTGCTTGGCTAGTGTTGATGGGATGCAGGGGTCAGGGGAGTCCCTCATGCTTCTTTTGATAGTACTACTACTACTACTACTACTGTTTCTGCAGCACCTATAAGAATAAAATATTATTTCAAAGTGTCAGCCCTTTGGATTCTCACTAAAAATGTATTCAGGAAGATAGGCAAGCCAGCTGGCAAGGTGAGTTTTTCCTCTTAGTGCTTCAAATCATACCAGTTCTTGAGGTATAAAACTACAATAGTTTTCTATTATTGTAGAAGCTGACGCAAAAGTTTGTTTTGCTATTTCTAACATAAATCATATGGGGTCTTATCTGGTTGTTTGCTTTTGGTTTGTGGGGGGGTTTTTTGCATTTAGGTTATTGTTTAGAGTTTAAAATCTTCTTTATAAAAATTGTATAAAAAACACTAGCAAACTGTAAAGCCAGTGCCATGGCAGCATCAGTGTAAATATCAAGAAAATCCTTAAATTACCTTAAGCCTTTAAATGACTTGTTACAAAGCAGTTTGGACTGTTATGTAAGTAACTCTAGTGACATTTGGTGCTTCTTCAGGTTAAAGCCCTCTGAATGCTCCCAACAGCCCTGAACTGCAGTTCAGATTGCTCTGTGTAGCTGCTTCCCAGTGAAAACGCAGGCATTTACCACTGAATTGCTTTTTGACTACTGGTGCTCATTTCTCACTCTCCGATTCTGCAGACACCCCGTTTCTCCCAGGTGTTTAATGGTGACATTAATACACTGACAGAAACACCCAGCCATGTTGCAATTTACTGGAGCTGATGGGGAAATGTTCTCAGAGCTACACTTGTGAAATGGAGCTGTTTTATAACTTTCGTGATTGCTATTCTTGAAAACTTCACCTCTCTGAGAGTGCTGATAGACAATTTTCCCTTCCATTCATTCCTCTGCTTATTGTAATAGATACTCTAAGCACAGATCAGTGAACTGTAAATCTGAATAGGCTTCTCAGCATTTCATACAGTAGGAGAGAAGCACCAGAGAATTCACATTTGTTACAAAGCTGAAATAAATTATCGCACAGTTATCTTGCTAAGATGGATTTCAAGTTCCAGATCTTCAGCATCAGAGCCAAAAAAAATTAAGGCCAAGTTTTCTATCTGCCTGCTGCTATGCTTTGTGTAATAGACTTTAAATGGAGTGATACACTGGATGGCTGAATGGACCTGTGAAATTCTCATTTAAATGAATTCCTGTAAAAGCAGAGTGATGTTTAGTGGGTTGTGTGTCCTGAATTCAGATAATGGCAGAGGGTAGAATCACTATGTGTGTACAAAGAGAACATTTGTGCAGGTATAAGGCACATCAGACTAATGGTGTGCCCAGAAATGTGTTCAGAAATTAGCCAAAAGCCTACGATGTGTGGTCTGTTACTATTAGTTCACTGCTTATTTTGTACTAACCACTTTTGCAATTTGATGATGTGGCAGCAATGGCTTTTATTGTGAAAGTGAAGGTAGGTAATTTCATATTTGTGAAAGCTGTATAGTACTGCCTAAGTGTTTAGGATATGCTGTGATAACATCTAATTTTGTGTCATCGCAGGCATTCAACTTGCATATGTGCTGCCCCCCTTACATAATTTATTTGACAGTGGCATCACTGCTAATGAACAAGGCCTGCAGATGATAATTTTCCTGAACTTTTTGTGTAATCAGGTCTAGAGGATTTCAGTTCATCAGGTTCTCGTTTGAACTGCCAGGTACTTTTACACTCTGGAGTCTTACAGAAATGAGCATGGACATGATCCAGAACTGCAGCAGTTCAGCTGTGTTGGGCTTTTTTTTAGCTATTCAGTTGACAAGAAGAATCATCTTTGTAATTTTAGTATTTCCTTATGAGACAATAATTTTTTTCTTCTTGGAGCTCATTAGCAAAAACCTTCGCTGGTCTGAATTGAAGATAATAGTATCTGAAGCTACACCAGATTGCTGAGACAAGTAGAGTTGGTAACCCCTGAACCTGAAAAATGACAGATTGGAATTCCTGGACCACCTAGATGACCTTTCAGTCAAGCCAGAGAAAACTCTTCGAACAGTTTGGGGAGAGGAAGGGAAAGTTCATATTTCACAGCAGTGTCATGAATAGAAGAGGTTCCAAAGCGGCAGTGTGATTTCCTGCCTCTGAGTCCTTTTTTACAGACAATATAATCCTCTGGAACAGCTTCTAACCACTTTAAGACTCCTGATCTAATTTCCCTCTGCCTTCTGCTTTGTCCCTTCATGCCAGTAGAAGTAGTTGTGAGACATTTTAGAAGAGCTCATGTGGTCACACTTCATTCCCAGTTTGCCTCTGGTGGAATTTAATGTAGAGGCAACAGGGTACAAACCGTCGGAGATTCAAATACTGACCCGACAGAGGGATCCCAGAGGGGCAGCTGCAGCAGAGAGCAAGATGAGGACCTCTTTGCCCAAGAGAGCTCAGGGCAGCACAGGCCACGTGAAGCCACTCCTGAGGCATCCAGCTGTGAGACCAGCGTGGGATGTAAATTGGTGGAGCTGCGCCAAGTCATGCTGGGATAGCTGATCGCAGACCGACTAGCTCAGGGGATTTGGGGGCTGCAGGGTGCATGCAAATCCTCTGTAAGACTCAGCAGTGAAGAGCTCAGGCCAAAAAGCTTCAGGGCTGCTGTATAGTCTCTGCCTCTGTCCTCATTCAGCTCCCACAAGAAAGCCTAAGCAGCAAAGCTTAAGCTTAATCGAGTTATGCGAGCCAATAAACTTCGTTGCATTTCTTATTGCCCTACCTCAGTTATATGCTTCTAAATTATTTTGCTTAAAATCAAGGCAAGGTTTTTTACAGATTTCTTCGAGTGCAGTCTCTTGGCTTCATTTCCTGAACTTGCTGCTCTGCAGCTCAGGTGGACTCAAGACTGCCTGGTGTGCATGTCTGTGAGGAACATTATGAACAGCACAGCTTTCACTTGACCTCAGGCTTCAGAAGGAACGTCAGGATCAGACTCTGAATATCTGAATTAAAGGCTTAACTTTGAAAAGCGCACAGTCAAAGTGGTCAGAAGGTCTGTGGGGTGCACAAAGCAGGCAATTGTGCACTTAGACCCCTGTGTTAGCCTTCCATCTGTTGCCAGCAACCAAGGCTGAAAGAAAGTGCTTGTGTTGCAGGTAATGGCATGAAAAATAATCTTTCTTGTTAAAGTTCAGTTTTCCAGAAGCTGGTCTTTCTACCTCATCCACCCAGCTTCACAGTAATGAGGGAAACAGAGAGTTCTTCCTCACATGATAACTGAGCTCACCCAGTTTCCTCCCTGTTGCAGTGTCTGCAATCCTTGCTGTATTTTAAAAGCAGAACCTGTAACAACTACAAAGTCCTACGAGAGGCAGGGCTTCAATTCTGTGGACACCAGTGGCATTCTCAGGGGTGTATCTCTCTTGATCCCAGCCCGTGCTTCCCACCTCCTGGGGAGCACAGGAGGAACGGCTCGTGTCTCAAGGCGATGCAGCTCCCAGTCATCTTTCTTCATGATTCACACAGAAACTTTTAATTTCTAGAAGTGACACATTAACTCCAGCGGCCTAAAAGAATAAATGAGTAATACTGTGGGGTCTTCCATTCACCAACGGGAATGTTTTCCCCGAGATCTCTTTGTAATTGAAGCCGTTTGTCATTTTGAATGTAGAATGTATTCATTAGAAAGCAGCACCTCGGAGGGGACTAGAGAGCTCAGGAGATTAGTAACAGGGTACAAAGCCTTTTGCCTCCAGGTTGCCAGTTTCAAATCTGGCCATGTCACTATTGATCAGAAGAAGTCATTACAGGCTGACAGATGTTTGGCTGCTTATATAGAAGTGACCTTGTCAGATTAGTCAAATTCTTTGTTAAGAGATATGTCCCTACTCTCTCACACACACACAAATCCTCATTAGCACCTTGTTGGTAGTGCTCACAGCATCAGCAAGGACAGGGCATGGTTGTTTATGCAAAATCAGAACAGAGGGATTTTTGAGCTATGTGAGGGTTGATTGAAGCATTTTCAAAGCATCTCATGATGCCCTTTGAAATTTCCAAGTTGATTCTGTGCTGCATAATTTAAAATGAACCCTTCTTAGAATATTTGCAGTGCTTTGATCAATATAAAATTTATTTTTTTAGCAATCTGAGAACTGAGTTTTTTCTGTAGCATCTATTAGCAGTAAAGCATGTTCTTAGCAAAAAAAAAAAAAAAAAAAAAAAAAAAAGGAAGGGGCATCTGAAATACATGAAAAAAGAACAGTAATACTCCATACATTTTATTCAGTAACTTTCAGACTAAGACTGAAAATACTCTTAGTCCTGTGGTGTATTTTGCAGACTGATATTTAGGGAACAGAAGAATCTTACAAAATCATCCCAGACACTTCAGTCCAGCCTGCAGTAACTCATATCTCTAGTTTGGATTAAACTCTTGCTCCATGGACCACAATGGCCACCTATGGTGACACCAGACATCTCCTTTCACAAGGCTCTGCTGCCTTTTGAGCATAACTCATGGCTTTCAAAATCACCTATGACAGGCACTTGGGAGAGTACAGGCAAGTTTTCAAACACAGACTCTGAAAGGGGTCCCTTTCCTGTGTCCCTTTGAAGACCCTATGAGGAAGAAAATTCAGCTTGGGATGAGGCTTCCTCCATGGACCGCCAGCTGGGACTCAAGGGAAATTTACTCAAGTGAAGGGGCTCTGACAGAGATGAAAACCTCTACACAAATAATCTGTATGGGAGACCCCAATTCTTCTCTGAAACAGAGGAAAGAAAATGCCAGAAATCCAGCGGGACTTCAATTTGCCACAGGGAAGAAAAGATTAGTTTTTTGTCAGCTTTGCAGCCCATGTTGCAAATCGAGTTTCAGACAGAAAAAAATGCTTTGGGGTGTTCATATTTTTATACATCACCAGCAATAAATATCAAAGCTGGGCTGATAATGTTTGCGTGAAAAGTGCAGGTGACTTTGGTCTGTATTGTGAACAGAACAGTTAAAATGTGTCTTGATTAGTGAGGTTGGTAGGTGACAGTTTTTAATGTTGTGGTTTTGATTCCAATTCAAATTCTGCTTTTAGAAGACTAAATCAAATTTTTACCTGAGCTGAACTTGCCTCTAACACAGGAGTTGTGAACAAGGTCTTTTTTAAAACAATTATAATCTCTCTGCAAAGGGAGGGTGGAGGGATTATAGGGTGTGAAAGCAATGAATAATAGCTTTGGGCTGGTCTGAGTTGTTCTGAGAAATGCCAAATGACTGGCACACCTTATTATATCTTTTAAGCAATCACAGCACGTGACTCCAGCTCTTTCTGTGTCAAGAGCATTTCTTGTTAAATACCACAAGGATATGGGAAGGTGTGCCAAGGCTTCTGTGCACCTTCAGCTGTTCTCAAGGTGATGACTTAAAAATGGCAATTTAGCCTTTGCAGAGCACAGAACAGCATATGCCATTCAAGTCTTGGGCAAAAAGATAAGATAACATGTTGTATTTTAGAGTTGAGGATTATGAATTGGATCTCTGGTTGGTGGGTAGGGGGAAGGGTGAACACTTCATCTACCAAACTTGGCTGACTTGATTTTTGTTATCAGAGAGGAGATTTAACCTGCCTGATGCACCATTTCTTTAAGGTCTAAGTAATATTGGTTCTGCAAGAAGTAATATTTCAGTACATGTAGCTTAAAACCTGGCTTGCCTTAAGGTCACATCAGCCATAAGTAATACACACTGAGTACTTAGGATCCCACAAATGTGACCTTCTACTTGTGTCCCAGTAACGCAGAAGGCACCAGCTCAGAGCAGGTCTATGGATTCCATAGGCACCTAGTAGGGAAAATAAAAAGACATATGTTTCTGTGTATTGTAAGGGGTGGGGGGAGGGAAGGCAGAATCAACACCAAGCTCTAAATTAGTTGTTGTGGTGATGAATGCTGTGTTATGGACCTGCATGTGTGCCTCAGGCTTTTATGGGCTTGTAATTATATTAGGGGATATTGCTTTGACCTAGACAAAACTGCACAGTTATTCACTATTATTCTTTTGCTTGAGAAAAATAAAACCCAATACAAATTCTTTCAAATACTGTATGCTACACATGCATATGACAACATATAGAATAGATTCCCTGCTGAGAAAAGGAAATAAGATGGCAGCAGAAATCTATTTCAGGGTGGATCGGTGAATGGGAATATTGATGGTTTCATGAAGGTAATTCCACTTGTCTTTCTGTGATGGTGTAGCTAAACTGAAGTTTGTTCTGCCACTCTCTGTCACCACTCTTCCCAGAGGCAGCATGTCCTGATGGACTAAGGGAACTTGGCCTATTTCAAGGTAATGGGACAAATTGAGTCACCACTGAAGGCATTTTGGAACAACCTGGCTAACTTTTCTAGGTGGCCTCAAAGCCTTCACACAGCCTAGAAAAGCTGCTTAGCTGGGAGGTTGCAATAAAGCACTGTTCTAAAATAATCATGAATGTTCATAAAGGAGATGAAAGCCTCCAAGCAGTACAGCCAAGCTGTATTAAAGGCCAAAGGAACAAGACACGATTTGTTTAAGACTTTCCCTCTATTTGCACTATTTTTTTCTTTCTTGCATAAAAAATGAGAAAAAAAAACAACTTTAAAACAACAGGCTGAGAATTTTCCAAAGTCAAAATTAAGGACTTTAAAAGTCTTGCAAAAGTGTAATATTACTGTTACAAAATGCACATAGAGGATATCAGGACAAAAATTTTAAAACATAAAGAGTTAACAATACATCCTTTTTAATATTGTTTCAGCCAAGGTGGCCATGCAGCAAATTGAAAAACAGTGGATATGAAGGATTCCAATTTCAAGGAAGAAAAGAAGAAACCTGTAACATAGCCTGGAAAGCACAGCTATTAAAGCAGAGAGACTTAATGAAGCTACAGGTAGATGCTATGCTTTGGGCGTTACTGATACACAGAAGGGAAAACTAAGCTTTAAAAAAAAAAAAAAAGAGGGGAGTGGAACCCCCTAAACCAATTGAGAATTTATGTAGTGGCTGGCTTTACTTGCAATTCTCATTTGTTTCCCACAAGGTTTCTTTTTACTCCATATCCAAGGTGTGAAGGCCTGAATTTTTTTCTTGGTGATTTCTTTGCATTGCTGCAAGGCTTACAAGCAATGAGAAACATGTAAAGTCTCTGTAGCATGAACTACAACTTCTTAAGGCATTGAAAATTGTCAGTATGGCCAAGCTGGACTTAGCAGGGCAAGCAAAGAGTGAAGAAAAGAAAGTAATTATCGTGCCATTGCTGTAGTAGTTGCTGTGCATTGCTGCTTTGGGCAGTGCTGGTTTAGCCTGTTTCTACTCCAGCTGCTCCCAAGAGTCTGTAGTGTCCCAGGGAAGCTGCCCCCCCTTCATCATGTGCTGTCCCTACTCCTTCACCCTTCCCAGGGGGAAGTCAACAAAAAAGCTTGGGCTGGTTGTCTCCAGGACCTGAATGGTGAAGTGCTCTTTGCACACACAAACACTTTCCTGAACCATGGCTGCAAACAACTAATCACTCTTTAATCCTACTAACCTCTTTGCCTCGGCCGTGTGGTGGGGTTAAAATTCCTGCTGATAAGATTAAGTGCTGTCTTGGATTGGGGCCTACATAAATAATAATGCTATTTCCACAGTCGCACTCATTAGAATGAAATGTAAAAAAGGATGTCGGTCTTCCTGCTGTGGGATGTCAGCCAGCTGCTAATTGTTTGTGATCAGAAAGAAGTTCTCTTCTTGTCACTCTTTAGGGATCTATGTGTATTGATAGAATTCCATTTTGCACTTCCACTGAACTCAAGTGCCTTCATCTACAGTGTTTGAACTAGATTTTCACCTTTAGAACACTGCATGTAAATCTAGGTTGTATTAACCACAGGTTTTGTCTTTAGTTTTCTTATAAGCTTGTGTTTTTAATCTGAGTGGTACCTATAGTACCTTTTTAATGGCCAAGACAGTCACACCTCAGATTTAATCCCCTTGTTATAAAGCAGATGTGTTATCCTCATTGTCAGACCAGTTGTGACTCACTGCTCCTTTCTGCTAACAAGAAATCCATTACGTTAATGTGAGTTTGAGAACTACAGTGAAATTATTGCAGTAATCTTTTTATTTTAAAAGTTCATCAGCAAACACCACAGAAACAGAGTGGCTAAGTCTGTTATTTTACTGAACAATCTTAAAAGAAACAGCTGTTAGAGACTGAACAATGAATTTGTGGCTTTAACGTTTAGAGGTGCTCTGTGCCCTGTCAACAGCTTAGGCACAAAAAATATGAAGCACAAGCCTAATTTTAGGCCCACCTGCCATTCTTCTGGAGTGACTAAATGCTTTGGTTGCTTTAGCTGTATGTTGGCAGACCAAGGAGACCTTTGGACACAGCCAGTGGAGTCTGGAAAATCTTCTAAAGCAAATCATGTATCAAGATAAAACAATTACTCATGCAGCATTTTAAAACTAAATGTTGAAACAAACCCATCTGGTTTCCCTTGAAAAAATAAGGGACACAAAAGAGACCAAAGAGTAGCTTTCCACCCAACAAGCATCTCATGTAGAATAATGCAGGTGTGGCTGAAACTACCCTTGACATAAAGTATAGGATAACATGTGTGATGGGGATATGTTGACATTCCCAGCACTTCTCGTCTGAATGCTTATTTTGCAAAAAATCTATTTCCTTGTCAATTTCTCTGCTGGGGGGCGGCGAGAGAAGGGTGGAGGGTAGGAGCACTGATATCTCCCATTTTGCTAGAGGCGTGCAGAGACGGCTTTGAAAATGTGAGCTGAAGTGGCTCTTATCACGAGAGGAATCTGGCTGGCTGGGGAGCAGTGCTTTGCCAGGGGAGCTGTGTAGGGCACGCCTGCAGATGGGTCGAATAACGCTTGTGTGTGATGCCGCTCCCCGTTGAGCGTGTCAGGAGTTACCTTCGCCGTTCCCCGGCCTCGCACTGGTGAGAGGGAAATGCAAATTTCCTGATGTCTTCTGGAGGGCTGTGGAGGGAAGAAAGTGAGGAAGGGAATCAAAGGGAATATATTATTGGTGACAGCAAGTATACTAAGTGAGAGATTGGAAGCAGAAACTGAAGATGTGGTTAATGAGGGCATGTGAGGGAAAGCAGCCCACCGTGCACACTAAACCCACAGCAGGGGTAAGTAGGGGGGAGACACTGAGGGAAAAGGACAAAACAGAGCTTGTCTGCTGATATTTCTGATATTGCAACCCTGCCCTTCCAAGAAAGCAGCACACATCTGGTGGCATAGTCAGAAGCCCTCTCATGCTTTTATTCCTCTTGATATGTTCCCCATCTAGAGCAGAGGTTCCCTCTCCCTTTCTCAGACCTCTGCTGCCCTCCTGCTCTCCAATACTGATACTGAAAAGAGCCAAGCTTGGTGCCACTTTGACATTGCAAAATGAATTGCTTACAGCTGCAATGGTTTCTTTCAGTTTTCAGTTCTTTATTATTTTATCTTTTAATATTTTCAGAATGAAATGCCTTTGGTTTAAAAAAAAAAAAAGGACTTCCAAGTAAAATAATTGTCTTCCCAGAATGTTTCTTTCCCAGGCAAACCACCATGTTTCAAAACCACCATGTCTCATTGTAACTCATCTTGAAGCCAAGCCAGATTTTGAGTTATTTTAAGCCTTTGCCAAATAATATTTTCATCCTTTTGCCAGGCTTAGACTTGTAGCAAGACAGCAGCAGGACAGGCCTTGTATCGTACAGTCATCCCTATCACTCTCACACAAGACTTGTAAACACGAGTGTGTGTCCTCATCTTGGCCTGTGTCTTCATTTCACTGATGGTTTAGTTTATTTTTGTTGCATTATTATCCCAGCTCTGCTTTCTCTCTTTCCCTAGAGGCACCAAAAGCACATGGAAGCAGCACAATATCACAATTCTGCAACTCTTATGGTAGGTACTTTTGGAAATGCTTGATCCCACTGCTCTGCAACTATTATCATGCTAATGCAAAATTTCCAGACCTCTTGATTTATCTATTTATGCTATATATATATATATATATATATATATAAGCACACACATAACCCCAATCATTCTTTGTATTTAACTAGTATTGGCATTCTTTCATCTATGATTAAGATGATCTTTCACAATCAATACAGTCTCTAGTGAACATTTTACACACACTGTCATATTAGCGTCTCTCCTCAGAGGTCATGCCTTTGTATTCTCTACTCCATTGCATTTAGGACTCCTTCTGATGTTGTAAGATGGCCAACCTAGATTGCCAAAATTATCTTCATAAGAATTATTATCATGATGAAGAAGGAAAACTGAATTTATAGCACATAGTCCTTTTTTAGGAATATTGCTTAAATTTTGTGTTCTTTACAGGAATTTTGATGTTTGAATATCCTAAATGTGTCGCAAAGAAGGCAGACTCAAATGTTTTAGAATCAGGACAGAAGCAATGCCTGGAGGTAGGAATGTTTCAAAACACAAATGAAAGTTCTAGTGGATGCATTCAATGTACCATATTCAGAGATGTTTTAGTTATTGTTGAGTGGTGCTTGCACAGTGCCAAGGCCTTTTCTGCTCCCTGTACCACCCCACCAGTGAGGGGCTGGGGTGCACAAGGAGCTGGGAGGGGACATAGCCCGGACAGCTGACCCCAACTGACCCAAGGGATGCTCTATCCCATATGGTGTCATTCCAGTATACAAAGCTGGGGGAATAAGGAGGAAGGGGGGATGTTTGGAGTGATGACTTTAGTCTTCCCAAGTCACCACTGGATGTGATGGGGCCCTGCCTTCCAGGGGATGACTGAACACCTGCCTGCCCATGGGAAGTGGTGACTGAATGCCTTGCTTTGCTTTGTTTGTGCACGCAGCTTTTGCTTTACTTGTTTAATTGTCTTTATGTCAATCCATGATTTCTCTCACTTTTACAGTTCTTTCCCCCATCCCACCAGTGGAACAGTGAGCTAGTGGCTGTCTGGTACTCAGTAGCCATCTGGGGTTAAACTACAGCAGTACTGAGAATAGTTTAACACATAAATCCTCTTTAAATTTTATTTTAAAAATGTCTAGTGACACTTTGCTTTCAGATAAGGTAGCATATGTCAGTGAAAGCTCTTTTTTTTTCCCCCTCTCTAGTAAGAAAAGTAATTTCTGAGATTGTGTTTGACAGCATTTCTGACAGAAAAAGAAGACAGGTCAGTTGAAATGAGTTAGTATTTCAAGAGAAAAACAATACAATCATTTTATGATTGAAAAATAAAAGGCATATTGGGAAGGAAGAAATAACTCCTTAGATGAACAGATTTTTGAAGAGCAGTCATTCATTTTAAATATTACAGATTTAATTGGGCACACTTCTCTTAGTCTGATAAGAAATGATTTTGTGCTTTGTAATATTTTAACACATACAGAATGAAATTATTAGATTATTTTTTAAAAGTTTCAAATAAAAGAACTATATAATTTTCATCTGCTTGTCCGATCCCAGAAAGTCCATATTTCACATAAAGCTAAGATTAAAGTAACCTGAGACTTCTAGGAGGATGAAGTCTGTTTTCATAAGCACCCTCCTTCATTACAGGAGAATCTACACTTTAGGAAAAGCCAAAATCCAAAGACAAACAACACTCCAGTTCTAGTAGCCTTATCCTGCTGGGGACACAAGGTACCTACATACACTTTATTCTCTGTAAACACATAACTGGATTAGAAGGACCGTGAGGGTGATGATTTGATTTGCCTCTTGCCAACAGCAGAATGTCTTGCTGGCTTATTTTTAACAAAGTTTATAAAAGAAAAAGCATTTATACAAATAATTTTCCAGGCAGTGCATAAAAATCTTTTAAATTTAAATATTGAGATGCTAGGAAATATGATTCCTAACTGGAACATAAAAAAAAATATTTTTTTAAATCCTCTTTTAATGTGGAAATACATGAACTTGAATAGAAATGTCTTCCTAGCTAAGTAATTGTCCACTTTCTAATTATCAATCACAAATCTGTCTATCAATTCCACATGTAAGTATCAAGCTAGAAAGCAGCCTTGTCATTCCCACTTTCATTTGTGCATTTCTAATTTCAATGCAGAAATCCATTTGTATGAAAATCCCTAAAACCAGCATCAACATAATTTCTTTTTTACACAGTATAAACCCACAGAAACTGCAGTTTTGGAATTCACTGATGGTGTGTGTCAAGAACTGCAGCTGTTTTGCAGAGTATTACTAAAAGAAACTATTACCAGTCACTTTCTACTTCTTTTACTGTGTTTTACCTTGATAAGAAGCTAATGGCTTCTGCTGTGCACACAGGGGAGGATAAATCATCTTCAAAACAAATAACACTCATTTTAATTCTTCTGTTGTAGCAACGTATTTATGGATCTAGTTCATTCCTTCCCTTTTGGGAAATGAATGTTGCAGAACACGGCAGCTCCTGCGCATTGGGTACCACCAAGCTCCAACTACAGAGCTTGGGAAGGTGGAAACACCAAATTCAGAGGGGGTCAGTCCTAAAAACTGCAGAGTGATACAGTCCAGGCTGAGCAAAGCACGTGCTTAACTATGAGCAACTTCGGAATCACATGGCAGATAAGAGAGCAACTTCTGTATTTTAAATTTTACTGCCCATTGAAGTGACTTTTTTGACAAAGTCCAGAGTGTCTCCACTTTGGAGGACTGAGCACCCCAAATGACCAAGTCTGAATCCAAGCCCACTAAAGGCAAGGAAACAGTGCCTGAGTGTTAATGGACACTGTTATCTGCATCAGCCCTTGAATGGGGCTCTGTCATGGCAGCAAATTTTTTCACTTTCCTGAAAATTTTGTAGCTCAAATTTGAACAATGATGGAGATTTCAACACACTTTTATTATTCCTATCACTTAAATAAAATGTCTTCCTAAATTTTCCACAATATCATTCCATTACTTGTCAACTTGTTTCTTCCCTATTATCTAGGTCCACATTAATGCATAGTCTCTCATACCTCTTCATCATTTTCCTCTTCAGGGTGACTGATATAAGACAACAGGTCATTAACCCCACCATTAGAAAATTCTTATTAATTTGCTGATCCCCCTCATTTTTCAATGGTCCTACTTTTCCCTGGTTCTTCTTTTATGCCTGCTCCATTAAAAAGGCATTTATTATCACCCTCAGCTTTGTTAGCTAGCAATAGCTCATTGGCTTTCTCCACCTTGTCTTGTTCCCTGCTGGTTATTTTCTGCTCTGTTCTTGTTTTCCCTCCCATTTCAGGACTTTCTCTTCCTTGAAGTTCTCTGTGAAGCGATGGCACGTGTATGTTTTTAGACACCCACTTTTCTTTGGTGGCTCCGAAAGTACAGAGAAAAGGTGAGGTGTGCCCTGGACACATTCCTCTGCAGTTCTCCCTCACTCTTCCACCTCTCTCCCTTTGGGGAGGTCCAGAGCACTTTAGCTTCAGGACTAACTAAGTTGTTTCTACTATTGACAAATTATGAACTCAATTCATTATTTCTGCTGAAAATGGGTTCATGTTATAAATCAAGCTCTGCAAAGACGAGATTTTAGAAGAGGTGCATTTATGCTGGAAGAGGAAAGAAGAAATTCTCGTCAGTATCCTGTCACTACTTCTGGCACATCATGTTTGGTGGCATATTCCATGCTGCTGCACACTTCTACAAAACACCTGCTTCTCATTCAAGTTAAATTGCAAAACTGCCATAGTTTCAACATGACAGGAAGGCCTTGCGAGCTTTGCTGCTGGTGGAGTCGCCACTGTACTCTTCTCGAAGCTCTGCCATCACACCATCAAACAGGTACAAGGTTCTGTCTTCCTGCACCCTGTAATTGCACACACTTCTCTTGTAAGTGCATGTTTGAGTTTTTTCCTTCCAATATGTTTTAACTGAGCACCAGTGACAGGTGCTGCATAACACACACGGCGCAGAACCGCTGCTGCCAAAGCTTCCCGGCAGATTGGTCCCTTCAGTGCTGCTAATTCTTTGCTGTTAACCTGAGTGATCAGCCTGAAATCTGGAAAAGGAGCCCAGCCTACATCACTCAAAAGAAATCTCCTTTACCCTCCCCTGATCTCCTGTGTCTGAAAGATTTCCAGCCAAGGTGCTGCCATCTGTGCTCACAAGAGGGAGGAGAATCTGTAGCTTACCATCTTTTGTATTCTTTCATGTAATCTCTATTTACGTGACCAAAACACTAGGATTAGAGGAAATACACAAAAGTATTCCCAAAAGAAGTGGCATAAGCAACTCGATTGCTTATTTCCCAGGAGCTTTCATCATGCTAAAACCTCCCAATCTCTAAAAGTATTAGCTGGGGAAGAACCAATCATAAAAGAGTGAACAAAGAAGAAATCCCCCAACAGAAATGGAAGAAAAACCCACAATCATAGAGCTGTATCAGCTGAATTTGTGCTCTGGATCAGCTTTTGCTACTTAAATATGTATTACTGGCAAAGATTTCTTAGTGTTCTCTTTATTCAGAGAGTTACTCTCAGTCAAATTACTGGCTAAAATCCAAGTAGGTAAATTGTGGTTCCTTTAACTCTTGAATGTACCCATTTCAAAGCACTTACTCTACTTTCTGCTGTATTTTTCTCTGTTAATTAATACCTTTCTATGACAAGACCCTGAAAATCCAAAATGTGCTATGCAACTAAAGAAGAAGGCACAGCTTGCAGTCCTTGGCTCCAGGCCATGCCATTCCTCCATACAGATCCAGACAGGCACAGGTACCCACCTTCATGCACACTGGGTTGCAACCTAAACCGAGGGAAGATTGCAAGAGGCTTTGACAAATGACATAAAAATGGAACTTGGAGCTTGGGATTGATGATAAATATACAACAATTGGGTGCCTAAACTGAAGCAAGGATGCTGCATGGATTTGTAGCTGGCATGTCATTCCGGAAGCCCATTTCCAGGAAAGTATTGGCAAACACAGATTTACCTGATCTGTGGGTATGTGGATTGTAAAGAAAAAGGAGTCACCCAGTTTTTCTCTGTAAATCTGTACACCTGGAAGAAGACATAGGAAACATGGCAAGAATCTCCCAACCATACTCTGTCTTTACAAATGTTTTCATGTTGATGGCTGGAAGCACAGACCAGAGACACTCAAATACACCTGGACTTTTCTTCACTGCAACAACTGCACATTTGCCTCCACCAGTTCAAGGATGCTGCAGCAAAACGTGCACAAAATAAAGAATACCCCTCTCTCAAAACTGGAAAACACCGTGAAGTTGATGTTTCTGAAATACTTGTGTTCATCATTTACAGAGTAGCATGATCAGCAGGGTAACCTGGAATACGCAGACAGCTCGTCAGCACCTAAGTTGTCATGGGGAATATAATTCTAGCTCCCATTTCTGGCAAATTAAATTTTATAATCAGTTATGCTCTTCAAAACATTATCTCCATCAGAATTAGATAATAATTTTGTTTTTCATAGTCGTGTCGGTAGACCTCAATCATATAGAGAAAATTTGTGTAGAGAAAAATTTAGAGAAGATGTACTCCATAGTTTTGGAGACACTGTCCATATGAAAGATTTTGACCCAGAGCTCCGGATGACTGAACACCTGTATCAGAAATGTCTCTTATCAGAAATGTTGTCTCTTATCAGAAATGTGTCCTGCGTTTTTAATTTTTCTGGAGAGTACTGTAAACTATGACATGGCTGCTCCTTGCTTATAACAGGATCATTATTTGCTTAATCCTTTCACCGTGAATTTGTTTCCTGTTTCATTCTCTCTCTCTTTTGTTCTTTCTTTTGTGTTTCTTTTTTCTTTAAGGGAGATTTACTTGCAAATACAAGGTTTCCTCTCAGACCTATTAACTGCTCCCACATTGCTCCTTGACTTTCTATCTCAGCATGGGTCTTAATCTGACCTAAGATACCATATCTTGCTAGTGTAGATAGGTGGCTAATAAGCTATAACAACCTAGATATTTTAAGAGTTATGTATTGCTTCTGAACAGATGTGACAAGATAATATTTAATCACTGTAGCATTCTTGACATCCACTGGGCTAAATGTCTAAAACCCACCACTCATATCAGAAATGCATGATTGCAAAAGAAAAAGGGAAATAAAAAAAGATAATTTGCCTTTTTCTTTGACTGCTGTGGAAACAGACACGCAGCTGTTCTTTTTTATTACTGTGTAGCAGGCTGAGCACAGTATTCATTGTTGAGTAAAATAATTGCAGGGAAAAAGGAGAGATGAAGAGAGAAGAAAGACTCGCTCAATGAAAATAATTTGTTTGGAACTGAGGAATCTGTAATCCTTCCATCCATGCCTATTGTTCACTTGCACTATATTTGCTTCCCCATAGCTGAGAATAATCTCTCAGGCTTTTTTTTTTCTTTTTTTTTTTTTTTTTTTTTTTAAATCAGAGTAAACTGGAATTTTTTATTAATTTTGCATTTATGGTGTGTATTCTTCTGTGCCCCCTCTCAGATGGCATTGGCGTGTTACTTGACTACTAAGAAGCAATGACACAAGAATGGAGCTGGGGGCAGGGCAGGGAATTGACTTTTTCAGCCCCTGACCATGCAGCCACATCTGGAATTGTGGGATGTCTACAGTAAATCCCATCTTCTTATCCTGCATATGAAATATAACTCAACTAATGACCATATGGAGCAGATTAAAGCAAGCAGTCTAATTTACCAAAGGCAGGGGCGAAAAAAGGAAATTTCTTGCTTAATTAACAAGGGAAGAAATACAGCAACAGACAGTATAACAGGAGGACCATATTTAAGCACCTCCAAACAAATGTTTTAATGGCATATAAGACCCAAGGGAGATCTAAAAATGCCTGGCACTGCTAACATACTTGTAACATGGTTTTGCTTTTAAAAGCATTTTGGGTAACAGTTTTGAAAATGATCAGTTATTAGGAACATCTTCATTTTTCTGTCTGTCCAACTTGCAATGCCTACAAAGGGGATGATGTTTACAACTCTGTACAGTAATTACATAATTATGGCAAGGCAAAGCAAGATACACTCTCAAAAAATCAAGGCACCCTGGCCTTGGTTGGAGGAAGATACTGCAAGAGCCAAAGGACAAGGCAAATCCAGTGTCTGCTTGTTCCCAAGTGATACTCAAGAAACATTATCTCACCTGGGACAGCAGTCTGTCAGCATCTCAGCAGCTGTAAAAGCAACTTTCAAGCATCATCCTTGGCCTGCGTGGGCAGTGCTCCATCATGTACTGCACATCCTTGCTTTTGATTCCCTATCCAGCCCAGGCAATTCCTTTGATTACTACTGCAGCCCTCAGAAGCCTTTTGTTTTCTCATATATTCAAATTAGTCCTGTGGATGACTACTGCATGAAAGGCTGTAGAGTGTGTTTTTCCTGTTAAAGCAAATAGTTTTTAACTGATTCTTTTTCCACAGCTGCTGTGAACCTTGTGAAGTATGCTGTACAAAGCCATAGGAAAAGGCATTTCTTTTTCAGGGAAAGCTTTCTGTCTGAGAATCAAAGCAGGAGAAAAGTGATTCATATAAACCCAGAGAGACAGTGAATATAATTAAAAGAATTTAAGAAATTTTAAACTTGAAGGATTTTTTGCTGCTTTTTTTCTTTGTCAGGATAATGTAACAATGGGAAATTAGTGAAACCTGAAACATTTCAGATTTCTTATTTTGTTCTTACCTATGACCCTTGAATCTTTCAAAATGCAGGAAACAACACACTGTATTTCTTTGTATTCCTGACAGCCTTCCTTCAGCCTCACTGCCATCCCAACTCCAAAACCATTTTCTGTGTTGTCACATATATGACACTGGATGGCTTGGATTATGTATAGCAAAATGTAATTAAAGATACATATTGCACGGGAGAGGTAGAGTCACCAAGGAAAAGAAGATTTGCCAACCCTGAAATGAGGATTAAGGAAGAAGGTGGTTTGCAGAGACTTGAATACATTAATTTTCCTAACAGCTTACATAGCAATTCAGTGACTTCTATTGTGCAGAGTGTAGTTAGCACCTTCCCTGACCTGAAATCAAGAAGAAAGGGTGTACTTTGTGGAGTCAGATGAAAGAATATGTTATTGCAGAGTCAAAGAACAAATATCCTAGTCTTAGAAAGAAAAGCTGATAGACTGTAGCCAAGGATTAAAGTGGCTATGTCCCCAAGGAAAAAACCATTCCATCTCATCCTTTGGGACTGTGGTTAAGTGACAATTAAACGGTCAATGAGATTATTTTCCCAAATCACATTGTTTCACAGTGCTTGTTGGACTTTTCTTGCCTTGGACTCGGGATGAACTAGACCCAGAAATAAGACAGAAATACCACTCCAGTGCTCTCTCGGAGCTGTTCAGTCTCAGCTCTGAAACCAGCCTCAGTGGCTGCACAAAGAAGAAAAACATTCTGTGTGAACATCTGTAACAGAAGAAAATGATGATTTAGGAGCTATGCTGGAATAGGAAGGTACATTCTCTGTTATTCTCCATTGTATGTGTCTGTCCATCAATTTACATATTTTATACATATTTTGAACTTCTGGGTTTGTGTTATACTATAGACTTTGCCAGTAGGATAATGAAATACATGCAAAGGCACAGAGGAAAAAATCACACCACTATAATGTGATGGTTTTAGTTATTTTAATGATTAATTATTTAAATCTCTGTTGCTTTACTTACAGTTATATTAGACCTGTGAATAAATAAACAAAAGCAGAGATGATGTGCTGATCAGAAGATTGTGTGGCACTATAAACATTTACCCAAGCCCAGAAGCTCCTGAGCAGATGATAAATTACTGAGCAGCAAATACAGAGAACAAGGCACAGACCACCGTAAAATTTTGATATCTGCAATGGGGAACACTGTATTTCCCTCTGAGGACACAAAGATGTTGCTCTTATCAAATAAATACGTAATCTGCCACTGCTGCAGCACAAAAAGGACTCCAAAAGACAACTGAGCAGTGGTAGAACTTCAAGAACTTGAACCACTGATGTGGTTCACTGGAATCAACTTCATTTAGTTGTAATACTAAAGGATTATTTCTTTGCAGCCTTGTTTCTTCAGACAGGCATAGGTCTGTTTCCAGCTCTGGCAGGAGGCTCTGCACACCCTTGGAGGGCTGATTCTTTCTGAAGCCTTTCTAGTGCTGCCATCCCAAGACTTGCCCAGCCCTTTGCTCAGCTGCTTTTGATCAGTGGGGAATAGCTGTCCCACTGGAGTGGGTACAGAATTTCCTGCCAGTCACACAGAACAGTCCACAGTGGTTGTCCATGTGTTAAATGCAAGCAATTTTGTGTTGCACTGCTCGACTGTCTCAATCACAGGCCAGATGTGTTTTCTACATGCTCAAAATCCTTGCCTTGATTTCATAGGAAGCCACATGATATAACACTGTTTTTCCTGGATATGTTGAAGTTTATTCATCGAGCCTAAGGAATGAAAAAGAAATAAGTGCAGCCAGACTGAAGTTCAATGAAACTTGCATTTTGTCCCATCAATTGTGCGTGCATGAGTGATTTCCTTTTGAATAATGATGAAGGGTTTTTCAAAATCAGTGATTATTATGAGGGCTGAGCTTTCTTTCAACACACTGTTTGTAGGGAAAGTGAGAGCAATTCCCTCCAAACTTTGCCCCCTGCTGTACAGCCCACATGGGCTCATTTAATCTGATCCCACAAACACAGGTCAGTGGGAGAGAGCAGATGATTTCTCTTTTTCTTTTTTTTTTTTTGCCTGAAGTTTGCAGTAGTGCTGCTGGGATGGTAATGTGAGAATCCACGGAAGGAAAAGCAATTGATTTAGCCAGAATTTCTGGTGTGGCCTGTGAGATATCTCTCCCTCAGCATTGGACCTCTCCCAAGAAATGGTGCAGCACCTGAAGTTTGGTCCTGCTGCTGGTGCATCCTCTGGGATGCTGCAGGCCCTGGGGAGTTTGGTGGTGCTCCCCAGACCTGGTACACTAACGTTGGGCTCTTTTGCAGCAAGGGCTGAGGCTGCTTTGCTGTACCACTCACAACCCCAACCTTACAGAGCAAAAAGTTCCTGTCTAGAACCAAGAAACTTGGATCCTCCTGCTTTTGCCTGTTTAATAGGAGAGTTACCCAGGGCAGCCTTGCATGCAACAGACCTTTCCAACACCTTTCTTTTCTCCAATTGCAGTTTTGTCCTGGCACACAGTCCTGTGGTCAAGCAGTGTATAATGGGTATCTTGAACCTATGACACAGGTTTAAAGAGCATAAGTATGGACTATACTGGAAAATGCAACGTGTTTTTACTGAACTGAATAGCCTGGGTGTCTCGATAGTGCAGGAGATCATTATGCCTGGCTTATCAGAATAGTTACACTATCACTGACCTTGACTAAGAAGGTCAGATCCTTTCTGCTTATCTCCCAATTTAGTGTTATCTTTTTCATGCACCTTACGCTGGCACTTAAGTAATCCATACAATGCAATTAGCAGGGAATGGCCATGAGTTTTACCTTCAGAAGTAGGGAAAAAAGGTAGCATTTCTCTAGTATACTCTTGACCATTCACTAATTAGCTCCTGTTGTATCATTAACATCAGATACAGGTCTCAGGAAATGAAGGGTAGCTGACACTGAAAACAGACCACTCACCATTAATTCCCATACAGATATTGCTATCTGCAAAAGTTTCTCTCTGTTCTTATAATGATTTATCTTATAAAGTGCTAATCATCTCAGGTGTTACAGAAACTATGAGGGCATTCTTAAATTGTTATTGTTGTTATTGTTTTTAACCCTCGACTATTAACTGTTAATTCACAGTTCATACTCTAGAATGAGAATGCTTAGAACATACTGTTTCAAAGAGCTGACTGATCATGTTGTACTTACTGTTTTTTAGAGAAATTGTGTGGAAATGCTGGATTTTAGTCATACCAAGTGCTATGTAATACTGTGTGCTCTGAAACATCATGTACTACATTGATCAAACCAGATCCCCATGATGAAGGTGGCTGTGTTTCAGTTCCTTTATGTATAACAGAGATACTATCATCCCCTCAACTCACAGAAAGTGCAATGAAAATTAATTAATTTTTTCAATGCACCCAGGTATTAGTGTAATGAGATTCTAGTCCTCACCCCCTCCCAACTTGTTGTAATATCTGATTCCTTTCCCTTTTACTTATTCCTATTTTGATCTTAGAATTCACCCCTTTAAAAAAGGCACTTGTTCAGAAGTTCTTACAAAAATTAAGATTAAAAGTGTTGTCCAATATCGAACAATTCTTTTATGCAGAAAAAAGATTTCCACTTTCAGTTTAGTTAACCATCTTTTGTGAATGAAATTAACGTGTTATATCCATTTAAAATGGTCTGAAAACTTCCATGTTTTCTAAAAAACTTCTCCTTTTCTATTTTACGGCAAATTATGTTAAATTCAGCTTCAGGGGGAAAAAAAAGACACATCTGAAATATGCTAAAAATGGTCACAGCTGAGTAGGCAACCCTACTTGGTAACAAAAGAAAAGCCCTCATGAATCAGTTCAGCTGGGAGATTTAAACAGGGTCCTGCTTCAGGTGAGAAAAGGCTTGTTATTTTCTTCTTTCTCATTGTCTGCAGGTGCAGTTGTACTATTTTTTCCATTTAATCTGTGGAGAAAAGGTCTGGCTAAGTAGAATGGCTCTGGCATTTATTGTCCTGTGCTTGTTAAGTCCTGTAACAAATCTCAGGTGGAATGAAACAGAATAATCAGTCTTGGAAGAAATATGTCACTTTTTTTCAGCTTGAGATGCCTGGAAAAACTCAGGAGATCAGTTTGGTTTCAACTTATAATGAGATTATTTTTTAAATTTGTTTTCTGTTGTTTTTAATGGAAATTGAGTTTTAGCATCGTTTCTTTAAGGGCTCTGATGTTTTGATTACTGTCTTTACCAGTAACACATGGCTACACCACGAGTTTCTAATTAATAATATATGCCAGCTGAAAGAGATCTTCCTTTTCTTCATTGCCTCATATCCTGTGCAGGAGAGGTGCCTTCTGTGAGTTGTGTGGTGGATGGTCAGGGTGGGTACTTCTGCTCGTACGTGTTTGTGCTCTCTGCAAGCAAGGTCCAAGGAGGAGATATGAGAGAACTGGGAAGAGGTCCCCAATGACTGCTCTCAGCATCCAGAAACTACAATTCTAAGCAGCCAAGTGCTCTGTCTCCCTGCTCCCTTTCAAAGGCTGAAGCAGCAAAGGTAAGTCTGAAGTGATGAGGGGAAAATAGCTTCTTTAACTGAGCAGAAAGGGAATAAGGGAGAGATGCTGAGTTTCCCTGTTTGGTCTGGACTGGGTGGTAACTACGGCAAATAGTCAGCCTTTCTGAAAGACATTTTTGCATTTATTTATCTGTATAAAATTGTTTTCAGTTTGGAGTGTTTGCACAGGTGCCATGCAGACTTGTGCTTATTTTCTGACTAGTATTAAATTGTTAGACTGGGGAGATATGGAATTTCACACTATTTTCTCAACTTGATCCATTATATTCCAGTTACCATAACATCTAATTAGGAAAATACAAAATTAAAATGCATTCTTATCTAGGAAGACTGAAACAAGAAGACAAAAGCAAACCAGAAAAGAACCAGTGAGAAGTGTTATCCTTTAACATCCTAGCTTTACAAACTGCTTTTGAAACACAAGAGATAAATCTAGGTATTGGAAAGTCAGCTTAGAGAACAGCTGTGCATTAAGAGATGTCTAAACTCCTTTCTCTGCAGAAGCAATTAGAAGCCTTTCCCATGAAGCTAATACTATTAATATGGCTATAGTAGATTTCAAAGACTAGATCTAGAAAAGGAAGTGTTTTGTGTCTATGCAGCCACTTGTTGATCAAACAAATATTCCCAAGACAAAGTAGTGGGGAATTAATGTGTTTTGGATCACAGGTGTTTTAACTGTTCTCATACCCTATAATGAAAAGGAACAAAAAGATGGTTATTCTTTGATTCAGTTGTGTACCTATACAAAATATATTTGCTCTGTAGAATGCATATATGTGCAGATTCTCATATTTATTTGTATGCATCAATAGACACAATATTCAAGCAAGGGTGTTTGCCCCAGGGTGCCCTTACCTAGCTTGTCACTCCATCCAGCAGAGGAGCTCTCCCAGCATTCAGGGGTTTGATGGATTTCTTTTCCCTTCCATGCTTCGTTTGTTCTCCTTCCCCAGGGTGTATGCAGTGGGTGATGAAGTCTAAAATTAAGGATGGGCATGGCTTTCTGAACATGCTAGTGCAGAAAACTGACAATGAGAGAATGCTTGCTAGCTGTTTCTCTATGAATTCCTCCTTACTGTTCTCTATTTCAGATGTGCAATGCTACCACCTATTAAGCTCGGTTTTAAAGATAGATTGTTTTGGGTAATGAAACTTCCTATTCCTCAAAATTAAGTGAATGTAGTATATGTATCACATCTAGGGTAAAAAGGGATGTTTTCTGCTGAGATATGTGTATTGTATGGTAGTGATGTAAATTCTTATTTAGCAGAGTCCATTTCTAGTAATGAAGGGGTCACTATTATCTATTATGCCTTTTTGGGAAATTATGGTACTCTTCCAAGATTATTTCTGCAGAGATATTGTGAAATATAATTTACTGCCAAAGCAAAAACAGAACTTGCAGAACACATGGAAACAGTTCCTCCGTGTTAGTGTTTTCTGGAAGGTACCACCTTTTTTCTTTCCAAGGACAGATGAGGTCCAAGAAGTCAGCAAATTAAGTGTCACAGTGCATGTCTTCCCACATTCTGCAGGGATTCCTCAGATCTCAGAATTACTGTATTGCTGTGCTGTTGTTGCCCAAAGGCAAGGTTGCACTAGGCCCTACCAGGCAGGGAAGCTGGTTTTTGGGGGTTTTTTTGGGGGGTTTTGTTTGGGTTTTTTTGGGGTTTTTTTTGTTTTGTTTTTCCTAGTGGCTTAAATTTTTGCTAATGAGCTGCTGTAGAAAATACTAACTCATCTAAAATTCTGGGCAACTTATTGTGTATGATGTTACCCACTTTGACCTGCTGTGCTACAGTCTACTTTCCACAGAAGGGTTTCTTCAGCCTAACAGATTGATGATTGACAAATATATACATATAGGTATAATTACTTGGTCTCACTATTTTAAGGTGACTTTCATGAGACAACAACTTAATTGGAAAGAAAAGATAGAGTTAAAAAAAAAGACCAGTTGTTGTCTTCATTTGAAGCCTGTGCATCCACAGTCAGAAACAAAAAAATAAACCAATATATATAATATATATGAGAGAGGTACTGGGGGACTGATTACTTCAGCGTTCCTGAAAATTGAAGGCTTGCCACAGGAATCCAAGGGGTTACTGATGTCAGCAAACTTGCCTCTCAGCCCCCTCAGAGCACAGGGAATGGAAGTTGGGGACAGACCTTGCCACTGCTGGCAAGTTGCCCTTCTGGAGGCTGGAAGGGAATTTAGGTGGGAGCTAAGCAGCAAACATGAGATTTTCGTGCCAGGTGGCTGGGTGTTTTGATGATGCTGGCTCTAAAAATCAAACTCTTTGTCTCAGGTGATAAACAGTTCATAAAATTAAGTATCAAATATCTGTCTGTGATAGTGATCTGTTAGGGTAATAAGGGAGAAGATATTCTTCTCTGTAGCCACAGGAAAAGAGGAAATTAACTGTTAGAAAACGCTAGACCTGAATTATGGCGGTGAATATATTTTGTGTGTTCTGTGTAGTAAGAGCAAGAGTCTTTTGCCAATCTTAATGTAAAATCTTGACCTGGAGGGCAATATAAGTGATTCTTGGGAGACCCTCTCTGCAATCTATGAAACTATCAATGGAATAGGTTAAAGCTTTTCTTTCGACTCTACTCGGATATTTCATCCTTTGACTTGATAAGTCAGCATAGAAAGATTTAAGCACTAAAAATAGGATCTTGTTATCAACTGGACTTAATTGGTACAATTAATGAGCTCAGTGGAGCTCTCCAGGTTTTTACATTGTGGAAATTTTTCCATTCGGTGATGGCTCTGTTTTTCTGGGGTTTTCTCATTTCTATCTCCTTTCTCCTGCAGAAAACAGTTTGCTTTCCTTCCCCTGCCTGTTACTTATTAAATGCAACATGAAAAATGAATAGCATAAAGGTCAAAGTATTCTGAGTAATCAGGAAAGCTGATTATGTGTTTTTGTATTTACTTTTAATAGCAATTAGTCATTAAAAAAAAATGCCGGGAGGAAAAAAATTTGATTTTCCTTCATTTGACATCTTAAGATCTGGGTATGTGTTTTACTGTTCAAGCAAAAGCTAATTTTAATGTAGACCTTTCTAGATTAGATTTTAATCTAGTCTAGTAAAGTAAATGAGCTCAAACAAGGCATTTATAATAACACCTCTTAGGTAGTGAATTTACACCTGTCAGTGGTAACATTTTGCTGTTTGATCAGTGAAGGTAATCACCAGATTGCACTCGGAGAAGGATTACATGCTGTTTCCTGTTGTAATGAAAACAGTTGTCAGAAAGGTGAAGTCATCTACTATGGTCAGTAAAAACTCATAAAAACCAATTATCTGTACTCAAGATTCAACAGGAAAGTGTATCATGTGAGATGGCTTTGGCCAACAGGAAGCTTTCCTGAGCTTGGGAACTAAAGGCTTTGAAACAAACTCTGAATCATGTTTTGCAGTTCAGAAAGGATGATTTAACTGTGTTGCCCAGTTGAAGTGTTTTACTATTCCTGGGCCCTATCTGGGCTTTTTTTCTTTTTTTATTGTTATGAAAGCCTGTTCATCAGTGAGTATCTGATAGCTAAGATGGGGTGATGGGCGTTTTAAAGGTACCTGGTGTTTGTTCCTGTGGAATGAGATGCAAAATGTCCTTTGTGTTATGTCAGCACGGCTGAGTGTCACGTTGTCACTACACTATTGCATGTGCTGTTGACCTCTCTGAGAGTGGGCAGAGGAGATTCAGTGTTGAAATTCCCCAGGTCCTTCAGTCGGTGCCAGTGCTGTGACAGCTTTGTGGAGAGGGAGGACTTGGGGAGTAGATCTTGAGCTACAGGATGTGAAAATTATTTAGTTTTCTTTTGTATAGGCAAAATGCACAATTTCTCTGCACATTTCTATCCAGCAATGCAGCCAGGCTCAGGGTGATTATTTTTTATGCTTCTTTTCTATACTGAATACCATCTGCTACTGAATGAACTGTATTAAGGAAATTTTTGGTTTATCACAGGTTTAGCTGATAGCATCTATAGTTAGAGCCAACATGGTTCTTTATTGGCTGGTAGACTGATTTCTGAATGTATCAGGTGAAATAAATCTAAGCCATGTAAATGCATATTCAGTGAAAGCAGGGAAAAAGTGCCTACTCCTGTATGATAGGTTGGAACAGACTTGGGAAGAAGCAGAGTGTACTTTGGCAGAAGGGATGTACCAGGTGCCTTGAGCATTTCTTCCTTTTTGATAGGGTACCCTGCAGCAGAGAATTATCCCAATCACAACATAGGCTCCCACTGATGACACAGCTTGCCACTGGACCCAAGCACTTCTTACAAACCCAGTTCTTCCCTGTCCCATGCATCTCAGCTGCAGACATAAAGCGCCATCCAAAACAAATCCTCCCAGCTTTGCTCTCTAATACAAACATGATTTCTGTAAAGCAAACAGAAACTTATGCTTCTGTAAACATTGCTAGTGGGTGCTATCACAATTACCTACGTGTGGGTACAGTGATTACAGGAAGAAGTAAGAAATGCTGTAGACTTGCATCCTCTGTGTCCAGCCTTCTCCCATGCAGAGACTGCCTTGCAGCCAGCCAGCACCTTGTGCTGACAGTCTGTCTGCCAGTGTCTGTCTGCATCTCTTTCAAGGTGCCTCGTGTTGCTGGAGATCTGAGGGACAGCCTCTGGCTATGCCAGGGGTCATGCTTGAGGCAGAGCTGTTGTACAGTCTCCAAGTTTGGTCTCTGGGAGAGCCCTGGGGAAGTCTGATGTGATAAAGATGCAGTTTTAATTTATTATTTTTAACCTCCTTGGAGAGTGCTGGGAGTCATTTTGCTCTGGGAAGTCCATAAATGACTGGCATTGCTAAACAGGAGACCGGCTCAAAATGTGAGATTTTTCTAGGCTCACTGTGATGTTCTCAGGCTGCTCTTGGGTAAGTCCAGAGTCAGGCAGCTCAGGGTGGCTTACCCTGAGCTTGCTCTTGTGTGTCAGTAGTTAATCCAGCTCTTTGCATTTGATAGTACAGTTGAGCACTTTGGTGTTCCCTACCAAACTGCCTTGCAGTGGTCTCATAGCACAGGTGGAGTAAGCATATCCAGAATTATCTATTGTTAGTGGCCTCAGGGACTTCCAGACATCTTATGTCTTCTTTTGGTAGATAGAAAAGAAACTGCTCAGTGGTTTTCAATAAAAAAATATGAGCCGAGTCAAAAACAAATTAGACTCAATTTCTTATCTTCCAGGTCTTGGTAACACTTTCAAAGTGCTTTTGTAGCATTACTTCAACTAGTTCAGTCTGTATGGTGGGATATTTCCAGCCCATGAGTGTGTAGGACTACCTGAGTTAGTAACATGGTGATCTAAACCTTGGCTGATTTTCTTTTATGCCATTGCCTACCCAAAAAGAGTAAAACCAGAGCAATTTCTACTTTTTACTGCTACTTTAATTCAATCAATGCAAAGTTGCCTGTCACAGAAGTATTTTTAACCATGAGGCAGTATCTTTGCCCAACTGTAAATAGAGGTCTAAATACCCCCAGTCCATGAAAACCACTACCAGTCCAGATCTCTGGACCCTTTTTTATGCTTTTAACCACAAATCACCCTGCAGCCATCTGCACCCATCAGCTCATTTTTATAAGCATAAAATGGAGTGTAAATGGGTTAAGTGAGATACAGGCCCATCTTCTTATGTCCTTGAAATAACAATAGAAGCAGTTGACTGCACTTTCTGTGGATACACTTGGTCTCATTTATGTGCGTTCTCTATTGGCAATTGCTGCTCTGCTTTGCTAAAAAGATGAAATACAAAAATGCTCTGTCAAGTGTCATCTGATTTACAATGGATAGTTTGTGAACGGAGACAAGCTGTGGGCTTTATGAAAAGCAGAATATTGAGTAGAATGAATCCCAAGGATAAGCATTCATTTGTTTTGTGAGTTTTATATCTAAATCATAATTAAGGCATAACAATTTAAATCTCCCTTCTGAATTAATCTGATATGGCTCTGAAACAGCACTGATAGTTATGATCCTTTTCTTTCCCTTCAGTGCCTACATGAGCACTGTCTTTATTGCCCTTTGTGCTGTGCAATTATCTAGTGGCATTAATCGCTGCAGTTTTAAAATAGTTTACCATGAATTCACGTGTCCTGTGATTTGCCTACGTGGTAAATCCATACACAGCTACAAGAAATATGAGTCTATATTAATATTATGAGCCCTTAAGTGTACACAGCTATTGACAGTGTATTTTAATGCAGCTGTTACTATTGTTGCTTATTCTATTACATTGTAATTAGATTCTACAATGAATTTTAATTATTACTAACCTTATATTAACTTTTTTAATACCTCAGATATTCACAATAAATACATATGGATGGATAGTGATCTGGAAAAAAATTAAGGCTTGAGCTTTCAGCAAAGTTGAATTGAGAGGAATTATGGAAACACTCCCCCCCCTTTTGTTTTTAAACTAATGTGTGTGCAACTTTTTACTATTTAACAGACATGAAGATTAAAAAGAAGTCCTGGGACAAGGTACAGCCTTGCTTATCATGAGCTGTTATCTGCAAGATGTTTTTTTTTAAATGTGGACAAAACAGTAGATAGAAGCAGCTGCTATTTAAGATTATTTGAAGTTAGCTGAGCAATAAAATTCACAGGGAAAGGAGTGACCTTAAGTTCTAAGAAAAATACAGCTGGTATTGGAAAGAGGATGGAAACAAAAACCAAGGCATTTAGCACAGCATCTGTATTTGTAAATCAGAATACAAAGCAGCTCCTACTTTGTTCAGGAATGAGAGGAGATACCAGGGCTTTGTTTTTTCTGCAGTTATTCCTGCTTGTTCCAGGCAGGCATAAAGGATGGGCTGAATGTGAGTTGATACGGGTAGAAATCGTGCAGACTGAAAAAACCATCACCTCCTGGGACCTGCAGTAGAAGCCAAGGGCAGGTTTGTCTCTGAGAACCTCAAATGTCAGGGAAAACTGAAGGAAGGATGTCACATCTCTTGACCCTTCTAAGCACCAGCTGGGTCAGTCCAACTGGTACAGTATTGAAGGCACTGAGAATAATCTCAGTTATTTAAGTTATTCTTGTATAGACTGAGGAAGCCCATGTATAATGTAATCATGCTGATGACTGAAAAAAAGGAAAAGATGAAACACCATTCTGAGCATTCTTCTTCAAAAAAAATCTGCGGTGTTTTTCTTCTTAATTTCCCCACGCTTCCTAATTTGCATGTCAAATAAAACCTGCCTGACTGATTGTGATGACACTGCAAGTGTTTAGCTCTGAAGACAATCAGTGTAAATTGTCACACGTTATCTGATAACCCCTGACAAACTATCTAACCGTGTATGTCTCAGCCTAATGTGTAATGATTTTTCTCATGAAATTAAGAAAAATCGAGATCACTGCAAAACTGTGCCTTTTGTTTGGGAACACATTATGTGCAGTGCTGGAAAATGAGAGTCAGGTCAGGGAATGTGGCTGAGCTTCCTTTTCCCTCTGCCCCTAAGGCCTATTTAGCCTTGAGACATTTACCATATGCCACAGATTATTTTAACCATGAGTGCTCCATATCTTTATGGATATGGAGCTACCACTGGGCTTTCAATGTTACTGGACTGTCAAGGTTATTTTTCTGAACCAGTCCAAGAATTATGCTGATACCGCAGACATGTCAATCCTGATCTTAGCATTGTTTTTCTGTTTTTTTTCCCCATGAATCTGTGAACAGCCATTTGTTACCTTGCAGTGTGAACTTGAGGCAGAGAGAGCAGTGTGTGTGTGCATGTATATATTTCCTGGCAGGGGGTTCGTCTTCCTTTAAACTATGGAAAATGTAGATATTGCGTTTTCATATTAGTCACATTGAGCTCAGTCAGTTATCCTACTTGGTGATGTGAAGCAATCCAGACTAAAGGTATTTTTCAGCAATATCTTAGCAAATGTCATAGAAACCACCTCTTTATTCATGGCAATTATTTTTCCCAGCGGAATGACATCCCGGTCTTATTTGACAAAACAATAGGAAGGTGCAAAATTGGCCTTGTCAACTCTGATAGACTTGATTGAATGCACGGCAACAAAGAATAAATATATATGCTTCCTTTTCCTAGGATTTTTTTTGTTTGTACCATAAGATATAATTTCACTTTTCTCTATATTGGTTAGCAAAAAGAGGACAATATCTCAGGTATGCAATACTATTATTAGATGTTACCTATAAACATGGGTTTGCATTAGTTTGATGCGCTGATATAGCATTTGTTAGGAAATTTTTTTCTCCTAAGAAAGACATGGTCAGAAAGAACTTTTTTTTCATAAATGGGATTTGCAGGTGCGTGTTGTATATCATTTAACAAAGAATGAGAAGATGAAAGGTCATGTCCAAGTTTTACCTCATTTGACAAGTAAGTTTGAACTGCTTAAGGCCCTTGATTAAGGTTTGGCAACAAAAAACTGAGTGATAGCTTTTTCCCAGGATTTTCTAAGGGGCCTCCTTGTCTTGTTCCTCACTTGTCTGAGTGTGGGCTAGCTTCCCCATGGCTGGAGGGCTCATGGAGAGCCTGTCACATGAGACAAGAGTCTTCTTCAGCCATCCACTTTTAGTACTCAGAGGGCCTTCTGGCCTCTATCCCTCAGCTGCAGAGGGGCCAGGGAACAACTGAAAAATTATGTCAAATATTTGCCAACACACTGCTGTCACCGTGTGAATAGTATGCTGATCTTCGTGTTGCACATACACCTCTTCTCCTTGTTGATAAGAAATTATTTGGCTGGTAGAAACTGGCTGGCTGACTGGTGTGAGAGCATTGCTTAACAGCTCCTACCCACAGATGTTGGATTTTTGCCTTGGATTTGGATGCAAATACCCTTGAATCACTGCAGAGGACCACCATGAAATCTTGTTTTGAGGGCTTGCCTCAGGCGCTGCCTTCAACCTGTGCCTCAGGGCGAAGGAAGAAGCAGAGCAGTGAGAAACTGTGCTCAGACACCCTGTATCAGATGGGTGCTTAGAGGAGACAGCAAGCCCTGAGAGCCCAACAGGGCCAAGCAGGCCTCAAGCCCCTCGGGCTGAGCAGGACCCTTCCCTCCTCTCCCTGCTGTGCACTCAGCCCGGCCTCTCCCATGGGCATGGGAGGCGCTCCAGTCAAAGGGATGGTGTTCACTTTCCCAGCTGGTGGACAAACCTGAATGTCTGGTTCTGCCCTGGTTCACACGGTCTGCTCTCTAAAGAGATCAAAGCGTATTTATTTCTGGCACAAGACTTGATACAGATTCCTGTGGCTGTGTAGGTAAGCAGGGCATGGATGGACTCCGACCATTGCAATAACCCAGATCCACCAAGATGTCAACACCCCCCACCATACCTTTTGGGAAAAACAGTCTTTCTTTTATCTAGCAGACCAACTTCCTCTACCAATTAGTTTGTAATGATCAAAGACATCAAATTCTCTTGAATATTTGTTTATTTTTGAGGTTTTATAGATTAAGTGATCTCAGATGTTCAGGCATCCATGTGAAGTAGTAGTGAAACAAGATGATCAACTGACTCATGTAGTGTTATGCCCTAAAGCATGGCTTGATTCAGCTTTGAGTTTCTGCTGTGTCTAGCTGTAGTTATAAGTGAGTGGTGAATCACTACCCCTTGGTCACTGACCCTTTTGGTGTTGCTTGGGATCTGTGACTGGAAAAAAAAGGTTTGTCCAAGTTAGAAATTTCCTGTTGTTTGGTCTTAACATGTTGTAGTTAATTATCTGTGCACCTACCATTCTAATGTTCAAAGAGTTTTATTTGTTAGTTTTTCTTACTTTCCTCAGTAATTTTTGCCAGCTTGTGAAGAGGCTGGTTAGTTCACAGCCTATCCCCCCACAGCTCTCTACCATATCACAAGCTCTGTCATATTTTAGGGTGACTGGCATTGACTCATACTTTATTTTACTGTACCTGTGCTGTGTTTTTTCTTCCACAATCAACTTTACTCATATTCTTTCCTACCTTTTCTTTATTCAAGTAATAATTCACATGCTAATGGGATTTTGTTTGAGCCTGTTTCTAGAGGAGTAGCTCTTAGGTGAAGTTTGTCTATACTTTCTACTGTAAATATCAGTTTAGATTTGAGTTTTTTATTGTTTTGTTTTTTTTCCAATAGCTGACATGGGTAATCAGCAAGCAGCATGCTTCTTAAAATCCCTTGTGAAAAACTGAGTAGGATGCCTGTACTATTTGCAGTAGTTTACTAGAGATAAAAGTAATGTTAGAGCTCTCATGCTAAAGCCATTGTTCTCTCCTTTGCCTCATGATTTTACCTGGCAATCCCCCTTTGAAAGGGGCTGGTTTGATGTCTTAGAGGACCCACAGACAAATGTCTGTCATGGTAAAGATGCTCCAGAGTAGCCAGGGTGCTCAGCACCACCATCTCAGGATTTCCACCTGTGTCTGTGTCCACTCCCTGTGTATTCAGCATTCAGGCCTCAGCTGGGCATCCAGGCTCCTTCGAAAAATAGTTGAGAAAGTTAGAGAAAAGGATCCTCTCAAATCAAGAAAACCCATATTGCTTGTAACAGCTAGGAAGTGAATATGAAAAGAAAGAACTGGAGTTTATGTATGTGTCACCCTCCTCTTCCTTTGGGGTCAAAGTGTGACCTTTTCTGGGGGTTTATTCCAAAATGTGGCATTAGTTGCATACATCTTTGAATGGTTCTGCTTCGAGCAGGGTTTGTACCAGGTGTCGTTCTGAGATCGCTTCTGACCTAAATAATTCCTGCCTAGGAGGAACTGGGTGGAGGGCCATAGAACAACACTGCCTTGTTTCCAGTGGCTTGTGATTAAAGCAGCAGCATGTGAGAGACCCAAGTTCACGTTCCTGTCCTTCCCGTTTCACAAAAACACGAATCCCTCTGTGCTACTCAAGGGGCTATCCTGACAAACAGGTTAATAGGTACACTGGAGAGCTCAGTTCTCCTTCTGTTTCTTTTTCTGCAGGAGTTTACCTTAAGAAAGAGACAACTGGGTGTTGGCTCTATAGGTTACTGCAATTCCCTGCAGATGCAAAAGACTGGGTCAATAAATGTGGAGTTATTCATGACGTGTACACAGGGAAGAATAAAAAATATCTTTCTGGTTAATGTGCTTACCTGAATCAGACAGCTGGGTTTAGGGGGATCTGAATGTAGTTCTCTGGCTTCACTGTACTAGTAGATGTTTTGGCATTTGCTATGCCTTCAAAAGCTTTCTAGCTCTTTGGGGAACATCCCTACATATGCTGTAAACTGCGTATCAGTGTCAAAACCATGTTTACAAACCACGGTAGCAGCCAGCCCTGTACCGAGGGATAGCAGCAGTCCCTGAATGAAGCTAGAAGGTGCCCTCCTTTTTCCTGGCAAATCTCACCCTTGGCATGACCACCATGAGGTCCAGGAGGCTTTCTGCCTGTTTTTATTTTGTTTTGGTTTGTTTGTTTTTTTCCAAGAAAGTAAGTCTGACTGTACAGTTATCAGGAGACTTCCTTCTATAAATACTGCAATTAAGGACACAAATGTGTTTTACAACCAGTGCTGAACATAATCTTTTCTTTACCTGCTGGGTAAATACTAGAATCTGTGTTTCTAGGAATGTATGCTGCAGTAGGTGAGAGCATATCCCCACAATATGGTAAGCTTGATCCAAATAATTCTATGTAAAACTCTGAACTTCTAGATGCATGCATACACGAAATTCTATTGATATAATGGGTTTTCTACTGCAAAGGAAAATGGATTTGTTGGTTTGGATTTTTTTCCCATCTGGCTCGCAGGAATAAAGTATTTCAGTATGCATTACGAAGTATGAATTTTAATTGTAAGTCAATTGACTAGTTTCTATAAAATGTAAAACCGGTATATTCAGGCATTTCATTAGAATAAAAAGAACTCTTCTGCCAGAGCAGCTTCAGCCCTCAGCTCAATTCACATGCTTAGCTAGATTAATATGAGTGGAATTGAAATAAGTGACTTGGATCAAGTCCAAGTCAAAATTAGACTGCAGCGAACACAACATTGAAGTCAAAGGTAATTTTCCAATTGATTTTGGTAGATACAGGACGTTAGAGCCAAGAAAGATGCTGAAAAAACTGATATTTCTACTAATTGTGCTGTGTTGAGAATATACCTGCTTCAGATTTTGCCACCTATTTTCTGCCCAGGGCACGGGGAAGGTGCAAGCAGCAGTCTGGGAGAAAATGACTGAACCCAGGATTAAAGGGCTGAAATTTGAAGGCAGCATCCTGTTAGTAGGCTAGTTATGGAATTCAAGACTCCAGAGCCAAACTGGCTGTCTAGCAATACTCTGTTAAATACCTGATCACTCTTCTGATGAAACAACCTAGGTATTTCTACACTGGAGCACATCCAGTGGCATTATTTCCCTTGCTGTGAAGAGAACCTGCGAGGTCCTTTTAGATAATTGGTTTGCTGGGCTTTTTCACACTAATTAAACAGAAAATGTTTTGAAGTGAAGTCAGTCACTCTCTGGCACGTTGCCATGTGGAATGGTGCAGGGGCAGATGCACTCAGAGCTCTCTTCACTGGCTACAGCATACAGAAATTGGTCGGAAAAAGACTCAGTGGAAAATGGCCAGTTCTGTGGAGATGTAAGAAATAGCAACATTAGACCAATAAAAATCAACAGTGTGTTTTTTTTTATATGCAGCTGTAATTATTTTCCACTGAAGGAGGTGCGGGAGAAGTACAAAGCCCGCGATTCCCGTTGCTAGCAGCCTGCCTAGCAGAATGCCTGCCTCCTCCTCACTGCCTCTCACAGACACACATCAAACAATTGCATTAGCACTTCTGCTGCCTTCCTTCTCCCACCCTCCTTTTTCACACTATTGAAGAGCTAAAGCAGACTGGTGCTGATAGTTGAGCCTAACAGTGAGTTTTGTTTGAACACAGCTTATCCTATCAATGATAATTCAGAAATTTCTGCACACGTTTTGAAGGCAAGTTTAAGTAATTCTTAAAGATGCATTTCTTGGTTCACAAATAGTAAATAATCTGTTCTGTTTAGTGCTTCTGAAAGTGTGTCTTTGTGGAAAAGCTTGCTTTGGAAAGTTGGAATAGGATAAAATTCTGCCTCTAATCACAGAGATGGGCTCTATGTGTTTGTGGATTTAGACTATGTAGAGCTCTAAAAGACATTTTTATCTTTTATGCCTTTTTTCTAAAATTAAAAGGCTATCATTACAGAAGAATAAATTTTAATACTTCATCTTTATTGCCAGCTTTACTACTGTGGGAGCAATTTTAAGCAATGGCAGTTCAGTAACTAGGTGCTTTCTGCAGACAACTGCTTTTTTTTTTTTCATTGACATGTTTTTAACAGTTTTTGGATCCGGCCCCAAATATGTGTAATTAGCTTTTTATAAAAGCTATTAGAGTGTAATCGTCTTCCCATCTGGATTTTAAGTTCTGGCTATTGATGCTACAGATGCTTTAAAATATGTAGCTCCAAGCCCTGCTCTGATCCTATTAGCTAAGGCCTAAATTCCATTTTATTTTTGAAGAGGCATGGAGAAATTCTTGGGATTTAAAAAATGTACTCACCTTCCGTAGGGGATGTGTTTAATACTGTGGTTATAGATAACTCACCTAGTGATATGACTCCAGTGCTGCTCCTACTAAAATTACTAGGACTTTTGCCATCTAGGTCAGCCTATACAATTTTGTGTTCTTCACTTACATATTAGCAAAATACATGCACATTTGCTTATCAGCTTCCCTAGCAAGTTTTCTCCTTGACTAAGTCAGTGTATCTTCTACAAGGGTTCAAGTGTTGTGGTCTTAGTTAATCAGATGATGATCATAATTTCTAGATAAAATATGTGGGCATAATTTGGCATTTTGAGCGGTCCCACTTTTGCAAGAGGAAATACAGACTCAAAAGCAAGTGTAGTCTTGAAAAGAACATTCATTTCAGATGGAATATTTGTGGAAGTCTGTGGCAGTTAGCATCCAATTTCTGGTATTCTAATAGGACTTAGATCCCTAGCTCCTACATGGTCTCCAGAATCTGACTTATTTATTCCACAAGATTTGCGATGAAGACCAGAATCCTGCTGGGCTCAACCACAGACCCAGTTACAATTTCTGCCTGAAAGAATCCTCTATGTATTACTTCAAACATAGGAACCAGTCAAAGCACAGAAGCCACAGGTTTGTGTAAAAATGTCCTATAACTACATTATAGAAAAAACATATTTTGTCTTTGTATGTTTTTTTTAAATAATCATGTAATGAATAGAATTATCTAATACTGTTTTTTTTCCCCCCCAAGATTAATTCAGTATCTTGGAATTAACTAAAAGACATATGATTCCTCAGGTTTCATGGCAGGTATACAAATGTTTATTGAAGAGAAGCATTTAGGGACATAAATCCATGCTGCTTGTTGAGGCATAACTTAGTGTTGCCCTTGGGAGGGAAAAACACACTGCACTTGTGTGTGTGTCTTAATGAACACATATTTAATATACTGGCATGTTTTACTTGCTGCAACACTCAGGTTTTCCTTTTCCATTTTTATTTAATGTCAGCTCCAATGGTGCTAAGATGTCTATGGTCTAGGTACTGATGTGTTAAAGTAATCTGAAAAACTGAAGACTAAATAGAGCTAGTAAGAAATATCTGTGTTTATTTCTTTATAACTATTTATACATGTTTATAACTATTCCCTGCATGTATCTCGGAAGGATCCTATTTATTGTCTGTATACGGTTCGAAGATTGTCATGATAAATATAAAAGTATACTCAGATAAGATTAAATAGGGACATGAAAGTCAGAAAATGTTGTGATGTGTGAATTATTGTCACTATATATTAGTGAAATAATTTTTGTGTTTTAAACAGTTTTTCTTAATTATTTGCTTGTAAAGGGTATCTATTTGGAAATGTTTGGGAACTACGGAACTCCACCAATTTCCGGTACCTTTCTACGTGCATCCTCTATGCTTCTGCATTTGCTAAAGCTTTTGAAATCCACACTACTGAAAATGTCTGTTTAATGGCAGTTATCACATTTATGTGACTATCGATAACCCTGGGTAATTTCATACATTATGCTATGTTAACAGACCTTTCTGGTGTCATCCTTCAGGTCATTTAAACCGATCACCAACTGAACAGAAACTTCCATAGGAGAAGTGCAGTAGGGTGCCTTTTGCTGAACACCAGACTTGTCCTGTTAACATAGATCCTCTTTTCCAGATGCATGTTTCCTAGGAAGGGATATGTCCTTTAGGGACCTGAGCCAAAATACGAGCCTGTTCAAATATTCAGTGTATGAGGCAACACTCAGCATTTTTATATTTGGGGAAGTGTGCTGATTTTTTTCTCATACTGACTATGGTACAGCTATATATCAACAGGCTTGTGATGTTCATAAAAAAATACTGTGTAATAATAGAGTATGCAATAGAGTAATAAATACCCTTTAGGATGTAAGACAAACCCTAATAAATTCATTAAGCAGACTAGATTTCCAGCCCCTAGCAGCAGACCTTGCACTTAAATCAAAATCACAACATGCATTTGTCATTTTCAAGTCTGTTTCCAAGTCTCTATCAAAGACAGACAAGTCTGAATAAAGAAAATGCCCTTGCTTTCATAAATACTAAGTATGAAGCTAGGCATAATAGACATGAATGTGGAAGTGGAGGCATCTTAGCATGTCTTTGTGTCTCAGTTTGATTGCACATTGTGAGGCCTGGTGGCTTGATGCCTTCTCTCCTTGAGCCTTGTGATCACACCAGCCAGTGCAGTGGCTGATGAAGCAAACCCATCCCTGCTGTAATAAAAACCTGAAGTGAAATGCAAGGCACTAACCTCTTTTAGACTTGGGTGCCAATTTGGAAATTTCCGTGCAAATGCTGCTCTGCAAAAATGCAGTCTCACATTTACCTAGACATCCCTTAGACTGCATCAGGCATGGCAGCAAATACCAAGTAATAGTGGTGCTGTGGAAAGGGCAATGGGGTCAGGTTGAGAAAGTGTTTTTGTTTGGTTTTTTATTTTTGTGAGTTTTTTTAATTTTTGTTTATTTGTCTGTTTTTCTCTAACCCCAGTTCAGCAAGGGACCGCCAATGCAATACTCTCTGTTCCTTTAGTCCTGGAAGTCTGTTCTCTAGCTGCAGCCTCAGACAGGGCACAGGAATGTGCTCATTGATTATTCAGGCACACCATAGTGCAATAGTTCATAGATAATCTGCTTGCTGGATAAAAGAAAATCAAGTTTTGTTTAAGTCTAAAATGGTTTAATTTTAACTTGGGCGTATGTTTACTGTTGTATTGCCATTTGAGGTCTGCCACAGGTTGGTTTGTGTGGCTAGTAAAGATGTACAAACTGGTTTTTTCCTGTGCTTGGTGAAATATGGAGCTGGTGTTTTATGCAAGGATCAAATAAATCCTTTGCCTCCCTGAAAAAGCAATGGTGACCATCCAAGTTCAGCTCTCCAAATTCTTGCCAGTGTGACCACTGCATGGTAGATGCAGAGATAATGCGTGATAGAACCCAGAAGTTATTGTGTATTTATTTCTAGTCTGTTTCTTGGGTAGATTCCTATTCCTGAACACCAAGCTGAAAGGCTGTGTGGAAGAACATCAGTAACTTAATGATATTTTTCTGGGTGTTGCCAAGATGCTGGTTATTGATCATACAAGCCAGTTGAAGAATAACACAGAATTCATGACATCTTCTTCTGATTTTGGCATTAATTCTTTGACCAATATTTGAAGGCTATCTAGATAGTCTGAGTTCTTACTAAGAGACAATTTTATCTTTTTAATTTACCAAGCTAAAGCTTGGTAGATATGCAAATATTTTATCTTCTATGAAGTCCGTATCAGTTGATAGGCACCTGAAGAATATGGGCATTTCAGGGGAGAAGTTAAAAGTACAGCAGTAGAAGTGAAAAGAATTTGGGAAGGTATTGCTGGAAAGCTGGCTTTGCTCTGCATAGGTGAATGACTGAGAATATCCTGTGCTATGGAGTGTCTGTAACAGCTGCAGCAATAGGCTGAGGGCCCTGAAGCCCATCAGTGCTGGAAGCCTTTCCAGTAACTGGTCTTTTAGGTGTTATTCTACATAATATACATGTGCACCTTATATGTTTTGGTGTATTAATCTTTACAACTGGATATTCTACATCCCTCTGCATAATCTCAGATGATGTCTACCTCTTTTTTTTTTGGTCTTGTCAGTGGTCTTTTGTCTGCAAGCAGAGAAGTTGCTGCTCGCTAAACACACAAGGAAAACTTTAATAATTCTATTCTAACTGAACAACTTCAGGTGCTATTTTGGCCCAAGGCAAATCGAATTGATGAGACTTAAATGCAGAATTTGCTCAGTCCCCCCAGGTTCACTGGTACTGAAGAAAGCTCCTGCTGTGATGATGTATTGAAGTCACACATACCATAAAATGCACCACATATTATTCTTTCTTAATCCTCTATTTTCTGGTACAGAATCCCACCCTCAGACTGTGTTTTCAATGCTAGCACTCTATCTATTACAAATAGAAATACAATTCACCCTTTCAGCAGATTTCCTTCCTTTTCCTATTTTGTACAATGGATAAATAAAAAGGCTGGAAAGAATGCTTGTCAACTTCAATTTTGCCAAACATGTACATTTTATAAAAAATAACCTGTAAAAAAATCCCTAGACAGACCAGAATATTTCCACAATTTAAGTAAGATTACAAAGATGAACAGGTAGTTTACAAATAAACCCTGGGAGCCTGCCGAACCAAAATATTTTGTCCAAGTGGAAGAGTTCAGAATGGAAAGTACAACTGCATTCATGCAGACTTGCTTTGTTCAAATAAAAAGGCACAGAAATGCACAAGGCAGCCATTAGAGGCTTTTATTAGCTGCTGTTTGTGAAAATACAATGCTCAAGTCCTTTGCAGTCCTTCAGGTTTGTGTCCATGTGGTGCTTTGGGGATTACAATGGAGAACCAGAAGTTTGCTCACCTAGTTTGGGATTAGATCCTCAGCCAGCGTGCACAGATTTTACTGGGAAAATATGGCTCTGAGTTAGAAGCATATTTTTTCTTTACCAAGACAGTTTTGCCAGTGAAACAGTGAACTAAATAGACAAAACTTCTTTCTCCAGTTATGCTATGTTTCTCTATGGACATGTAAACAAACGTTACCACTAATCTAATTTATATGAATATCAGAGCTGATAAGACTTTTATGCTTTTGATTATACTGATAAGAGTAAAGCAAGAAACTTGCATATTGACAGTGTTTGAAATCAGATTAACTAGAAAAATATATCTGCAAAGCTGGTTTGTTAAAGGGAAATCTTTTTGCTGCTCTTCTGTGGCAGTTATACATTCATTGGCATCACAATTTCCACCAATGAGCAATGATAATATCTGCATTAACTGTTTGAAAGGAAATAGTAAAGCCAAAACAGATGAGCTATTCTAACAGACTGAACAAAGAGAAAAGTACAGGTATGGGGATTGATCCATTTTAGTGCTGAACCAGAGATTTTTCATCAAAGATTAAACTGTGTCAGTTATCTCACCACTGGGAGTCAAACTTTCTTTGTTCAATTTACTAAACTGAATTTTGAAGTGTAAGGAGCATTTATCTTTTTGAATTAATAGAAATTCTATATTTCTAGTTGTAGTTGTTTTTTCTGGCTTCAGTAGTGAAAGTGGTTATAGTTCTAGAAAGTGGTGTCATTTTTGCCATTGGTCCTGAGGGAGCCAAGAAACAGAGTATAAATCAATTTACAGCCTGTTTAAAAGCGGGGAACAAAATGCATGAACCTTAATTCCAAAACTACTTCAGATTATTATTATTTTATGATTAGCTACAGTGGACTTCAACTTCCTTTGAGGTTGCAGTGTTAGCATGATAGAATTCATAGCTTTTAACAAACTGACTGGCTTCAGCATTTATTCAGTACATTACACTTGCATGGAACAGCAAGGGGAAGGTCACTCGATTAATCCTTGCTCCAAAGGTGTAAGTGGATATGATCATACACAATACAAAACCAATACCTATTGATTAGTGGGACAATGCTTCACTGAACAGATGTCTCTTGAGAGGAGAGTGGAAGCAGTTTGGTACGGGAGGCCTCCTTTGTCCTCCCCTCTCATGGTAAGGTAAACCAGGACCTGACCAGAGAGCTCCATGCTCACTGTGGTATGACAACACCCCTAATGCCAACCTGGCTCAAACAGTACTGTAAGAGAAAAACATCTAGTGAAGCCCATACATCCCCTGGACCTCCCAAGATGTCTCAGTGTACCCCAGTGCCAAGGTGAGGTTGTTCTCCCAGCCTGTGGTCATGAGTCACTGCTTTGGCATACTTAGCTCCTCCAGCATACCAGTCCTTCAAAACTGGTTCCTTTCAGGGTCACAAAATGCTCCAAAAAACAGAAATTAATCTGTTTCACCCCCAAGGGCTGTTTATAGCTCTGGCCAGACCCAAAATTAATGCAGTTAGGATCACTTAGGCAGACGATACTGCTTGTCTGGTTGATTGAATAAGACAGACTAGTGCTCTCTGTGGCCCAAGACTTCTCTTGAGAATAAAGAGATGCTTGTTTAGTGAATGGTTGAAACCTTGAAGAAGGTCACACAGGGATACTTGCTCAACCCTGATGGACATAGCTTTTGAAACGAATCTGATCTCACAGGTCTCAGCTTCCCCTGTGCTTGCCTATGCTGAATCCATACATGTGGCACACAACCACAAAGGGATAAAAGTGTGAAAAACATGAATCACTGTTACTTTTTGGAAGGAGACAGCATCAAGCATCGGGATAATGTGAAATCCTTGGTCAGGCAACAAGGAATGAATGCCAACTGAAAGAATACAAGGAGCAGGCAGATGATGCAGGGGAATCAGACATATCAGTTATAATGACTTTCATGACATGTATCTCAGTCAATGAGAATGTCTTTATTGTGGTGAATCTGCACCTCTGAATCTGAAATTCCCTTTTAAGGCTTTGTTGTGCTAGCGAAACCTAATGAAGATTTGGGTGAAACACCCTGTCATAGCCTCAAAGAGAGGCTTTCTGCTGAAGTCACCAGGGCCACACCAGTAGGAAACAGGAGGGAAAACAGAATTAGATCACACATGCTCGGGGAGATCTGGAGTGTGGTGACCACAAGTGCTCCTCCTCCAGTAACTCTCATAGCTATCATGGGGCCTCATGTAGCAAACCTACTTCAGCACAGGTATTGCTCAATGCTTAAGCTTAGCACCATGTTTAGGCCTTTTTTTGTCCCTCCTAATCCCTAGAAATTGGAAAAGGTGGCATTGTTCCATACAACTTGCAGCTGCTGTTTCTGTTGTTTTTCTGTCACTGGACTAATCAAAGCCTTGACAGCTTCACTGGAAGCATCACTTGGGAGTGTGTCTGGAAATTCTGGTTCATCACAGGGGCTTTTTTGCCCTTTCAGGGCAATGGCAGGAAAGAGAACTGATAGAAACTGGAGAGCCAGAGTTAACCATTAGGAGGCTCTGTGAATCTTCTGCTGAATACAAGGATTAAGGAGGGTAGGGAGATGGAGCTCAAAAATCATGCAAGACTTAGGAGGTGCCTGGTTCAGCAAAACACAGATTGCTCTGCCTCTACAGTCAAGGCTGACTCAGCTTAACACAGTGGCTAAGTAGGCCCATAATTTTACTAGTGACAAATACCCTTATGTTCATTGACACAACTCATGCCCATGTAGTTGCTTAAATGCGTCTCAGGTTGTGAACCACCTCTCAGTAAAGTCATCTAGTTACTGCATACTCTCATTTGAAATTCCCAAATTGTGAAGGTAGATACCTTGAATAATGAACACTCTTGGGGCTGTGTCACATGAGATCTTTTGCCTTTTAAATGCAGTTGACAGGTTACTAAAAATGTTTCTCTCCACACAGCATTTTTATGCAGTGCTGCTATGTGCTGCATATGCCAAACTTTCTTCTGTGACTAAAATATTTTATCTGGTTTAGGTTTATTATCTGGCCTGAGAAGAAAAGGAAACACCTTCAGATTTGGTTATCACATTTCATTGAACAATCTTGTGAACATATTGAACAGATTGACAGTTATATTTAAGTATAATTAGGTATGGTGAACTCACTTGTTTGAAAGTTTAGTTTTGTAAAGACATAAGCATTAAGTTTCTTGATACTTTCATATTAAGTACGACACTGACTTCTGCACTCTTACACAGTTCTTATTCAGTGGAACCTCATTGCAGCTGTGTTTTGTCAAAATATGTTTTACTCAAAATTCTTCAAGACTCTCTTGGACTCCATTCTGGATCTGCATTTTTCTGTAGCCTAATAGTTGAAAGTTCTTTGGGTTGCAGTTGCAGCATAAGCACAGATGTTGCAGAATGAACAGACTTCATTCCTGTTCAGAGTGAAGTCTGCTAAGTCCGTGTGTTTCTTCAGTGCCAGGAGTTTTATGTGTGTTATTTTTTGCTATGGAGAGGATAGGGCACGTACCTGTAGCGTGTCACTTTTGAGTCACCACTCATTTTACTCTATTGTTCTTAAGGAGGCAAGGTAGTTCACTTCTGTGGGTGATACAAGAGAGATCCTGCATAAATTGGCAAAAAAGAAAACAGGGTATGAAAACTCAGTCATATTCTTTAAGAACTAGTCACAGAGAACACGGCTGTTTCTCTGCTTTACCTTACCCTTCTGAATTGAATAAGGAACTTAATTTATTACATCTAAACGCCATGTGTTTGACCTCTGCCCTCAAACGATATTCCAGGGAAGTCATCCCTGCCCCTAGACCGGTGCAGCCGAGACCTGTCCTTGGGGTGGAGCTGCATCTTAAACGTCGTTTCCTTATTCCCTCCCTAGGACCAGCAATGCACCGGGATGGGCATGGAGCAACTGGGGGATAATTACAAAACACATCTCTGGAAAAGAGGACGAGGAAGTGAAAGCAGAGGGCTCCGCCGCCCTTCGGGGAAGGGAGAAATACGTACAAATCCCTGAGCAGATGGTGAGTGTAAACACACCGGAGCGGAGCTGAGTTCCTCCCGGGGGGAACTCGGACTTTCTCCTCTCCACTGCTCGCCTCTCGCCCGAGGGCGCCGGGGGAGCTGCTCCGCCCGGGGACACACGGACACGGACAGACACGGGGAAGCACACACGGCCGGCCCACTCGCACAGGGTACACGCTCATCATCCCCTGCACCGCACACACAGACACACACAGAGACCGAGGCAGCCCCGCTCCGCGGGAACACGCGCCCCGCTCCGGCACACGAGCGAAGCGCCGCCCCGGACCGCCCCCGCATCCCTCCCTCCTCTCCTGCCGCTCTCCCTCCTCCCCGCCCGCCGCGCACACACAGACACACGCACCGGGCGCAACATGACGGGCGGGCGGACAGACTGACACACCGGGGCACTGCCGCTCCGCACGGATTATCCTCCCCGCGCCGGGGCGACGCAGCGAAGCAGCGACCCAGCGGGGCGGGGGCGGTGCCGCGCCGCGCTGCCAGGAGGGTCCCAGCCCCCGCCGGCAAAGGGCGAGCGCGTCGGGCGCTGGAGGAGCCCGGCCAGGTAACGCGTCCCTCCCGGGCGGTATCGCCGGGCAGAGCCGGGCCAGGCCGCGTCGCCCCG